>JABMCL010000402.1:17500-47500 GCA_018857735.1 Alviniconcha marisindica | reverse complement strand
TCTCTCTCTCTCTCTCTCTCTCTCTCTCTCTCTCTCTCTCTCTTTTAAACGAGGGCAATACTGAAAGAACTTCCCAAACTTTGTGTTTGATGTGCGTGTATGAAGAAGAAGGAGAAGAAGAAGAACGACAGGAACAACAACGATGACGACAACAACGAAGAAAAAGTACTACTGCTACTTTTACCGCTAATACTACCGCTACCACCACCGCTGCTACAACAAATGCTACGATCACCAGAACCACTACCACTGCTGTTGCTGCTATCACCGCCGCTATTACTAGACTATTTGCCATAATGCGGCTGACCGTAATATATACTGTTTGCAGGTCTGTGCGTGTACTTTTCAGTCCGGAAATTTGACCGGGGGGGGGGGGGGGGTAACACGAGAACAAAACAAAAATAACGATGACGTTACTAACTGCTGCTACCACAACCACCATTCTCACCGCCAACAGCTACAAAGACAACGGCGCGGACGGTGATGGTACTAAATTTAACAATGTCAAAATCCAACAAAAATACTGATGACGAGTACTGCTACCGCTGCCACTGTACTAGCGACGACGACGGCCTGTGAAGGGTGTGCCAGAAACCAGGGGTGTAAAATGTCTGTCACATTCCTCCGACGGCAGACACAGACACTGCAAGTGTGAGCAGGTCGGCCGACATTGAATCGGGGTGGGGTTCTAGAGTTATAGGGGTATTTTAAGAGGCGTAAGGCTGAAAAAAGAAAGATAAGTACTTGCATCTGATCCCGCAACGCTGAAACTGATCACGTTCTCCCAAAACAAGAGGAACATTGTAGACCCTCCCCCCCCCCCTTCCCCCCCCCACCCACCCCAAAACGTGTTTTTTTAAATGACACACTAGCGGGCCCTGTTTGGGTTTTCATTGTCGCAGCCCTGAATATAGTCATACTGGAATGTTGCTTGTGTGTGTGTGTGTTTTGTAATAATAATACTAATAATAACAGCGGTCATTTCTATAGCGCTGTATCTGACTCACAAGGGTGAGCACACACCCCTTTACACGATCAACGAAAGTATGTATATTAAAACCTCAAAACTGAAATAAATTGTATAGTCATAATATGTATTCCTCGCGCGCGCGCACACACATACACACACTCATACACACACACGCACGCACACACGCACGCACACACACACACATACGCACGCACACACACACACACACACGCACGCACGCACGCACGTACGCACGCACGCACCCACACCCACACACACACGGGCATACAGAAGGAATGTTACGAAGTAGGGTAAATAGGGGAGGCAAGTAAGAAGACATAATTTGAAATCGCTTGTGGTATTGTTTGTAGAGGTGAGTTTTTAACGCAGTTTTGAAGCCGTGAGAGGACTGAATGTGACGGATGTCAGAGGGGAGCGAACTGCTGTAACTATTGTGCTGTGTTTTTGCTCTGCCCACGGGGTGCGTAAGTAAGTAAGTAAGTAAGTAAGTAAGTAAGTAAGTAAGTAAGTAAGTAAGTAAGTAAGTAAGTAAGTAAGTAAGTAAGTAAGTAAGTAAGTAAGTAAGTAAACATGGTGCTTAACGGCCACAGAAACCATAAGGCTTATCAGGGACGGGAGCGGTGACCCGTTGGTTGAAGTGTTGCTTTACGCCGACAGAAACCGTAGGTTTATTAGGGACGGGAGCCCACGACCGTCCAGGGCTGTCCGTCCTAACGAGCCTTCTGGTTTCCGTGGACGTAAAGCTATATTGAACCATGCTTCGGCATTGGTCTCAGCTTGTCCCTAATATGTCAACTGACATCTGAGGACATAAGCATCATTCATCATCGACGTCCACCTCGACTTTCACACAGCTCCTGAGCTCTGGAGCGGTGCACTTCATTGTACTGAGTATTTATATGCCGGCTTGCGGGGTAACGGAGCTTACACGTGTTTGACTGTGTGTTGCGGTGGGTGTGTTTACTTCTCCCTTTAATCGCCAGTGTGTGGATTTTGTGGTTTTTGTTTTCTCTCGGTCTGGGGGGGGGGGGGGGGGGGGGGGGGGGCTGTCCTTGCGTTGTGGTGCAGAGGGCTGGATATTTTTGACTAAAAAGAAAAACCGTAGAGTTCTCTATGAGAGAGAGAGAGAGAGAGAGAGAGAGAGAGAGAGAGAGAGAGAGAGAGAGAGAGAGAGAGGAGAGAGAGAGAGAGAGAGAGTGATTGTGTTGTGTGTGTGTGTGTTGTGTCTGTGTTTCTGTCTGTCTCTGTCTGTCTGTCTCTCCCCCGGGCCCCTTCCCGCATAAATCTCTGTTCCTTAAAAAAAAAAAATCCCCAGCTCGAGTTTCGTTCCCGTTTCCCATTGTTCACAACTGTCCTAACCAAAGCTCGTCTTCTTTTGCAGCGTCCGAACCAAACCACCTCGACCCACGCCGCGCCCTGCTATGGCTAACCGTGACCACAACCGGAAGTGAGTGACGCTAGGACGCACAGACCATCCTAACTCCCACCGTAGCAACGCTCCAAGATGGTGTCCCACCAGCCTTCCGGGACCAACGTCAGCATCCGGGCGTCTCGCGCGGCGCGCGGCGGAGGGGAGATAAGGGAGATGGAGAGCATCTACCAGTCAAGTCCCCTCCCTAGCTTGCCCCGGCTCTTCAACAGCCAGCGTCCGTTGGGGGATTCCATGGTGGCCTACACCGAGCGCATGCGGGAGATTTCCAAGTTCCGGAACGATTCGGCCTTTCTGGGATCCGACCCCTCAACCGGCCGCGGCACTGTGCTGGAGGTGCAGGCCCGCCACATTCCCAGGGCCGGCGCGGCCGGGGGCCCCCTGCCAGGGAAAGGCGGTGGCAGAAAGAAGCCGCAACAGCAACAGCAGCAGTACCCGAAGCCACGACGGCCTATGTCCTTGGACGAGCTCATCGGGCGACCGGGCGGTGGGAAGAAGGACGAGGAGACGTCCACAAGCGTCTCCGGCAGGCAGAGAGAAAGACGGCTGTCCGAGCCCGCCGCCGTCTCGTCTCAGGCCACGACCACGGCCACGGCCACGGTCATGGCCACGGGCCAGCGGGCTCACCAAGAGAACGCGGAGAGGGGCAAGCGCATCCGCATCAGCTTCGTCAGCGCCGCGGACCTCTTCGACCTTGTGGACTTCAGCCTCCGCAGCAGGAAGTCCCGCAGCGACCACATCAAGTTGGCCAGAACCGAAGACACCCTCAAGCTCATCAACGAGGCCAACTTCTTCAGGTCCATCCCAAGCAGGCTTAAGATGAGGGGCGCTCCTGCGGCAGCGGCAGCGGCGGCGGTGGTGCCAGCAGAAAGAGAGCAGCCGGAGGACTCTGAAAAGGCGTCGCTGTTCGTTCACGGGACTTCCAGTCCACGACAGAGCCCGCCCACAGACAACAGCAGCAGCAGCAGCAGCAGCAGCAGAGACGGGGGCTGGGTGTGGCAGGAGGAGGACGGGGAGTGGGCGAGGCGTGAGATCCGGAAGAACGTAGATCCGTACGACACCGACGACGAAGAAGAGGACGTGGATGTGGACCCGGAACTGGACCTGGATCCTATTCGCCAGAAGCGCATGCTACTCCTGCAGCCGCAGAAGCTGAGGTTTCGCCCCAAGCGCGCGAAGAGGATGAAGCTGCACAGGTCCTTGCTCAGCGCCATACCGGAAGACGAACGTCACAGACGGGAATGTCGGTCCGAGCATGCGCAGGACGTTTCAGCGTCCACGCGCCTGCCAGTGATGCCGACTTCCTCCTCGTTGGCAGCCATCAAAGGCTCTCGAAAGCAGGGCACGGAGAGAACCTCGTCGACAGAGACGGCGAAGAATTCTTCCCACGCCGTTGACGCCAACGGTGGTGAGAGGTCACTGAAGGGAGACGCGCCTCAGTCCGACTCACAGCCAGACCCTGGCGACGGCGACGGCCACGGCCACGGCCACGAAAGGCAGTCGAGAGACAGACACCAAGGCAAGCAGGTCACGGCTTCTCAGGTCGGCGAGTCGCAGGCCGCATTGCCATCCGATCAGCCGCCTAAGAAACAACGCCACACACCGAAGGAGGACAATTCAAGTTCGTCTTCGAAGAAGAACGACTGTTCCAGGAAAGCGGCTGCTGGCGGCCGCGGAGCGTCCCCACAGAACGGCCATTCCCAGGCATCCCTCCAGCCATTGAACCCACGGGTCAAAGCGCGGAGAAAATTCAGAAAACTAATTTTTCTCAGAGACCAGCCGGATCAGTTTTATCATCGGTATTCGTAAGGAATGCGGTGAAACAAAAAGGATATGAATATTATAGTCTCTGGGTGATCTGAACTTGTGAAGTTATTGTAAGCGTTAGCGTTTTTTTTTCTTTCGTGTAATTGTTTTTTGTTGCCGGAAACGTTCCAAACGAGTATCGAAACCAGCGTTGCTGACCTTATTTATGGATTTGCTAAAAACAACAACAAAAACAACAACAACTAATTGCTG
Source organism: Alviniconcha marisindica (assembly GCA_018857735.1). NCBI lineage: Eukaryota > Metazoa > Mollusca > Gastropoda > Provannidae > Alviniconcha > Alviniconcha marisindica. Next base: position 43,061 of record JABMCL010000402.1, on the reverse strand, counting down.
GGCAGCATCCCGTTTACGAATGAACCCTGTTTTGTTTTCGTTTTAAGTTGATGTATACCATGGCTTTGTTTATCTTTTTCTGTTGCCACAGTGGTGGCCTCTGTAAATTTAGGCGTACGTACCGGGTAGGCTTAAACCTGTCAGTAGCAGCGCCCATAACGTCCGTCTGTTTATGGGCATGCTTACTTCTGTCAGTAACAGCACCAATGGCGTTTGTCGGATTGTGGGCATAATCATGTGAGTTTATGCCCGTCAGCAACAGCGCCCATATCGTTTGTCTGACTGTGGGCATATGTGAGCATATTCCTGTCAGTGACAGCGCCCACAACACATGCCTGATTGTATGCATAATTATGTGGGCCTATGCCCGTCAGCAACAGCGCCCATGTCCTTTGTCTGACTGTGGGCATATGTGAGCATATTCCTGTCAGTGACAGCGCCCACAACACATGCCTGATTGTATGCATAATTATGTGGGTCTATGCCCGTCAGTAACAGCGCCCATAACGTCTGATTGTGGGCATAATTATATAGGCGTATGCCTGTCAGTAACAGCGCCCATAACGTCTGTCTGATTTTCACCATAAGTAGGCTAATCCTATGCCTGTCAGTACTTGTTCTTCTTCTTCATTTACGTTCCAGTGCTAGTCCGGTATTCAGGGCAAAGTCTCAGGGACACGGCTGCCCATCGCCAGAGTTTTCCTTCACACGTTCACCTCGTCAGATCCTGAGTTTCCCTTCACACGTTCACCTCGTCAGATCCTGAGTTTCCCTTCACACGTTCACCGCGTCAGATCCTGAGTTTCCCTTCACACGTTCACCTCGTCAGATCCTGAGTTTCCCTTCACACGTTCACCTCGTCAGATCCACAGTTTTCCCTTCACACATTCACCTCGTCAGATCCTGAGTTTCCCATCACACGTTCACCTCGTCAGATCCACAGTTTTCCTTTCACACGTTCACCTCGTCAGATCCTGAGTTTCCCTTCATACGTTCACCACGTCAGATCCTGAGTTTCCCTTCACACGTTCACCGCGTCAGATCCACAGTTTTCCTTTCACACGTTCAACTCGTCAGATCCACAGTTTCCCCCTCACACGTTCACCGCGTCAGATCCTGAGTTTCCCTTCACACGTTCACCTCGTCAGATCCTGAGTTTCCCTTCACACGTTCACCTCGTCAGATCCACAGTTTTCCCTTCACACGTTCAACTCGTCAGATCCAGAGTTTCCCATCACACGTTCACCTCGTCAGATCCACAGTTTTCCTTTCACACGTTCACCTCGTCAGATCCTGAGTTTCCCTTCACACGTTCACCACGTCAGATCCTGAGTTTCCCTTCACACGTTCACCTCGTCAGATCCACAGTTTTCCCTTCACACGTTCACCTCGTCAGATCCTGAGTTTCCCCCTCACACGTTCACCTCGTCAGATCCTGAGTTTCCCTTCACACGTTCACCTCGTCAGATCCTGAGTTTCCCTTCACACGTTCACCTCGTCAGATCCACAGTTTTCCCTTCACACGTTCACCGCGTCAGATCCAGAGTTTCCCTTCACACGTTCACATCGTCAAATCCACAGTTTTCCCTTCACACGGTCATCTCGTCAGATCCACAGTTTTCCCTTCACACGTTCATCTCGTCAGATCCAGTTTTCCCTTCACACGTTCACTTCGTCAGATCCTGAGTTTTCCTTCACACGTTCACCTCGTCAGATCCACAGTTTTCCTTTCACACGTTCACCTCGTCAGATCCAGAGTTTCCCCCTCACACGTTCACCTTGTTAAATCCACAGTTTTCCCTTCACACGTTCATCTCGTCAGATCCAGTTTTCCCTTCACACGTTCACCTCGTCAGATCCAGAGTTCCCCTCACACGTTCACTTCGTCAGATCCACAGTTTTCCCTTCAAACGTTCACCTCGTCAGATCCAGAGTTCCCCCTCACACGTTCACTTCGTCAGATTCACAGTTTTCCCTTCACACATTCACCTTGTCAGATCCTGAGTTCCCCCTCACACGTTCACTTCGTCAGATCCACAGTTTTCCCTTCATACGTTTACCTCGTCAGATGCTGAGTTTCCCTTCACACGTTCACCTCGTCAGATCCACAGTTTTCCCTTCACACGTTCGCCTCGTCAGATCCACAGTTTTCCCATCACACGTTCACCTCGTCAGATCCAGAGTTTTCCTTTCACACGTTCACCTCGTCAGATCCACAGTTTTCCCTTCACACATTCATCTCGTCAGATCCTGAGTTTCCCTTCACACGTTTACCTCGTCAGATCCTGAGTTTCCCTTCACACGTTCACCTCGTCAGATCCACAGTTTTCCCTTCACATGCTCACCTCGTCAGATCCAGGCTTTTCATTCACACGTTCACCTCGTCAGATCCACAGTTTCCATTCACACGTTCAACTCGTCAGATCCAGACTTTCCCCTAGTCAGATCCAGACTTTTCCTTCACACGATGTCATACTCCCTTGGGGTCACTCTGTCTTGAATGGGTTAATGCACTCCTGATGCCATGCTACACTTTCCTGAGGTCCCCCATGTCCACGGAGTCAGGCGTACCTACGGTCATTTTGGAGGTCGCGCCCTCCGGCAGGGTTTGCTGCGATTAGTAGCAGATGTGCAGGTACACTCCAAGCATCCATACAACATTCTTCCTCCCACACTCCGAGCATCGCTTTCCGGCACCTTTTTCCAAACTCTGCCAGATTTGGTTACACCACTGAAAGGGTACTCTTTATCTCCGCCCAGCTGTCCTCCGAAAGGTTTGGGTACTAATGTGACTGTGGAAGCAACCTAGCGCCCAAGCACCCATCGACACCGGGTAAAAAAGAGAAGAAGAAAAAGAAAAAAGTTCCGTCTCGATTCAAACGAAAGTGGTTTTATTTGTGCTAGTGTAAGCTTTGTTGGCGGCTATAAATGACACGCCTTGTTTTATTGAGTTGTTTGTAACAAACTTACTACTGTCTGAGCACCAACGAAAAACTTCTCGTTAGCTGACAGTTTTCAGGAACCTATGACGTAACTAAATACGGCAGTGGTTGAAGGAAGGATGTCGTAAACCAGTAATCCCCCCACATCCCCGCCTCTTTTTTTCCGCCCGTACCTCGCTCCTTTATTTACTTTTTGTTGAGAGGACAGCACATTATTTGAAGGCATGGGTGTATTAGACTAACACTAATTTCGAGTTTTAACTTAGTCTGTATCCAGTGCATGGGTGTATTAGACTAACATTAATTTCGAGTTTCATCTTAGTCTGTATCCAGTGCATGGGTGTATTAGACTAACATTAATTTCGAGTTTCAACTTAGTCTCTTTATTCAGTGCATGGGTGTATTAGACTAACATTAATTTCGAGTTTCAACTTAGTCTTTTTACACAGTGCTCTCATATTGACAAGTATTGTACACCTGTACCTAAGCTAACACGCCGAACAGCGAATTTAAGTATTGCAATGTCGTCCATCTTTTTGCGAAGAACTAGGCGTCGACACTGAAAATTGCAACACATTTTTGAGGTGCAAAATGTTTTTCGCCGAAACGCTTTCATATTGGCATGGCTGTGTTATTGCTGTTGGTTCAAATCAGTTACATTTCTGACATACCAATTTGACAGTCGATAATTTGAAACCATTACATTTTAGGATTCTGAAGATCGTGGCTTCTGAATATTTCGTTATTTCTCAGAAGTCTGACAGTTTCATTCATTCCTGCGTCTTTGTCGTTTTGGACATAGGACCATGCCTGTAAAGTGTAAGTAACAGAAACTCGATAGTAACAATTGTCTGATTTTTGAGTAACAGCGCCCATAGCTAGTCAGACTGTTGGCCATATGTCAGTAACAGCGCCCACAGCAAGGCAGGTTTTATTTTTTATATTTTTAATACCATAAGTCAGTAAGGCAGCGCCCATAGCAAGGCAGGTTTAAAAACATTTTTTTTATACCATAAGTCATAGTCAGTAACATAGCAAGGCAGGTTTTTATTTTTGTATAAGTCAGTAACAGCGCCCATAGCAAGACAGTTTTTTTCTTTCTTTTTCGCCACGACTCAGTAACAGCGCCCGTAACAAGTCAGACTTTGTCCATAATTTATGTCAGTAACAGCGCCAAAAGTCAGACTGTAGGCCATAATTATGTCAGTAACAGCGCCCGTAACAAGTCAGACTGTTTGTCCATAATTTATGTCAGTAACAGCACCAAAAGTCAGACTGTAGGCCATAATTATGTCAGTAACAGCGCCCGTAACAAGTCAGACTGTTTGTCCATAATTTATGTCAGTAACAGCGCCAAAAGTCAGACTGTAGGCCATAATTATGTCAGTAACAGCGCCCGTAACAAGTCAGACTGTTTGTCCATAATTTATGTCAGTAACAGCGCCAAAAGTCAGACTGTAGGCCATAATTATGTCAGTAACAGTGCCGGTAACAAGTCAGACTGTTTGTCCATAATGTATGTCAGTAACAGCGCCAAAAGTCAGACTGTGGGCCATAATTATGTCAGTAAAAGCGCCCGTAACGAGTCAGACTGTTTGTCCATAATTTATGTCAGTAACAGCGCCAAAAGTCAGACTGTTGGCCATAATTATGCCAGTAACAGCGCCCATAACAAGTCAGAACATTGGCCATATGTCAGTAGCAGCGTCCATAACAAGTCAGAACACTGGCCATATGTCAGTAGCAGCGTCCATAACAAATCAGAACTTTGGCCATATGTCAGTAACAGCGTCCATAAATGATACGTATGACCTCTTCAGCTTCTTCTTCTCTCTCGGCAACCAACTTCTTTATAGAGAAGTTCACATTGAGAACGTAAGTAACTTGGTGTTGTACGCCTAGACAACCATTATGGTTACAGAAATAGGCCCATATGTCGGTTATGGGCCTATAAGTAGGTAACTTGGTGTTTTACGTCCAGTCAACCATTATGGTTACAGACATATGCCCATATGTCGGTTATGGGCCTATAAGTAGGTAACTTGGTATTTTACGTCCAGTCAACCATTATGGTTACAGACATATGCCCATATGTCGGTTATGGGCCTATAAGTAGGTAACTTGGTGTTTTACGCCCAGTCAACCATTATGGTTACAGACAAAGGCCCATATGTCGGCTATGGGCCGTTGTCTGTAACAGGGCCCACAACATGTCCGATTTGGGGCATATATATAAATTATATAGTCAGCAAGTGTCTCATACAGTATCTCATTTTGGGTACATGCATGCCTGTCAGACGTATAATGCCTCATAATAAAAAATTAAAAAGTCGAATTGTTTGATCATGTCCTTTAAAAAAATGTTTTTTTAGCCATGTCCTTTGGTGATGATTTCCCGTTTTACTTTTCATTTGCTTTAATACTATTCACAGTCGCAACAATTGCGACCCGAACGTGACGTGCAATTTGCCAGCTACCTAATACAGTGTATGACATCTAGCAAATCGGTGGTGGTGGCTATTTCATTTCAGGAGTTCACTCTTATTTGTATCAACTACCCCCACCCATCATCCCCACCCCCAGGTCCTCCGAATTCCCCGGAAAAGAAGGTTGAGTGGGGAAGAGAAGTCTGAGTGGGGAAGAGAAAGTTGAGTAGGGAAGACAAGGTGAGTGGAGAAGAGAAAGTTGAGTGGGGAAGTCAAGGTGAGTGGGGAAGAGAAGGTGAGTGGGGAAGACAAGGTGAGTGGGGAAGACAAGGTGAGTGGGGAAGTCAAGGTGAGTGGGGAAGAGAAAGTTTAGTGGGGAAGACAAGGTGAGTGGGGAAGACAAGGTGAGTGGGGAAGAGAAAGTTGAGTGGGGAAGACAAGGTGAGTGGGGAAGACAAGGTGAGTGGGGAAGAGAAAGTTGAGTGGGGAAGACAAGGTGAGTGGGGAAGACAAGGTTTAGTGGGGAAGACAAGGTTGAGTGGGGAAGTCAAGGTGAGTGGGGAAGAGAAGGTTGAGTGGGGAAGACATGGTGAGTGGGGAAGAGAAGGTTGAGTGGGGAAGACGAGGTGAGTGGGGAAGAGAATTTGAGTGGGGAAGACAAGGTTGAATGTGGAAGAGAAGGGGGAAGAGAAGGAAGGCTGAGTGGGGAAGAGAAGGTTGAGTGGGGAAGAGGTGAGTAGGGAAGGTGAGTGGGGAAGAGAAGGTTGAGTGGGGACGACAAGGTGAGTGGGGAAGAGAAGGTTGAGTGAGAAGGTTGAGTGGGGAAGAAAAGAATGTCAAGTGCATTACTGGTAAACGAGCCTCAGTGACAGGAACTGCTGGTTTTAACTATTCTGTTAAACTACGCACGTGTTTTTTTTGTCACTGAAGCAAGGTATAGAAAGGTAATTGTAGGTTTATACTATGTCATGCTCTTTCCCTCTCTTGCTCTGTGTGTGTGTGTGTGTGGTGTGTGTGTGTGCGTGCATGCATGTGCACACATGTGTTTGGTGTGTGCATGTGTATGTGTGCGGTGTGTGCATGTGTGTGTGTGTGTGGTGTGCATGTGTGTATATGCGTGCGTCTGCACACATGCGTTCACACATGTGTATGTGTGTGCAAGTTCATGCGAATGGGGGGTAGAGACACTCAACTACACAATTTTGATTAATTTTTGCTACAGGAACATTATTATTATTATTGTAAAATAAATCAAAGGATCTGAATTGATTGCAATTTCTGCTATTGGATTTTGCTGTAAATAAACTATTTTTCAAGTGGCAAACTGCACCATGAAATCTGCTTTTTAGATTTCCATTATTTCCAAAATCATCATGCAAACTCAATGACACACACACACACATGCACAAATGTACATAGTACATGCTTACACACACACACATATGCACAAATGTACATAGTACATGCTTACACACACACACACACATGCACAAATGTACATAGTACATGCTTACACACACACACACACACACACACACACATATGCACAAATGTACATAGTACATGCTTACACAAACACACACACACACACACACACACACACACACACACACACATTAGCACAAATGTACATAGTACATGCTTACACACACACACATACACAAATGTGCATAGTACATGCTTACACACCCCCACGCACACACACACCCTTCCAAATGTACATAGTACATGCTTACACACACACACACACGCACACGACTTTGTAATTGTAAACAACTGGTCCCTTAGTTCTTCAAAAATGAAATCAAATACTACATACACATTACTGAAAACACCAACATCAAAACTAACTCTCCAGCCTACCAAAAAGGCATAAATACTCCCCCAGTCAACATGAGCAGACTCACTCTATAAAATGTGTCTTACACACAATCACGCACATGTGCACATACGTACACAAGAACGCGATTCTTTTGCTGATGCCATTCAAGAAACCACTCTACATCCCACTGCATGCATTTTTCTTCGGTAAGCAAACAGACAGTCAGACACTATAGCATATTCTGGGTGGAGCAGAACATCAAGACACTTGCACAAGATGGAAAGAAATTAAATAAATGTTTACTCATGCTCTTAATCCTCAACCACATAATACTACTAAGAAAGTGCAGAAGGTTAACATGTTAACACAAGAAGAGAACTACACTCAAATGAATCGCATTCAAGCGGAATCCAGAAAAATGCATGGTCCTTCTATCCCTTGCATACACCCCTGGGTGACACAGAGTAATGTTGTGCATCTATTTAACGCATGTGGAAACCATAAACCACTTAAATTATACAATGAACAAAAATCTTAACATCACGTGTGTTTTTTCTTCTGCAGTTCATATTTCTGACACACCTGTGAACTTGAAACAAGGTTAAAGTCATCAAATCTGGTAAGATTCTGCAGATCACAAGCAAGGTTATAATCATGCAGCATTTGAAAGCCCTTGCAAAAAGGCCAATGCTGAAGTTTTTGTCAAATCAGGGCATGTAAATTATCTCCCTTGAAGTTAAAAACAACAACAAAAAACAACCAAACCTGGTAGTAATATTGGCATATTCATGATCCAGTCAGTGTAATTAATAACAGTATAATGTTTCAACTTAATCAGATAAGAAATATTTTTTTCCACTAAAGCTGTCCAGCTCTGCATAAACTGCGAAATAACACTGGTGAAGGTCACTTATAAGTGAAAGTGGTACGACCAGGTAAAGTTCAGTGATGTACCTTGTTCAAAGCAATGTTTTACATTTATCACATTTATGGTGTCTGGAAAAATTGCAAAGTTGCAGATTTTGACATGCCAGACACTCAACTGGCTGGCTGGCCAACCATTTATCACTACACAGACTCGCATTTTTATAACACACAAGGGAGTTGATCAGCACTTGAAATATGTAACACAAGTACAACAACAAAGACGTGAGTCACCTACAGTAACTTTCACCTGGCATGCGTGTACATACAATGTACATAAACTCCACCAGAAGTACATCAGAGGTACCAGAGGTACACTGATTCTGAACAAGTGCCCTGGGACTCATTCTGTTTCCGATTTGCCACATTTTTTTACGTGAGTCAAAAAACAAAAACAAACAAAAAAGAAAAACCCATTCACCTACTTTGCCAGAAGCAAAACTTTTAAAACTGACTGTTAGTCTTGGACTGTAACACAAACAGAGCTAGAGTGCATGAAAGCAACATGACAGAGCAGGACTGTAACAGATACAGTGCAGGACTATAACAGATACAGTGCAGGACTGTAACAGATTCAGTGCAGGATAGTAACAGATACAGTGCAGGACTGTAACAGATACAGTGTAGGACTGTAACAGATACAGTGCAGGACTATAACAGATACAGTGCGGGACTGTAACAGATACAGTGCAGGATAGTAACAGATACAATGCAGGACTGTAACAGATACAGTGCAGGACTATAACAGTGCAGGACTGTAACAGATACAGATACCATGCAGGACTGTAACAAATACAGATACCGTGCAGGACTGTAACAGATACAGTGCAGGACAGATACAGTGCAGGACAGATACAGTGCAGGACTGTAACAGATACAGTGCAAGACTGTAACAGATACAGTGCAGGATAGTAACAGATACAATGTAGGACTGTAACAGATTCAGTGCAGGACTATAACAGATACAGTGCAGGACAGATACAGTGCAGGACTATAACAGATCTAGAGTTATGTCATTCTATACTGTTCTAGCAAACCCAAAATAATACCACATGCATGAGCATTGCATGCCACACATTTTGAATGAACCATAAACTAACAGCCAGCCACATAAATAGTTAAAAAGAACACTAACCTACTATGAGAATACAAAAAATGCGAGCATTTTTGGGTTAAGCCCCTTTTTCATAGCTTGATCTTATTTTAGAATGCTAAAAAAACATCCTTTTTCAGACTTTTCTGGAACCATACAGTAGAAAATCAACTCCCCAAAAGGCTTTTTTCAAGCATTCCTTTCATGAAGACAGTTGGCTACAGTGAGGAAAAAAGCAGCTGGGTTTCTCCTTACAAAAATGAGTCTTAAATTAAGAGAATGACTAATTACCTAAGTCTTGATTTTTAATGCTCAGTCCACAGTGGTGGTCTCATCAGGTCAAAACACAAAATTAATCATCACATGCACATCACAAGTGATAGTCTCTTTCACTGTTCAGGTTACATGTCACTTTGTGTGCAAAGAGGGCGCATGGGGGGTGGGATGGAGAATGAAGTCGAATGAATCAGGAGGTAGAAATTCAAAATGCAGGATTTTGGCAGCAGGGGAAGCATGCCAGGTTGTAAAGAGAAAACATTTCATAGCTGTGGATTCTTGGCAATGCAAAGCAGATTTTAATTTCTGCATTCACAGTACATGATAAAAAAATTATATAAAATAAATATAAAATATTGATAAAAAAAAATCAAGCAGTGTGATCAGCAGAGCTTTTTGCTCTGTTTCCATTTAAATTAAGCAGAATTCAGGTCAAAGTTAATCTTATGAGGGTTCTACAGTGCAAAAGTGGAGGTGGGTTTGTGGGGGTGGGGGGGAGGGGGGGGGGGGGGGGGGGGGGGACGTTGGGGAAGTATGCTGTGAACTTAGGAGTTAACTGCCAGAGTTAAGTCTTACTAACCATAGCACCCATTAGATGCCTGGTGCAAAACACAGCAGCAACAGCACAAGAAATAAGCATCTCAACAACATGTAGAACAGCTAAAGGACGAGAGAGGGCCATCATCAATCAGACAAACACTGGAAGTCTTTTAAAGGAAACCTTGGGGAAACTTCTGAGATAGAGTGGAGCGCATAATATAGGCTTTTCTGAGGGCATGAATACCATCTTGAACTGAACTGAACTGAACTAGAACAGCATTTTATCTTTTTAGCTTCTTGAACTGAACTAGAACAGCATTTTTATCTTTTTAGCTCCTTGAACTGAACTGAACTAGAACAGCATTTTATCTTTTTAGCTCCTTGAACTGAACTGAACTAGAACAGCATTTTTTCTTTTTAGCTCCTTGAACTGAACTGAACTAGAACAGCATTTTATCTTTTTAGCTCCTTGAACTGAACTAGAACAGCATTTTTATCTTTTTAGCTCCTTGAACTGAACTAAAACAGCATTTTTATCTTTTTAGCTTCTTGAACTGAACTAGAACAGCATTTTTATCTTTTTAGCTCCTTGAACTGAACTGAACTAGAACAGCATTTTATCTTTTTAGCTCCTTGAACTGAACTGAACTAGAACAGCATTTTTATCTTTTTAGCTCCTTGAACTGAACTAGAACAGCATTTTTATCTTTTTAGCTTCTTGAACTGAACTAGAACAGCATTCTTATCTTTTTAGCTCCTTGAACTGAACTGAACTAGAACAGCATTTTATCTTTTTAGCTCCTTGAACTGAACTGAACTAGAACAGCATTTTGAACTGAACTGAATGGGAACAGTGTTTTATCTTTTTACCTCACTGACTCATTCAAAGCAAGATTTATTTATTTTTAAATTAAAAAAAATGCCCCTGAGAATTGCACTTAAATGCAGTACTTTCATCCACGACACTAATTACATCTAATTCCCACCATGTCTGTTGATGCTCTCTTCTGGCACGCTGGAGTGATGCGTCACTTGATGCGCAAAGCTGCCAGCAAGTGGAAGGAATCCCATGAGGATCAATCAAGGCTAGCATGTGGGTTTTTTACTGCTTTAAAAAACATCAACTAACTTCTGGTAAGCAAATGGGCAATTCAACACAAGCCATGTGATGAAAGTCCAAAATCAACATTTCCAGTTCAGCTCATGATCAAGGCATAGTGTATGGTTTGACAGCGTCATGGTTATAAGATTATATATACATATATATAAAACTGATAAAGATCAAAGAAAAACAACAAGTTGGCATAAAATTTCCCAAATTTTCGGCTGACGCCTTCCTCAGGGGTTTATTCTAAACAACTGAATGAGGGTGTATATATATATATATATAGTATATATATATATATATATATATATACACACACAGGCTGGACATGGAGAAGAATAAATGCAATTGCTGACAGTGATTGAGGTGGATGATGTGTGGGGGGGGGGGGGGGGGGGAGGTTAGGAAGATTATATAATGTTTAGTCAACCATGCAGATCATATTAGGGCAAAACTAATGCTACGTCAACCGCCAACGTCATATCGACTCATCAAATCACAAGGCTCGTTTGCTGTCCTGTAACACTTTATGATTGAGGAAAAGAAAACAGAAAAAGAAAATTTGAATGGACCCAGAAGGCAGAAGAAGAAGAAAAAAGAGAGAGAAAAAATCTGTGGCAGTGGGAGATGAATAATAATAAAAAACAAAACTACCCAGAGGAGAGACAGAATTACCTCTTGCCTCCCTCTTACTGCCCCCAGCACCCTCCACTTCCTTGACCCCCCCCCCCATTGCCGGCCCCACACCATCCATCAAAGCCTTGCCAGTCACTGGGCCACCACTTTAAATGTCTGGCTGCATTCAAACTGGTCACCAGGTGGCAGCACGACACGGGAGCTAACTTTCCCTGCCTCCACACACATCATGTGTTGCCAGCCGTCGTCGTCAAAGTCCGCCATCTCCTTGGCTTTCTGCTCCCACGGGTTCCACACCACTGGAGAGAAGGAAAAGAAGAAAAAAAAGATGATGATTTTAATCCAGGCCATGAGCATCATCTTCGATCTTGTCTTAAACCTCTCTGGCTTCTGTGCCAGCTCCTCAACACCATCAGTGCAGTCATCGTCAAATCCAACATATCCTTGGCTTTCTGTTCCCATGATTCCACACCACTGGGGGGGGGGGGGGGGGGAACTGACAATATTAAGTCATCGTTGTCATTATCATTCTCATCCCAATGCTCTCTGGCTTCTGTTACTGCTTCAGCATAATCCTCAACATCATCATTGCAGTCATCGTCAAATCTGACATATCCTTAGCTTTCTGTTCCCATGGTTCCACACAACTGAAAAAAACCAGAAAAAAAAAAAAACTGACAATATTAAGTCATCGTTGTCATTATCGTTCTCATCCCAATGCTCTATAGCTTCTCTTCCTGCTTCAGCATAATCATCAGCATTACCATTGCAGTCATTGTCAAATCCAACATATCCTCGGCTTTCTGTTCCCATGGTTCCACACCACTGGAAGAAACAACACAATATTAAATCACTGTTGTCATTTAAGTCATCGTTGTCATTATCATTCTCATCCCAGTGCTGTCTGACTTCTCTTCCTGCTTCAGCGTAATCCTCAATATCATCATTGCAGTCATTGTCAAATCCAACATATCCTTAGCTTTCTGTTCCCATGGTTCCACACAACTGAAAAGAAAAGAAAAAACACACAAAATAATCCCTGACAATATTAAGTCATTGTTGTCATTATTGTTCTCATCCCAATGCTCTGTGGCTTCTCTTCCTGTTTCAGCATAATCCTCAACATCATGATTGCAGTCACCATCAAATCCAACATATCCTTGGCTTTCTGCTCCCAATAAATGGAACACACCATTGGAAGAAACAACACTAAGTCATTGTCATTGTCGTTCTCATGCTAATTTCTCTGACTTTTGTCTCTCTTCCATTCTCCTCAACATCATCATTGCCATTGTCATCCAAAGTCTGACATTCCTTAGCTTTCTATGCTATCGGCTCCACACACACTGAAAAAAACAGACAATAAAAAATATTAACTGAAATATTCAGTGTGTCATTATCTTCTCTTGCAAATGTCTCTCATAGGCTTGTTCCTGCTTCAGCATATCTTCAGACATTACCATGCAGTCATCTGTCAAAGTGCATGACATTATCGTGGCTTTTTACTTTCCCTATTGGTTCCACACCACTGGAAAGAAAGCAACAACAATCACAAATCCTAGTTGTTTTGTCATCTTTGTTCTATCATGTTCATCATGTGTACTTGTTCCTGCTTCAGCATACTCCTCGTAATACCATCAATGCAGTCATTTAAAACCATACAGTCACTCGTATAGAATCTTTCGTTCCCATGGTTCCAGAGGGGAAAAGAGTAAAAAGACACAAAAAACCGCAATAACATTGTTTCAATGTTCATTCTCGTGCCACTTCCTTTTCACAAATCTCAACTTTTCATGAGCATCACCATCAATCCCACCTACTTGCCTTTTTCCAATAAATCACCCATTGAGCTGAGGTCAAACTCTGACAAATCAGTTGATGATATTATAATAATAATAATGAAATTTGTAAAGCCTACCCTGTGGCTCAAAGCCTGAACAAGCATACACACATAATGTACATCGAGATGGAAAATGTTATTAAAAAAAAGGATATCGACAAGGGTTCAAGCTAACTATGCAAAAGATGCACACACACACACCACACACACACACACACACACACACACACACACACACCACACTGTACAGACTGATAGGAGTGAAGGACAATGTGGTTAACTGAAATATTCTGAGAAGAGAAATGTCTTGAGTTTTGGATTTTGAAGGAGGGGAAGGAGAGTAAGCAGGTTTTGCCTGAGTTTTTCTTGGGGGGGGGAAGCGGGAAGGACTGTAAAGGTGTAGCACTCAGAAAGATAACAGGGAACGGAACCTGTGATTGCGTTTAACAAATGCAAACAGTTTTGTATTTTATTCGTTCAGAATTTGGGAGCCAGTGGAGTTGCTGTAGAGAGGTGTGCAGTTTTGATGGCGCGGAGCTCTGAGAATGAGGGTGCAGCATTATTTTGGACTTTCTGCCTCAGTTGAATTACAGAGTTCAGAGGCCCATGAGAAGAGAATTGCAGGAGTCTAATCTGGACAATACACAAGAAGTTACCAGTTGTTTTGCTGCATCTTCTGTGAGGTACCTACGGATGGAGCTGATGCATTATGATGTACATGTGTGCCCACTGACAGGGAATCCAAACCACCGTCTGCGTAAGGGTCATTATCCTCCTTCTTGTTGTTTGCGACAATCAGGATGGTATTCAAATTTGAAAAGCATACAGTTTACCACTTGTAAGCACGTAGAAATGTTTGTGTATCTGTGCATGGTTGATGCACTACACATTTGTGTGGCTGATTGTTTGCATGTGTTTGTGTGTGTTGTGTGTGTGTGTGTTTGTGTGTGTGTGTGTGTGTGTTTGTGTTTGTGTTTGTGTTTGTGTGTGTGTGTGTGTGTGTTTGGAAGAAACGAGACAACACTGAGGCTTCTGTGTCACTGTTGTTCTTGCGCATGCATGCATAACTGTGCATGCATTTGTGCTTGCCTGCATATATGTATGTGGTTGCACACATGCATTGTGTGTATGTATGTGTGAATGTGTGCATGTATAAGTGTGTGTGCAGGTGTGCATGTGAGTGTGTACATGCATGCATATGTGTGAGTGTGCATGCGTGCATGTGTGTTAGTGAGTCAGTGTACACCATAACATACCAATGTCAGAAAAGTTAGAGGTAGTGAGTTCCACACTCCGGCTGGCAGCAGTCTGAACAACGATGGTCTTGGGGCTATTCTTGTACACCCTGAAGCCGACAGAAAATGTACGTACCAGTATCACATTAGCCCAGTACATGCATTTTCAACAAAGCATGTTGGGGGTGAACCCCAAACTCTGCACAAACTGGCAGCACACTGGGGGTGAACACCAAACTTTGCACAAACGGAGAAAACACCAAACTTTGCACAAACGGAGAAAACACCAAACTCTGCACAAATGGAGAAGACACCAAACTTTTCACAAATGGAGAAGACACCAAACTTTGTACAAACGGAGAAAACACCAAACTCTGCACAAATGGAGAAGACACCAAACTTTTCACAAATGGAGAAGACACCAAACTTTGCACAAACGGAGAAAACACCAAACTCTGCACATATGGAGAAGACACCAAACTCTGCACAAACAGAGAAAACACCAAACTCTGCACAAACGAAGAAAACACCAAACTCTGCACAAACGGAGAAAACACCAAACTCTGCACAAACGAAGAAAACCCCAAACTCTGCACAAATGGAGAAAACACCAAACTCTGCACAAACGGAGAAAACACCAAACTCTGTACAAACAGAGACATATCATGTAGCACATTGGGGGTGAACCCCAAACAGCACAAATGGAGACAAAATGGTGGCACATTGGGGGTGAACACCATACTGCAAGTGGCATGTTGGGGGTGAACACCAAACTCTAGGTGGCACATTGGGGGTGAACACCAAACTCTAGGTGGCACATTGGGGGTGAACACCAAACTCTAGGTGGCACATTTGATTGAACACCAAACTCTAGGCGGCACATTGGGGGGGGGGGGGGGGTGAACACCAAACTCTAGGTGGCACATTGGGGGTGAACACCATACTGCAGGTGGCATGTTGGGGGTGAACACCAAACTCTAGGCGGCATATTTGGGTGAACACCAAACTCTAGGCGGCATATTTGGGTGAACACCAAACCCTAGGCGGCACAATGGGGGGTGAACACCAAACTCTAGGTGGCACATTGGGGGGGTGAACACCAAACTCTAGGCGGCACATTGGGGGTGAACACCTAACTGCAGGTGGCATGTTGGGGGTGAACATCAAACTCTAGGCGGCACATTGGGGGTGAACACCAAAATGCAGGGGGCACATTAGAAGTGAACCCCAAACTGCATGAATGGAGACAAACAGGTGGCTGCTGGCTCACACTGGAGGAAACAGAAACAGACAGACCTCCACAGGCTGAAGGCGTCAGTCAACACTTCAGTGTCCTTTTCTTCCTCTGGAGTAATCTCTTCACCCTGACAAAGTTTCTCAGGTTTTCTCCCCCCCCCCCCCTCCCCCACACACACACACACAAATACACCCCCACCCCCACTCACTCACACACACACACACACACACACACACACACACACACCCCACACACACTCACACACACTCTCACACACACACACCTGTTATTTATATTTTCTGCAAAGCAGTAAAAAAAGAAAAGAAAAATCCTGACCTGATCATTTCAAACATTGTCATCAAGGTGTCCAACCCATAACCACATACAACCATCACAAAAGAGAAACTAGCAACGCAACGGTTATTTAGAATTATAACCACCAAAAAAGTTGTCTTCAATCATTCCTGCATTCTGAGCGAGCCAGTAAGTAAGACAGAAAGAGGAAACCAGAGAGAGAGAGAGAGAGAGAGAGAGAGAGAGAGAGAGAGAGAGAGAGAGAGAGAGAGAGAGAGAGAGAGAGCAGGGAAACGAGAGAGAGAGAGAGAGAGGAGAGAGAGAGAGAGAGAGAGAGAGAGAGAGAGAGAGAGAGAGAGAGAGAGAGAGAGAGAGAGAGAGAGAGAGAGAGAGAGAGAGAGAGGGAAAGCATTAGAAGGAGAGAGAGAGAGAGAAGGAATGGGGGTGGAAGGGGTGGGTGAGGAGGGAGGGAGGGAGAGACAGAAGAGAAAGGAAGAGGGGGCCACAGGAGTGAAAAAGCAAAGATGCTGATGATACCTGTCACACGGTTCGTTGATAGTAACTGACTCTCTGTCTTCTGTGAACTCTTTTGAGTCTCTCATCTGGCAATAAAACAGAAAGAAATCTGATGATGATGATGATTATATTGTTCCTGGTCATGACAATGAAGGGTACAGCTGTATGAAGGGAAGCAGATCTGAGACTGACAAAATAATTCATTGACAGGTACATGAGAGAAAATGCAAATCCTCAAAACAGTGATGCCCAACAGCTGTGGGACCTCTATGCGATCTAACAACACCTACATGAACCATGACAAAGTGAAGGGGCCTGTGTCACTTTGGGTAAATGGAACTCGAACATGAACTCAAAAACTTTCATACTCAAGGATAGTAGCGTTAGGTCCATTTGGACCTGTCTAACAGCCAGTCCTTGCTATACTACAAACACAAATAAGCACGACAATACTGCAAACAGATATTATAACTAAAAATAAGCAATTGATTAATGCAGTTTCACAGAGTTCCTACAAATGTGCAGAAACATCGGAAATAAATTTCTTTCATGGACATACATGTATACAACTATCAATTCTTTTTGGAAAACGTGTGATTCAAACAAATCCATCCAAATTTGACGAGAGGTTATTCTCAGACATATATTTGTGCACATTATGGAAACCAACCAATCAATAAAGTGATCCACATTACTGCACCCTAGCCACTGACATCTCTGCACTATGTATGAAATGTGCTTATGCTTATCAAAACTGAATCAATTAAGCAACAACAACAAAAATGAACGGTTTTCTGTCATCCTTCCTCCAAACTCTGGCTACGCCACTGAAACGGCATTTCTTATCTCCATGCATCTGTCTACTGAAACGATCCCTTTAAGTCTCATGCTCTTGGCACCAAGCATAAAATCTGTGAAAAGTTCGAGTACTAAGACTGTGGCAACAATACAGTGTCGAAGCACACATGTAAACATCAGGCACCTCTGTCCTGGGTAAAAAAATGAATTTTGTTGTGATTCAAATGATTTTGGTGTTGGTTGTGAAATGTAGCCTGATATAATTTGACTGTGTGGTTTTAAGAGCAATGTGGCCTGATATAATTTGACTGTGTGGTTTTAAGAGAAATGTGGCCTGATATAATTTGACTGTGTGGTTTTAAGAGAAATGTGGCCTGATTTAATTTGAGCTGACGTGTGGTTTTAAGAAAAATGCGGTTTGATATAATCTGAGCCGACTGTGTGGTTTTAAGAAAAATGCAGTTTGATATAATCTGAGCTGACTGTGTGGTTTATCCGGTTTGATATAATCTGAGCTGACTGTGTGGTTTTAAGAAAAATGCAGTTTGATATAATCTGAGCTGACTGTGTGGTTTTAAGAAAAATGCAGTTTGATATAATCTGAGCTGACTGTGTGGTTTATCCAGTTTGATATAATCTGAGCCGACTGTGTGGTTTTAAGAAAAATGCAGTTTGATATAATCTGAGCTGACTGTGTGGTTTATCTGGTTTGATATAATCTGAGCTGACTGTGTGGTTTTAAGAAAAATGCAGTTTGATATAATCTGAGCTGACTGTGTGGTTTATCCGGTTTGATATAATCTGAGCTGACTGTGTGGATTGTGTGGTTTAAAAAAAATCTGGTTTGATATAATCTGAGCGGACAGTGTGGTTTAAGAAAAATGCGGTGTGATATAATGTGAGCTGTGTGGTTTTAAGAAAAATTAGGTTTAATATAATCTGAGCTGACTGTGCGGTTTTAAGAAAAATGCGGCTTGATTTAATGTGAGCTGACCATGTAGTTACAAACTCACTGTTATTTGAGCAGCAGTGAAACACTGTCAGTTAGCTGATAGTTTCTGGAGACCTATGGAATGACTAATCATGGCAGAGGAGGAAGGATGCTGTAAACCAATGCTTGAAGTCTGAGACAGACCTTGTCCAGGAAGGTGAGACCTTTCAAGCCACGTATACTGGCACATTTGATATCAGGCACACGGAAGTAGGTATGCAACAGGCACGTGAAATCAAAACTGGAAGTGCCTGAAAGGAAAACAGACTTTACATATGCACCTGTATGAGATGAATAGAGAATACTGAGAGACAAATAGATGCCAGCAGGAAAACACTGTCTAAAACTGGTCCGTTTGACAGTAATCTCTTTATCAGGCCATGAAATCATTCTCCAACTATACTGCACCTTTTGGTGCTGTTGCTGAAAGAGGACAAATGCCCTAGTCATGCCATATGGCCTGGGACAGTTGTTCTATCCATGCCGATTTGTAGGTGATGATGGAAAGGGCATAGAATGATGTTCTCCTTTGAGCTTTTACTTTTAGTCTTTGGTATTTCCTCAGACAATTTAAAAACAACAGCAACCCAAGACAACACCTCCATCACAAATGACCAGAACATATTTTGGAAACTAGTCTTCTTGACATGAAAATAAACCCCTCATGAAAAGCCACTTTCATTTGATACACCATAATTATCATCTTAAGGTGGTTTAATTAAAAAAACTTTTTCTGTGTGAACAGACTAGGATATGAATGGGGATTTATTTTAGTTACTTTCAGATGAGGACAAAAAAGATATATATTATTATCATAAATAAAAACAACAACTAACTTTTAGAACAAATCTTATTTATGTGTGACAAGACAGAAGAACAAACAACCTGTATTATGCACGACCATGCTGGAGACGAGAGACGTTTCCAGCAACTGCAGTGTGTAGACCACCTTGAACCTGGGGAAGGGAAGTAACTCATTAAAAGTGCCTCCATAGCAAATGAGCAAGATTTATCTCAATCCTCACCTGAACTTGACTGACATGTTTATTTTTCCTTCCCTCTGTTACTGTGATCATGCACTTTTACATGCCTAGCTCGCAGTCTCTGCTTTGATGGTGTTACATATACTCAAGAAATATACTGAACTGATTTCATTTCTTTGAACGATATCGATTATATGTGAAAACATTCAGTCCCATCTTGTCATTTTATTCCTTTGAATTCAATTTGCCTAGTGCCTGTTTTCACTAAACTGACAATAAATATATATATATGACAGAGGGAGAGAGAGAGAGAAATTGTATATTCTGTGCAAAACTTAGGCAAAAGCTGAAACAATGACATACTTAAAATTCCACATCTGACGTGTTTCAGCATCATCCTCCAACTGCAAAGCTGCTTTGACATCACCATTCTTGTCCTGGAAATGGGCAAAGTCATTAGTGACATGTCACTCTCTCAGGATGCTAACAGAACCACTGGATGACAGCTGTGTATCAGGAACCAAGTGCCTTTGAAAGGCCAAAGAAAAATGACAGCATTCAGGCCGACTTTTGAGTGGAGCTTTTGAAGAGTTTGTGCCTGACAGCAGTTCTAACAAATGGATAATAAAAACATGAAGAATTTGCACCTGAAAGCAGTTCTAACAAACGGATAATAAAAACATGAAGAATTTGCGCCTAAAAGCAGTTCTCACAAACGGATAACAAAAACAAGAAGAATTTGGACAATAAAAACACATTAAAGCTCAAAAAGAACTTCCTGAAATAACGCCAGTTTTCTTTGGCGCAACTAGCACCGCAGAGCTTGGAAGCTGTGTGAACAGGAAGGTGGTGAGGAGCTCTCTTAGCAAAACTGAATTGTCCTGCTGGTGAGTAAGGTTGTTTCTGTGGACACTGTCTTTGTGACTGTTCCATACAATGAGCGAAACATCAATTTCATTTTGCAAAGTACATGCGCCTCTGAGTGCCCCACCTTTTTGATATCTATTGTTCCGGTGGCAGTTGTTAATTAATCTTCTTCTTTTTTATATATATTTTTCTGGAGTGGGAGTGTTTGGAGTAAGCAGACTTGTCAATATTAATACGGAAGGGTGAAGGTGGGGGGTGGGGGGGGGGGGTATTTTGGAGGTTATGGTAATGTTGATGTCTCTGCACATTACTGGGAAATATAATAATAATGCCTGTAGCTGTAGCTCTGGTCATACCTTTGTGGGGGGCCCCACCAAAGTCCACCTCTTGATCCTGGCAAACCCATGCTGTGGACCAAGTGACCATGGCCCAAAGTTGGCTGGAGAAAGAAAAAAGAAAAAAAGAAAAAAAGGGGATAATAGTCACACAAATATGAAATACAAACACACACACGCACGCACTCATCACTGCACTCACTCACACACTCACACACACACACACACACACACACACACACACACACACACACACACACACACACCACACACACACACTCACACCCACACAGTGACACACACACAAAACAACAACGACAAACTTACCCACTACACCCAGCTATCTTTAAACACAATCTTTTCCAGAGCTTAAAAAGAGAAAACTCCATTTCTTCCCCCACCCCTCTCAGTTTGTAGTCCCCCCACACCTCTCCTTTTGTCCCTCCTGAGTCATCAATCATTAGGGTGTCAAGAGCCAAACACATGAAAGGTTCACAAGAACACTATTTGTTAGGACAAAACACAACATGTGATTATGTTGTCAAATCATCTCTTTCTCTTTCTCTGTTGGTCCTAACAGCCTCCAAACACTATTATTGATGTTTATTATTGTTATCCTAATTCAGTAACATTACTGTTTTACATTCTATTTCTAACATGTTCACTTTTGTTACAAGCATAACTCAGCAACAATGTGAGTATGCACGGATAAAATCAACACCAAGCTTCAAGTCTACCCAGTACCTGGAAATCAAACTGCACTGTTTTGGTATGATGTTTTCAGTATGATTTCATACCAATTTTACACCATTTTATTACATACAGAGCAGTGTATAATAAAAAACAATAAAAACAAAACAAAAAAAACAATAATACTTCATTAAATCCTTTGTGGGAAATTCTGGTCACCTTACCTGAGTAAGGCTACAGAGGCTGCAATAACAGTGCTACCCACTCTTACCAGTGCCGGCAGTATTTCTATCTGTCCAAACAATGTCGCTGTCAGTGTTTGGAATTTTTAAGATGTGCACAGATCTCGATGCATGTGACTGCACACAGTGGCTGTGTGAACACTGTAAGACTAAGAGAGTCTGCACTGAAAGTCAACTCTGGGAGGAAAATCCTTTGCTACACTGGGGAATTGAGCCCCTGTCAGTATTGCACCAGGCTTTTCGGTCTGACGTCCTTATACCAACTCAGAACTGAACTGCCCTGCCCCTATTGTGTTAGTCAGTACTCACGGAAGGCAACAGGAATAAATGTTAGTCAGTACTCACGGAAGACAACAGGGATTTGTGTGAGTCAGTACTCACGGAAGACAACAGGGATTTGTGTTAGTCAGTACTCACGGAAGACAACAGGGATTTGTATTAGTACTCACGGAAGACAACAGGGATTTGTGTTAGTCAATACTCACGGAAGACAACAGGGATGCCCCCACGGATCGCCTTCTTGTTGTCAAAGACACTCTTTGAACTGTGAATAGAGAAAAGAAAAATGAGAAAAAATGTGTTGTTGTATACCAGAACTGGGGTGAGTAGGGGCTGGGTGCTTTGGAGGAACTAGCTGACAGACATAAATGTTATTTTCAGTTTTTACCCCCCTGCTGGTAACGGCAGACTTTCATGCAACAATTGAAAACAGACATGTCAGTTTTTGAGGTCATGACATAACCCGTTACGGAAACATTATTTAGCTGAAAGGATGGAGGGAACATCTTTAAATGAAGTCGACTGTTGGCATTCAGAAAAAGAAGGGAAAAACGAGAAAAGCTTTAAAAAATGTACATATATAAAAAGACGGAAAGAAAACTTTTGTAGATGACGGAGAAACAACGACAAAAACAACAACAACAACACAACAACAACAACAATGTGGGCAGGCTGGTATTTTTGATGCTAAGGTGTGTTAGTTCTTGGATATTATTATTAACATCAGGTGAACTACATAGAGAATAACAAAACAAAAAAGTCTGCATAAGCAACTAAAAGAAAAGCCAAAGACTCTGGGCAGACCTGAGAAAAAGTTGTTCCTCTCCACTGCACACCCAGCTCAGGACTGTCGCACCTGCAGAATCACAATGTACACTGTGAGAAATGATATATCATCAACTAATCAGGCAAATCAATCAATCGAACTGAGAAAGAACTAATGTTTCACCCTATGCTGTTTTCACAGTCTTGGTATTCAAACCATTTACAAATTTTACGTAGGGCACTGGTTGTGACAGTCTGAGACTTGTTCAGCAATTTCAGCACACAGATGAGGAGAGACAGGCAATGGTTGTCACAGCATGCGACTTACAGCAGTGATTTCAGCACACAGATGAGCAGAGACAGACAATGGTCGTGACAGCGTGCGACTTACACTACAGCAGCAATTTCAGCACACAGATGAGCAGAGACAGACAATGGTCATGACAGCGTGCGACTTACACTACAGCAGCGATTTCAGCACACAGATGAGCAGTGTTTGGAGAAAGGGTACTTCAAAAGCAAGGCTTGGGAGTTGGAGTATGGTGTCATGTGCATGTGTGCCAAGTACATAATGTTTGTCTATATGTGTGAGTGCCTGCCTGTGCGCGCCTGCGTGCGTGCATGCGTGTGTAGGTGTGTGTGCAAGTGCATGCATGTGTGTGTGTGTGTGTGTGTGGTTATGTGTTAGAGAAGAGAGAGAGAGAGAGAGAGAGAGAGAGAGAGAGAGAGAGAGAGAGAGAGTGTGTGTGTGTGTGTGTGTTGATGATGATGATGATGATGATGTGTATGGGCGTGTGTGTGTCACTGTCAGTGTCTGTATGTGTGTGTAAAATGAGTTTGTGTGCATGTGTGTGCTTGCCAGTGTGTGTGCGTGCGTGTGTGTGTGTGTGTGTGTGTGTGTGTGCGCGCGCTGCAGTTGTCACACAATTAGCAGATGACAGATGATTGTGACAGTCTGATAGGTCTCCCCCCCCCCCCCCCCCTCCGCGCCCCATTTTAAAGGACATTTAAACGGAAAGGCCCAAAGCTGCCACGCATGCATACACAAGTTTCATTGGGCCACTGACACTTCGGCGCCAACACTTCACTGTGTCAGCCCGGCCCAGTATTAGGTAGAAGAAGTAGAAGAAACACTCAGGCCAATACCCAACCGAGTGGCCTGAGTTAATTTTTAACCGGCGTTTACGGGGGGGGAACAATCAGACATCATCCTGTATTTACAAAAAAATGGGTAGTTCTCCTACCATGCAAGTGAACAACAACACGGGTTCCTTCCCCTCGCTCTAACACCACAACATCGTCAGCAGAAAAATGACTCGGTGACTGGAACGCCATTTTGACAGAAGCAGACGACAGTTTTCGGCAGACTTCTGCTGGCGAGCTGTCCCTCTTTCTTTGGTCGTCGAAGTGTCAAAACGGAACTGGTCGCTTGTCGATCCGTGACTGTCTGATACACGCAACACAGAGCCTCGATGTGATTTAACACACAACACATACAGCAGATGTTATTAGAGCCCGCGGAGTGTGGCCTTGACCATGGCTTGGCCAAATAGACAGAATCGAAAGTTGCCGGTTTCAGTGGAGGGATCAGAGACACTATACACACTTGCTGTAGCATCTCTGGAGGGATTGAGATCGGTTGGAATGTACTGTCTCTGGATTACGTTGCAGTTTTTACGATAGGGGAAAGAAACTACACTTATATTTCAATTCAGAAGATGGCTACAATTAAACTGAAAACCAGAAAGGCTGAATTACGTCCCTTACATTCAGTCAGACACGATGAAACGGGAATGACTAAACCGGCTGACACTGAAACTGACACGGCGGAACGGCGAAGAACTGAAAAAGTGCTGTCAGTTGCAAAGGCCTGTTAAAGTGGCCTGTAATTTATTAAGCAAGCTGTCCATGGTGGCCTTTTTCTCTCTTTCTCTCTCCGTCTCCTTTTAGTTTTTTTAAAAGTGTAATTGAAGTGTCCCCAACATTTCGGCCTGGGCCTTCGCCGGGGGCGGAGGGTATTAATTATATGCAGATTTGAAGAGATGAGTTTTTAAGGCTTGCTTGAAAGAAGATGTTGATACTGAGTGACGAACATCATATAGTCAACTTCCCACCCACCCATTTTAAAAGTTCTCACGTCCAGACTAAAATTGATGTCAGTTTGGTGCAGCGGAGAAGTTGTTCATACAGTCATTTCTCACTGATGTTGGTTCAGTTTAATGAGGAGTTTCTATTACACTGATACCTCATGCTATGTTTTAGTGAGGAGTTTCTCAGTCTTGACACTCTTTGTCATGCTAGTTTTTGTAAAGAGTTTCTCTTACACTCCTGATGCTAGTTTAATGAGAAACATTCCTCTTGCTTGTTCAATTTAGTGAGTAGTTTCTCTTGCATACCTCATGCTGGTTCAGTTTAGTGAGATCGAGTTTCTCTTGCACTCCCCAGTCGTACTAGTTTTAGTGAGGAGTTTCTCTTACACTCCTGATGCTAGTTTCATTGAGGAGCTTCTCTTACACTCCTGATGATAGTTTTAGTAAGCTGTTTTTCTTACACACCTCAGTCTGGCTGGTTTTAGTGAGGAGTTTCTCTTACACTCCAGTGCTAGTTTTAGTGAGGAGTTTCCCTTAAACTCCTCGTGCTAGTTTTGGGAGGAGTTTCTCTTACACTCCTCATGCTGGTTTTAGTGAGGAGTTTCTCTTACACTCCTCATGCTGGTTTTAGTGAG
>JABMCL010000402.1:10000-12500 GCA_018857735.1 Alviniconcha marisindica | reverse complement strand
GAGTTTTCTCTTAACCCTCCTCATGCCTATGTTTCGTGATGAGATTCGTTCACTCCTCATGCTAGTTGTAGTGAGAGGCTTCTCTTTGCACTCCTGAGGCTATGTTTGATGGAGTTTCTCGTATACTCTGATCCTTGTTTTAGTAGGAGTTTTCTCTACACTCCTGATGCTTTTTTTAGGTTTGTTTTTAGTGAGGAATTTCACTTCTTGCACTCCTCATGGTGTGTTTAGTGAGGATTTTTCTTACACTCTTGACGCTAGTTCTAGTGGGATTTCTCTTACACTCTCATGCTAGTTTTAGTAAGGAGTTTTGCTTACACTCCTCGAGCTGGATTTCGTGAGGAGTTTGTCTTACACTCTTCAGGCTATGTTTTTTATTGAGTTTCTCTTACACTCCTGATGCTAGTTTTTAGTGAGGAGATTTTCGTACACTCCTGAGGCCATGTTTGGTGAGGAGTTTTTCTTACGCTCGTGATCTAGTTCCAATGAAGAGTTTTTCTCTACACACGTCAGGCTATGTTTAGTGAGGATTTTCTCTACCTCCGATCTAGTTTTGTGGGGGCTTCCTCTTTACACCATCATGCTAGGGGGTTTAGTGGAGGAAATTTCTCTTGTCATGCCTGACGCTAGTTTCAGTGAGGAGTTTCTCTTCCACTCCTGACGCTAGTTTTAGTGAGGAGTTTCTCTTACACTCCTCAGGCTATGTTTGGTGAGAAGTTTCTCGTACACTCCTCCTGTTAGTTTTAATGAGGAGTTTCTCTTACACTCCTCATGCCATGTTTTGTGAGGAGTTTCTCTTACACCCCTGATGCCAATTTCAGTGAGTAATTTCTCTTACACTCCTCAGACAATGTTTGGTGAGGTGTTTCTCTTACACTCTTGATGCTAGTTTTAGTGAGGAGTTTCTCTTACACGCCTCAGGCCATGTTTGGTGAGGATCTTTTCGTATACTCCTGATGCTTGTTCTAGTGAGGAGTTTCTCTTACACTCCTCATGAAAGTGTTTAGTGAGGAGTTTGTCTTACACTCCTCGAGATGGGTTTAGTGAAGAGTTTCCGTTACACTCCTGATACCAGTTTTAGTGAGGAGTTTCTCTTACACGCCTCATGCTATGTTTAGTGAGAAGTTTCTCTTACTCCTCTGACGCTAGTTTCAGTGAAGAGTTTCTTTTGCACTCCTGAGGGTTGTGGTGAGGAGTTTTTCTTAGACTCCTGGAGCTGGTTTTAGTGAGGAGTTTCTCTTACACTCCTCGAGCTGGGTTTAGTGAAGTTTCCGTTACACTCCTGATACCAGTTTTTAGTGAGGAATATCTCTTACACTCCTCATGCTATGTTTAGTGAGGACTTTCTCTTATATTTCTGACGCTAGTTTCAGTGAGGAGTTTCTCTTCCACTCCTGATAGTTTTGGTGAGGAGTTTCTCTTACACTCCTGGGGCTATGTTTGGTGAGGAGTTTCTCTTACACTCCTCATGCTAGTTTTAGTGAGGAGTTTCTCTTACACTCCTCAGGTAATGTTTGGTGAGGAGGTTCTCTTCCATTCCGGATGCTAGTTCTAGTGAAGCGTTTCTCTGCCACTCCTGAGGCTATGTTTGGTGAGGAGTTTCTCTTACACTCCTGATGCTATATTTGGTGAAGAGTTTCTCTTACACTCCTCATGCTAGTTCTAGTGAAGCGTTTCTCTGCCACTCCTGAGGCTATGTTTGGTGAGGAGTTTCTCTTACACTCCTGATGCTATATTTGGTGAGGAATTTCTCTTACACTCCTCATGCTAGTTCTAGTGAGGAGTTTCTCTTACACTCCTCATGCTAGTTCTAGTGAGGAGTTTCTCTTACACTCCTCATGCTAGTTCTAGTGAGGAGTTTCTCTTACACTCCTGATGCTAGTTCTAGTGATGAGTTTCTCTTACACTTCTCAGGCTATGTTTGTGAGGAGTTTCTCTTACACTCCTGGTGCTAGTTTTAGTGAGGAGTTTCTCTTACACTCCTTGTGCTAGTTTTAATAAGGACTTTCTGTTACACTCCTGATGTTAATTTTAGCGGCATTTTTACACTCCTGATGCCAGTTTTTGTGAGGAGTTTCTCTTACACTGGTCATGCTAGTTTTAGTGAGGAATTTCTCTTAGATCCCTCATGCTAGTTTTAGTGAGGAGTTTCTCTTACACTTCTTATGCTAGTTTTAATAAGGAGTTGCCCTTACACTCCTGGTGGTAGTTTTAGTGAGGAGTTTGTCATGATTGTTTAAGTGAAGAGTTTTACTTACATTCATCATGATAGTTTTAGTGAGGACTTTCTCTTACACTCTTACTGATTCAGTTGAATGAGGAATTTCCTCTTACAGTCTGGATGCTAGTTTCAGTGAGGGGTTGGTACACCTATGCTAAATTTAATATGGAGTTTGTCTTATAGTCTTCATGCTAGTCCTCCTGTTAGTTTTGTATTGAGTTTGTTTTGCACTCATGATGGTCTTTTTTTCTTTTTTTTTCTTTTTGGTGAGGAATAGCA
>JABMCL010003662.1:802500-897637 GCA_018857735.1 Alviniconcha marisindica | reverse complement strand
ATTCTTTCATGGCATTTACATTTGATTAGATTTAAAGGTCATGTTATGCACTAGACTTTCATAACTGGGTCGATTTTCAACGTTCCGTTGCAAACAAAAACTGCCCTTACAAGCCCTTTAAGCTTCCTCCGCGAAGATTGTTGTCTGTGTGTTCATGTTGGTGTACACGCCTTGACGCGTTCGGATTTGGTTGTCTGACTTCGGTATGCAGTCGTCCGTTTTTGTAGTACGCCGCATGTCTTCCGTCGGCTTCTCTTTCCTTTTGAACTGAGTCGTGCCGTATGTTGGTTGTTGGCGGTGAGATCGTCCGCTACTCGCATGTCTCTGTCCCCCACTCCTCTCAGTCCTTGCCTCTCTGTCTCGGAGCACCAGTATCTTGTCTCTCCAGCTGAAAAAGCGGGCGATAATCGGGCGTGGTCGTCGGCGTTTCAGTGATGCAGTCAGTGGAGCCAGTACGGTGGGCCCTTTCTATGTCGTCCACACTCCAGCGTTTCGAGGGATAGAACTGGTTGAGGGTTCGTACCAAAGTCCTTGTGCAGTCATCATCAGTCTCGTTTGTCGGCTGTGGAAGGTTGAAAAATCTCAAGTTGTTGCGTCTGCTGAATGATTCTAGTCTTTCAATTTCAGATTCCAGCTCCGTCTGTAGTTTCAGTACTTTCACTGAGCTGTCCGGCATTGCGGTCTTCAGCGATGTTCGTGATTTTCTCTCTGTTTTCTTCCACTCAGTCAGTGTCCGACAGGTGAGTGACTTGTGTGTGAACACGCTGTATCTCGGTGTGCAGTGACTGGTGACCGTTTTTGAGACTCTGCCGTTGCGTTAGTCAGTCGCGGCTTTGTCAGTCGCCGGCTGTTGCGGCTGCTTCATCACATTGTTGATCTGTCGCTGCATTTCCTCCATGGTCTGAAACATGATCTGTCCCTCTGCCTGTGACAGTCTAGATTCAATCCGACTGTACAGCTTGTCCATGGCTTGGTCAAACTCCGGTCCCGGGTTTTGCTCGACTCCGCCCCTGACTTAAGCAGAGACTGAGACTGAGAAGGGTGAGCGCTGCTAACATGGCCGCCATGGTTGACTGCAGTTTTCGTTGTTTCTACAGCCTCGCAGCCTTCTTCGCACGTTTGTTCAAGATCACCAGCAAAGTTGGCCCGAAAAGTCCAATGGAGGCCCGGTACGCATCAACTGCACACCCCATGATGGGCGGTTTGGTGACGCAAAAATCGCTTCACTTTAGCGCTATGAAATCGCAATTCTGAAAACACAAAAATGCAGAGAGACCTAAAAATAGAGAGAGAGAGAGAGTATAACAACAGCCGTGTCCTGGTTTGGACTGAAACTTACTCCAAACTTTACCCATCGTGGGGCCGTTTTCAGCAGTAGTCAGTTCTGCACTACACTGAGTTTCGGATTGCAAGGCTAACAGTAACACACACACACACACACACACACACAGAGGAGGAAAAGATGAGAAGAAACGTTTTTTTCGTCGTCTTCCGTCAAACTGCGGAAGAAAGAGAGTATAGTTTCTTGTTTGGGTCTAGTTCACTTGCAGTTCGGTAAATCCATGTTGCACAAGCAAAAACAAAAAAGTACTTCCGGTGTCCACAAGTCACCTATTTCCGGTGACCAGTACGCATGTGTAGGCTGCAAGCATGTCCCATGAAAGTGTTCCACTACCAAATAAAGGTAAACATTGATTAGTTAGACCGTATTTCCACATGTACATGCATTTGTTACAGAAACTATCAAATGATCCATCATTCGACCCAGGACGCTGATGAGTCCGTAGCTGAATCTAGTCGAGGCCATGCTGATTCAGGATAACTTTAATTTCACCTTCAAACTCTATCACTAGTATCAGTAACACTATCAGTATCACTGTATCAGTCTATGCTCGAAAAACGATGAAGTTGGAGATCCACTGGACTGTGGTTAAACAGCAGATTATATAGCTTCACACTCACATGTGTTTAATAAATTAATATTTCTTGGGACACATTTTCCCAAGAGCTGGATATAATCAATCTCGCCCTGATCATGTGTCACAGTGTGTGATTTTCCAATTTATTATAAATTAGGAAATTGACATGTGACAAAATAACATTGGTTAAGAGTAACTGATCATAGTAGTCATGGTTATGATGGTAGATATATATAGAGTTTGGGGGATTCTCATGGGGTTGCATTATCATAATCATTATCCGATTATGTGAAATTTGTGTTTTGTCTAGTAATGGATTTTTTATACAATACCGTTACATTTAATAAATGGTTAAGCTCTGTCAGTCTCAATCTGTGTCACTGTATAATGTGTAGGGCATTAAAAAGATGGTCCCTTCAAACATCAGTGACAGTGTCTGTATGGCCATGTCATACTACAGCCAGGTGTAAAATGTCAGGTACATCACTGTTGACTCGATAAGTCAATTATTGAATCAATGACTGAGCGTGAGACTGAGATAGTGACCCAGTGAGATACTTGTAGTACTACTTATCAAACTCAAAACTGGCAGTAGCACTGTGTTACTGGTAGTCTCCCACAGAATTTTGAGTATTTCAGTTTCAGTGTCAGAATGTTTCAATATTTATAGTGTGAAGAGCTGCAAAAGTATGTGCTTGCACTTGCAGCAGCAAAGACAGATCACAGATTCATACCACCTGCAAAGATGTACTTTGCACAACTGCATTTGCACTAGACAGCAGTGACATCTGTTGAAGATTTAATTCAAGGAATGTAAGTAAACACACCCCTCCTAGTCAGTCTGTCATAGATTCATGCTACTTGCAAAGATGTACTTTGCGCTTCGCATTTGCATTATTGCATTTGCAGTGACATTTATTGGAGAATTGATTCAAGGAACGTAAGTAAACACACCTCTCCTGGTCAGTCTGGATTGTGAAACTTGATTGTTCTGACTTCATTACATGAGCTGTGCCCCCTGCCTACAATTGTGAACAAAAAAGAAGAAGAAAAGCAGTCCCCACTAAAATAAAATAAAATAAAAAAACTGCTATTACTAGTATTACTAACAGTACTATATTAACCATTTTTTAGACCAATGGCTATGGCTCTTAAAAATTGAACTGCTTGGTCTTGGTCAAATTTTTTGTGTGTGTGATCTGTTGTTACTTAAAGTAGAGCAGTAAATTACAACATTGAGTGGCTTGCACTAGTTTGTAATCTTGTATTATTGTAATTTTTATCTCTTCCCTATAGACTAGACAGCCTTTTAATTTATATTATTTTATGTTTACATTTGCATGGTTTAATTTCTTTAAAACATGCTACTGCATTCACATTATAGTTTATACTTACTGTCCTGGAAACTAAAAGAATAAGTTTAATTCAGAACTAATATGAGGTTAATCTTAATGAGGCTAAGAAATTTCCATTATTATCATTAATGCCAGTTGGCACTGGTTTAGTCTGTAAGAAAATGACATGATCATGGTTGTCCCTGTTGATTTTTGTCACTGAACTTGAAAAGAGGCCAAGCAGACATTCATGAGTATGATGAGATTGGCACTAACGTTGTGTTGGTAGTCAGTAGTTAGTATTTGTCAGTCATACTCATAGTTTGCTATGTCCTATGAACTGTCTTTGACCATGGAAGCTTGTCTGGATTCGATGCCAAGCAGTCATAATCCTGTTTGCATAAATCTTTATTTTTCAGGTATAGCTGCTGACATGATAAAAACATAATGATAAACACACATGCCATCAGTCCAAAACTACAACATTATTAAATTGATCAGGTATCTGCTTACAACTTACAAGTGTCAAACTGTGTTTGCACTTTGTGTTCTGCTTTGTGTTTAGATTGAGACTTCTTCAGGTATTTGTGCTAATGAGTTTGAAGTCTGTGTCATAATGTTAAGCATAGTTCAGAATAATAACATGTTGATTTAACTGTTCAGAATGACAACAGAAAACATGCAGTCAAAAATATTTCTTGCTAATACTAGAATTAATACTTATGTGAGCAAGTGCTCTTTGTACGTTTTTACAATAATCCCGCCCCGGTTATCAGATCATGCAATTTCATTACTGTACTGTTAGTAACCCGGGAACTGGAGCAGACGCACTTTTGTTTTGAAGCGCGTGTGTTGCGTAACGCCACATGGCATTCACACAGCCGACCGGCGAAAGCCGCTGGTGCGCGCCATTTTCAAATCTGTTTACTCCTTAATATTTTGAACCGCGTGTTTGTTTACCTACTCCTTGTTCACCTAGTCCTTTTATGCAGCAATCCATGTGTAATGTCTTTGGCATCTAGACATGTTTATTTTAGATCTTATTTAGACAAGGATCGAGCTTATCAGTAGCCGATGCCTCTCTGGGTCCATTCTTTTATAGCCTCGTCTGCATGTCGCATTTTCTGTGTGTACTTAGTGATAGTAGTGAAGTTCGTTGTTTGACTCGATGAAATGTAATTCTGTGTCCGATCAAGGCTTTGTCGTATAGTATTTTGCTTAGCTGACTTCATGTTAGTGTTTATTTTGGGTTGAAATTAACTTATTGAGTATTGTTTACTGTAAAGCGAAGTTATATTCATAGACTACTTGATATCACTATCAGCGCTGTTGTGACTAAGATAACGCGCCCCGAAAGTTCGCACCGATTGTGTTAGTACTAGTCTTTGAGTGTGTCCTGCTTCTTTCATGTAATTGTAATTGTAATTGTTATGTACCATTTTTGAACCGTGGGAGCGTGTTCTTTTATTCTGATGTACGTTTTATTGACATTTATATTTTGTACATCGTGTTAGTTGTGGTTATACGAATCTGCTTAGAGACAGTTGCAGCACGCTTCCCACTCTGTTGCAATTAAAGAGTCATGTGTGTACATGTTTGTTTATACGGTTGAAAGGGTGTAACTGTAGATTTATTTGATGTATTTCAGTTTTATGAGTTTAGTTATTGTTGAGGAAACTGTAGTTGTGCGGGCCAAGGAAACACGATTGTCAGCCATTTTGTGGTCCAGAGGGCCGATTTCATTGTAGCGATAGCGTGTGTTCTTTGCGGCCGCGCAGTTCTCTTATCTATGCGTGCGCGTGAGGATTTTGGGGGTGTGCTGAGAAGTTGTCTGCTGCTGTAGAATAAAGCCTGATTGCTGCCGTTCGCCTGCTGTGGTCTCCATTTTGACTGACTCCGCTGCCTGTGTCCTGTCCTTCTACCACTCCACTCCATTACAACTTGGCGCTGTGCGAGCAGGATGAGCGGAGCGACCTGAGACCACAGCAGGTTTGAGTGACCACGGCCCAGACCGCAGCAGACAACCCAGTTGAAGACGGCCAGCCACCAACACCACCGAAGCCGGTGCCACAACTGACAACCCCCGCTAGCCACCAACACCACCGACGTCGTACCAACTAACCCCGGATAGCCACCAGCACCACCGCCGTCGTACCACAACCGACGACCCCGGCTAGCCACCAGCACCACCGATGTCGTAGCACCACTGACGACCCCGGCTAGCCACCAGCACCCCCGACGTCGTACCCCCAGCTAGCCACCAACACCAACTGACGACCCCGGCTAGCCTCCACCACCACCGACTCCCGTCCCCCCTCAATAAAACTCCCAGTGGGAGTGGTTGAACCGCTCCATGCAGTCCGCTGCGTACCCTGCCGAAGCAGAAACCCAGGTGGCCTTGAGCGTAAGGTGCGCCGAAAAGACATGCCGGCCACCACTCCTTTTGTCGTCGACACTGACCAGCAGTCTCCATCTCCGCGGCCAGACGTCAGTGACTCTGGGAGTCAGACAGTGACAATGAACTGCATTTTACAACTGCAGACTAGCTCCTGCTGCTGTTGCGGTGCCAATCAGTGGCACCTGGGTTCCACCTGGTGACTCTGCCTAGACCTCGCGACGTCCTAGCAAGAAGCCATTATTCCACAGTAACCGACCGAAAAGTTACCCGGCGCAGTACCGTGAGTGTGTTGAAATTAGTTGTTTTGTTGACATGACATGTGTGTGATGATTGCATTTTTAAACTGTGTTCATGATTTTTATGTCAGATGCCATTTGTATTACTAGGTTCATGGTATGTTTTTATCTTGGCTATTTTCAAGTTGCGTACAATATGTTGGAAAACATTGGTACTTAGGAGAATTTTTGTTTAAATGCAAGTTTATAGTGTAGCTACCTGTTTGCTGGCAACTAAGTGTCGGATTTGTGATCTAAATGGTTGTGAAATTGATAACTCAGTGACCGGTTGCTGCAGTACATACATAGGCCTTTTTCAGTAGGTTGTAGATATTAGAGGATTATTGTTTAAATAACAACCCTCTGTTGATCTAAGGCATAATGCCGCCTCTGATTTTGGTCTTATTTGAAATTGCGGACTCTCATTAAATATATGTTAGTCAAAGGATGTTGATTTTGTTTTCCGGTTCAGCCGGAGATCGGCTTAGCCCTTTCTAGGTTGTTACGTTACTGAATACGTCGCCTGACAGATTGGTGTTTTTTTTATAACTGAGATATTTTGCTTTTGGTTGAAAAACAACAACTTCTTGATGTGAGGCAAGTGCTCTTTGTACGTTTTTTACAATAATCCCGCCCGGTTTTATCAGATCCATGCCATTTCATTACTGTACTGTTATTAACCGGGAACTGGAGCAGACGACGCTTTTGTTTGAAGCGCTGCGTGTTGCGTACGCCACATGGCCTTTCACCCGCCGAACCGGCGGATAGCTTTGGGCCCCTTTGGGGGGGGGTTGCGCCCCCCGCCCCCCCAAATGTTTTTTTTTTCAATCTGTTTTTACTCCCGTATATTTTGACGCTTGTTTGTTTCCTACTCCTTGTTCACCTAGTCCTTTTTATGCATCAAGCCATGTGTAATACCATGTGTAATATAAATTGGCATCTTAGAATGTTTATTTAGATCTATTTAGACGCAGGATCGGCTTAATCAGTACCGATGCCTCTTCTGGTCCATTCTTTTTTATAGCCGCGGCTGCATGGCGCATTTTCTGTGTAGTACTAGTGAATAGTATGGAATCCGTTGTTTTGACTCGATGAAAGTATTCTGTGTCGATCATGCTTTGTCGTATAGTATTTTGCTTAAGCGACTTCATGCTTCATGTTTAGTTGGTTTATTTTGGGTTGAAATAACTTATTGAGTATTGTTTACTGTATATAAGCTAAGTTATATTCATAGACTACTGATATCACTATCAGCGCTGTTGCGAAAGATCGCCCCAGGCGAAATTTCGCACCGATTGTTTTAGTACTATCTTTGAATGTGTCTTGCTTCTCTTATGAGCGTTGTTATTTGTAATTGTGTTATGTACCATTTTAACACTGGGAGCGTGTCTTTATTCTGATGTAGTTTTATTGACAGTTATATTTTGTACTTGTGTTAGTTGTGATTTAATTGTACGAATCTGCTTAGAGACAGGTGCCAAGCCCGCTTCCCACTCTTGTTGCAAATTAAAAATAAGTCATGTGTGTACCTTTTGTTTTACCGTTTAAAAGGTTGTAACTGTAGCTTTTATTTGATGTATTTCATGTTTTAATTAGTTTGTTATTGTTGAGAAACTTTATTTGTGCGGGCCAAGGAAACACGATTTCAGCATTTTGTGTCCAGAGGGCCGATCATGTATCAATAGCGTGTGTGTCTTTGTCGGCCCGCGCAGTTCTCTTATCTATGCGTGCGCGTGAGGATTTTGGGTGGGCGGGCTTAGAAAGTTGTCTGCTGCTGTGGAATAAAGCCTGTTTGCCGTCGCCGCCTGCTGTGTCGACTTTTGGACTGACTCCGCTGCCTGTGTCCTGTCCTTCTACCGAACCTCATTACACTTATATAACTAATAGTTATATGTTATACAAAGCATGCATAACTGCGCTGGAAAGAATAATAATTAACATTAACATTCATGCACTGGTCATTACGTCGAAACGTGTCCGGTGGACAAAGACATTTTTTGGACCCCTGTGTGCCGTAAGCCGTGCAGGGGACGCTGGTCAAACACAAGTCATCCCTTGATGTACAGTTCTTAATTCATGTGAACTGGACTGAAAATATCTTGTTTTCTTTTATTTTAGAGGGAAATTTGAAGGTAATTTTTTTTGGTTTGTTGGGGTTTGTCTTTGTTTTGTTCTGTGTCACATTATCAGTATGCATTCTTTTTCTTGACTCTTGATTTGGTTTGTTGTTTGCAAGATTTTTACTTCGTTTTTTTACATTTTGTGTTAAACTTGTGAATGTAAAAGCTGTATTTAAGTTGAACTTGAACAGTTGAAACTAAATGAAAGTAACCATTTATGTATCAGTTGAACAGTTTGTTGGGTTGTTACTTCAGTTTGATCATGACTAAAAAAAATCACTGGCTCTCTGTCTGAATGATTTGTGAACTGTTTTGTTCATTTGGCCATGCACATGCAGACAGAGACATATATGTACACAGACAGATGGACACACACACGCAAATGCATATATGCATGTGCATGCACACACATGCATGCACACTCACACACACACACACACAAACCTGCATGCACACACACACACACACATACTGTGACACACATGCACATGCCCTGAGTCCTGACTGTGCTTGAGTTACTAAGTTGCACTGAGTTTAAATATAATTGCAATAGACCCCTTTCACTTAAATCTTTGCGCAAGCACAATGGACTGGCATACACAATTTGTCAGAAGTAGGGGGGAGCTGGACTGCTGGCTGAGCACATAGCTGTATTTTCCAGCTGCTAGTAGTAGTTAAACCTCTGCATTTCATGATGACAAGATGGGTGGAAAAGATCAGGAATTCCACAGAACGTCTGTCCTTTAGTTTCAGTAACACTAACAAGGCAAAATATCGCAACTACTGTTTCAGCTTGCTTGCATTGTTTTTGATGAAGTGAGTCACTGTCATCTGTCTGTCATTTTTTCCCCTCTCCATTTCTGACCCCAAAACAGCTGTTGAATGTGGTTGTTCTAGTGTTATGGTACTTGTTTAGAGGGGGGGAAAAAAAATTTTTTTTTTTAAAAAGGGGGGAAAAAATTTTTTTTTTTTTTTTTGGGGGGGGGGTTTTTTTTCCCAAAATTTCCCTTTTTTTCCCTTTTTTTTTTTTGGGATTTTTTTTTTTTTTTTTTTAAAAAAAAAAAAAAAAAAGGGCCAAAAAAAAAGGGGGGGTTTTTTTTTGGGGGGGGGTTCCAAATTTTTAAAAAAAAAAAACCCTTTTTTAAAATTTAAAAACCCCCAAAAAAAACCCCCCAAAAATTTTAAAAAAACCTTAAAAACCCCCAAAAAAAAAAATTTTAAAACCCCCCCCCCCAAAAAAAAAAAAAGGGGAACCCCCCCCCAAAAAAAAACCCCCCCCCCCCCCCCCTTTTTTTTTTTTTTGGGGGGGTTTTTTAAAAAAAAAAAAAAATTTTTAAAATTTTTTCCCAAAAAAAAAAAAATTTTTTAAAAAAGGGGGAAAAGGGGTTTTTAAGAATTTTTTTTTTTAAAAAAAAAAAAACCCCCCCCGGGAAAAAAAAAAAAAGGGGCCCAAAAAAATTTCCCTTTTTTTAAAAACAAAAAAAAAAAGGAAAAGGGGGGGAAAAAAATTTTTCGCGGAAATTTTTTAAAAAAAAAATTTTTTTTTCCCCCCC
Source organism: Alviniconcha marisindica (assembly GCA_018857735.1). Classification (NCBI taxonomy): domain Eukaryota; kingdom Metazoa; phylum Mollusca; class Gastropoda; family Provannidae; genus Alviniconcha; species Alviniconcha marisindica. The sequence goes on along the minus strand of JABMCL010003662.1, from coordinate 888,038 downwards.
TTTTAAAAGGGGGGGGGGAAAAAATTTTTTTTTTTTTTTGGGGGGAAGGGGGGGTTTTTTTTCCCCCCCTTTTTTTCCCCTTTTTTTTTTTTGTTGGTTTCCCCCCCTTTTTTTTTAAAAAACCCCCCCCCCCCCCTTTCCCCCTTTTAAAAAATTTTTAAAAAATTTTCTTTTCCCCAAAAAAAAAAAAAAAAAAAAAAAAATTTTTTCACCCTTTTTTTTAAAAAAAAAAAAAAAACCCCCAACCACCCCAAAAAAACCCAAACCCAAAACGGTTTTAAATAAGAAATTTTTTAAACCCTTTTAAAAAAAATTTTCCCCCCCCCCTTTTTCTTTTTTTAAAATGGGAAATAAAAAATTTTTTTTAAAAAAAAAAATTTTTCAAAAAGGTCCCAAAAATTTTAAAAAATTTTCCCCCAATTTAAAAAAAAAAAAAAATTTTTTTTTTTTTTTTAAACAAAACCCCAAACAAAACCCGCCCCCCCCCCCCATCAAAAAAACCCCCCCCCCAAAAAAACCCCCCCCCCCCCCCCTTTTTCCCTTTTTTTTTTTTTTTTAAAAAAAAAAAACCCCGGGGGTTTTTTTTTTTTTGGAAAAAAAAAAAAAAAGTAATTTTGGGGAAAAAAAAACCCTTTCCCCCCCCCCCCCCCCAAAAAAAAAAAATTTTTTAAAGGATTTTTTTTTTTTAATTAAAAAATTTTTGGGGGGGAAAAAAAAAAAAAAGGGGGGGGTTTTTTTTTAAAAAAAAAAAAAAGGGGGGGGTTTTCTTTTTTTTTTGGGGTTTTCCCCCCCCTTTTTTTTGGCATTTTTTTTAAATTTTTTTTCCCCTTTTCCCCCCCCCCCCTTAAGAAATTTTGTTTTTTTTTCCCCCCCCCCCTTTTATTTTTTTTAAAAAAAAATTTTTTAAATTTTTTTTTTTTTAAAAAAAATGTTTTTTTTAAACCCCTTTGGGGGGAAATTTTGGGGTTTACACCCCACACCCACACACAACCAAACTTTTTGGGGGTTTTTAGGTGGATGTGTAACGCACATGTTAAACAGGTTTCCGTGCATGCACCCACACACATCAAATTTATAGCGTGCATTCGGCAACTCACTCAAAGTGCTTTGTGATTTAATTAAACAAAAGCATAGAATGCAGAAAATTCACAAAAAAAAAAGCATAATTATACATTACTCTCTTTTTTTAAAAATTTCATAAAAACGGAAACAAAACACCCTGAAAAAAAACCCCTTTCACCCACTGACAGAATCACCTGCCAACCCCATATGCCCCGCACCCCAAACCCCCCCCCAGCCACATAGGCAGATCACGTCCACTTTGATCACAAGTGTGGATAGCAACCCTCCCCCCCACCCCAACCTGGCTTGCCCCAATAAAAGATATATATCTATAAACAATGGCCAGCCAGGAGCCAGAGCTTCTTTCTCAGTAAACAGATTGAATGAACCAGAAATTTTAGTAATTTTGTAGGCATCCAAAATGATTCAGTCTGGTCACGTCTCAGTACGCATAAAGTCAGTGTCAGCACATTCCCCCCTATGTCTGCTTTGGAGGAGTTGTATATCTTTGTAGTCTACTCTGATTGGTTGTCGATGTGCGACAACGAGATAAACAAAAGGGGTCTGTTAAGTCAATTTTCAAAACAAAACAGACCCTGGAAATATTATGAACGATATGCTTCGTGTGTCTGATGTGTATTTAAGGGAGTTAAGTGACATGTTTTTTGGTTTTGCATTTGAATGTAACTTGTGTCTGTCATGTGCCATTTGCTCATCTACAGTTCTAGTAAGTAGTACTATGTAGTGATAACATTTCCTTTGTTCTAATTGTATGAGGTGCAGTGATATGCCATTTATAGTTAAGAAAACAAAACATACAGATTATAATAAATGATCTTGTTAGGAGGCTGACTGGGTGTAAAAATGAATCAGTTGTTTGTCAGTGTACCTGGCTTGTGCGGGACTTTTGACTGACATGACAACAGTGTGTCCAGTGATGACTAGCATTAGGCTGGCCGGCCACTGGCATGGCTAAAACTTTAAACAGTGTGATTTACATGGTCACTTAGTGGTAAATGTCGCATTGGCTTTTTCATGACCCTTTTCAAGACTTTGACTAGATTTCAAGAATACAGTCACACTCACAATGACACCAAACAATTTCAGAAATTCCTAAATGGTGTTATGAGCCATGAGGTTATTATTTAATACTATTTTAGCTTCTGTGTCTTAATTCCTGCAAAGTGCTGCGCATTTTGTGTGGTTTTCATTATCTGTTTGTGAAAACAACCACTAGTTGCTGTCTCTGTTGAAATAATGAATGTTAACAAATTACTATCCCACTTTGAAGGCTAGTGTTCTCATGTCCATTTGCATTTGTTCTCTGGTTAAACTGCTTTGTGCCTTTTCTTCTTTTGAGCAGTGAAGAGAGGGGAAGAGAGAGAGAGAGGCGGGCAGGCATGCACACACACAGTGACATGTACACAGAATGAATACACTTTATTTCACAAAGGTAGTGGAGGAGACACAGCGTTGTTGTTTTTATAGGCAGCCATCACCCACGAGCGACTAAATTTACTGATACTCTACGTATTTTTCAGACATGCAAAATTTATAAGCATGTTTTGGATGAAGAAGGAGTAGAAGAAAAAAGTATGCTCATGTATATCAAGGGACTTGGTAAGGAAATAAATAAATATATATATATATATATATATATATATATATGTGACTGAACACAAACACTAAAATGTGCAGGGAGAGAGAGAACAAAAACACAAATGCACAAGGAAAACAAAATAATGAACCAAAAAGACATTATATAGCATGCACACTTATCATCTATACACACATACATGCTGGCACAATCAGTTCACACACACATACATAATATCAGTTCATGCACACACTCACTGTAAACGCATACAAAGTTCACACACAGATATGCAGGCATATATACACAGACAGACATTATCCTTAGTTTAAACAAGAACAATGTCAATGAGCACTGAAGGACACAAATATTCCAGTAGTACACTAATTACAAATAAAAAGGAGGGGGGGGGGGGGGGGGGGATATCATGTGTGCTGACACACAGACACATACTGAGAGGGAGAGGGAGGGCGAGGATTGAGGTGTATACAGAAACTATAAAATATCATGCCGACATGCGTGCTGAGAGAGGGAGAGACGCAAAGACACAAAAGTTTATTTGATTGGCCAGTGGCCTTTACAAAGGTTATAATCTAAACGATTGACGTCAAAGACTTATACCTGATAAATTTTGTAGCCAGCCAAGTTCATTTCAACTTGTTTTGTTACTATCAACTGAAAACAAGGTCATTATTAAGAACTTTGCCATATTCCTGTACTTAGACTTTAAACGAAGAGAATTGCTATTAGTATTACGTGAATGATGACACGACTGTATAGTTACGTTTGTGCACTTCATGTTTGTGTATATTCATCAATATACTGTAAAAACTCTGGATATACGTGAGAGAGAGAGAGAGAGAGAGAGAGAGAGAGAGAGAGAGAGAGAGAGAGAGAGATCATATGTTGTGGAAACAGCTGGGCGCACTGATATCATTTCTGATGTAGTACATGGGGAAGAAAACTGAATACTGAAATGTTTGTCTGTTTGCATGTTTAAAAAAAAAATAATCTGTCCTTTGATTGTTTCACCCTAACGTTACCATCTACATAGCTGACTGGACATAGCATTCACAACAGTTTGAGCTGCACCTATGTATGAAAATAGGTAATAAATCCTTTAAATGTGAGTCTGAGCATTTTTTACTCTTCTTTGTCAGTGTTATGATAAGAACAAAAGTCAGGATTGTTTTTATTTAGATTGTTAAAAGGAGTCTATAAATTACATTGTCTTATTTGAATGCCTGAATGAAAATGGGTCTCTGCGTTTTCTTATTGTCAGTGTGAGTTGTGTATTTAGTTTGAATACAGTCTACAAAAAGTTCTAGTGTGATAGTAATAGATCTTTTTGGTTTATAGTTTTGTTTTGTGTTACGTCACAGCAAGAAAACATATATAAGGCAGCTTTGGACAGAGAGGAAGAGGGACAGAGTGAGGGGGGAGGGTGGAGGGCAGATGGAAGGAGCAGAGCTAGCAAGGGAAGGAGACAGAGAGTCTGAGACTGAGAGAGAGAGAAAAGATGGAGATCCGGGTGCAAGAGCAGGGGGGAGAGAGAGTGAAATCACCTTGCAGTGGTCCCAGATGAAACCAGGTTTGCTGACCCAAGCAAGCATTGACTCCATTGACAACCGCCTGTTCGACAGCCAGGATGGAGAAGAGGAATCTGATGCTATCAGATTTGCCCACATATGCCGCTGTCCCAGAACCTGTGAGGCCCTGTCCTATGCAGATGCTCATGTTTGAAAAAATTATGTTTTGTTCAGTTTCAGTTTCATTTTCAATGTTCAGGCCTGCTTTCTGTGTTTTGTTTTTCTGTCATTGTCATTTTGATTAGTTTTCACTTTTACTAGTTTTAGTGGAAACAGATACTTAAAATTATTACTTTGTATGACAGTGTCATTTTAATTTTTTTAAAAGTTTTTGAGAGCATGAAGTTGATATATAATATATTTTTCTTCTTCTTTCTTTTCTGTTCAAAAGAACCCAAAACAAGGTAGGATGGATAAGGAAGACTGAGGAGAAAGAAGGGCGTATGTGTGTTGGAGGGGCGGTGGTACCCTGTCTTTTTGCCAGACAAATTTACACAGACTCATGGGTGTGCGCATTTTAAAAGTGCTGTATTTTTCTGGCTGTTTCAAGATTGACTAGGAAATGGTTGATCAGTGTTGCAGGAGTGTTTGTCATAATGTGTGTGTGTGTGTGTAGTTTTGTAATTTTAGACAAGGGTATCTAGCCGAATCAGTTTTGTTATGTACTTCTGGACCAGGTTTGGGGGAGAAACGGCGAGGGAGAGAACAGTACCTACCTACCCACTTACTTTATTACTGAGCTTTCGGTCTGTGTGTGTGTGTGTGTGTGTGTGTGTGTGTGTGAAAGAGAGAGAGAGAGAGTATCGGCAGCTGAAGACGTGTAAATAACGGGTACACGTGCAAGGGGTCAGCTGTTGTAAGTTGGTATATGTTCGGTTTCCCTTTCCTCTTCTGTATAGTCTGTTGACTGCTGCTTTGTGAACTGCCGTTTTCTCAAGCCCTGACTTTGACAGGAGTCCTTCGCGCCGTCCTGAACCGGGAGAACTGTAGTGCAGGCAAGGGCGCGAGGACAAAGGTCAAGATCACCGCCCTCTCTACTCTAACTCTGCCAGCTGACTGGCAGTGTGTTCAGCAGTCAAGGTCACCTCCCTCTCTACTCTGCCAGCTGACTGGCAGTGTGTTCAGCAGTACTCTGCCGGCGGTGCTGTGTGGGTCTGCAGAGCCGCACCACCGTGCCAGTTAAATTTGTCTGTGTTTCATCCGTCAGTAGGGATGCAACTCTACTAAAGACTAAATGTGCCCTAGTTCCAGCAAAAACCCAACTGTAAAATGGAGCCACAGGCACAGACAAGAGTTTTGATATGGTGTACATGGTGTGTGTGTGCGCATGCAGCTGATGCGTCTTTTTTTTGGTATGTATCTTGTGTCGCAAAGGAAACTGAAGGATTTGGAATGTTCTGAATATTACTGTACTGCTGTTCAGTAACTGCTGGTAATCTCTGTTGTCAGTGCAGAGTTGGTTTCCTGTGGAAAGGCCTATTGATCCAGGCCCTAAGAATAGCTCAAGTGGGCATCATTGACTGTTCAAAGCTCCAGTCGCGTTTAGCTAATTCAGTGATACTTTGCTGACTGTGGTGATGTGAGTTGTAACAAGGCTTCCTATTGTGATGATGTGAGGAGTTCCTCTGCCAGTCTATAACAGTATGAGGCAGTTTTGTTGTTGAGTTATAGCCTTTTCTTTCTTCTGTTGGAATACCACTGGATGCAGAAATTAAAGCCTACAATGAGAACCCAGAGCCAGTTCCATCTCTTCAGCTCTGAGTAGGTCAGAACATATATGCATTGCATACTCAGAATCTGGCATTTAAATTTGTTTGTGTGTGTGTGTTCCCAGCCATTTGCCATATGTGATGTGTATTATGAACAGTGAATCAGACTTGTGCTTGGGATTTGTGGAAGCACATCTCATTATGATAAGTTACTTATGGTTGACTGGATGTTAAGTGTCAAACAACTAACTTTTTTATGTGTAATCATAACAGCTGTCCTTTTCTTTCTCTCTCCCTCCCTTTGCTCTCTGTATGTGTTTATGCCATGCGAGTAGAGGGAGATTGTTGTCATATTTAACCTTCAGTCAAAAGATGTTTTGGTGGGGTGGGGGTTAGTCGGTTAGTAATTGGATTTTAATGTCTGTCAACTGCACAGGGTCACTCCAGGACAGTCAGACTCTGTGATAAGTAAATTCAGATGTCAATACTTGTCTCACTTTTTCTTAAGTCAATCCACAAAATTTGTCCCTATGCAACCATAAAACAAAATTACATACACAAACATCAAGCACAAATTTTTGAACGGTTATTCCCTTCAGGATTACACCTGCATTGTGTATTATGCTCATGCTCATAGTATGCTCAGAATCTACTTAGAGAGTTGTGACTTATTCTTTGCAGTTTGTCCGAAAGTATTTTATATTGGGGCACATCAGTTTATACATTAAAGCATGTACACATCCCCATGACAATCATTGATAGAATCAACATACTTGGGCTGTAAAAGAAAATTTGGGTTCTGTTGAAACACGGATATGAAATGGGGTACTTCCACTGGGGCAGAAAATGAGCTTCCCTATCTGAGAAAGGGTCTTGTTTTTTTTGGCATAAATTACATGTATGTATAAATATGTTAACGAGACTGTTCAGTGCTTACAAACGGGCTGTATCCAACCCCAGGCTCACCTCTTTCCAGTGGTCTGTCATTGCTGATTATTTCTCTTTTTTTTCTCATCTTGATCTTGCTGACCTCTCTTTCCAGTGGTCTGTCATTGCTGATTATTTCTCCTTTTTTTCTCATCTTGATCTTGCTGACAAACTTGAAACTTGAATGTCCATTCTGTTTTTGTTGACCCTTGCTCTCTTAGTCTTACTGGATGAATTTCTTTCATTGTAGTTAGTCTCTGCCATGAAAGTAAACTTGTTGCAAAATGATGCAAGACTCTATCCTATGTATTTCAAGATTGTATAAAATATATGTGTCTCAGTAAGTCAGTCTTACCAAATACTGTTTTAGCTGTACTGTCTTTGCTTAGTTCTGTACAATGTTTGGATACCCTTCCCATTCTTGTTCAGTTGTTGCTGAGAGATGGTGACTATGGATAGGTGTGGTTTTGGAATTGCAACACTGAGTAGCACTCATCTTCCCTGACCCCCCCCCCCCCCCCCCCCCCTTTTTTTTTTCTTGAGCATATTACTTTTTAGGATAAAGGGAAGAGAGTGAGGGAATGGGTCGGTGTATGTGTGTGTGTGAGAGAGAGAGAGAGAGAGTCCAATGAGCCGTGACGAGTGGGTTCACTGTGGTCAAAGATTATTTCATCAGACCCATTCGATTACATCATCTTGATCTATTTACGCAGACATTTTCTCCTCGCTTCAGTGAGCGTCGCTGTACAGGAAACTTTGAACAGCTCCCGGTTTTGTTCTCACTTTCCTTCACATGTTGAGCAGCGTAGATTCGACCATTCTCGTTGCTTCACGTCATTCAAAGGAATTTGCAGCTGTGTTGGTTTTAACTGTAGGCAGTGTATGCGGAGCTTGTGTTGTGTTAAAACTAGCTGAAGGGGCAATGTGACATCTGCAGTCTTACAAACAGGCCCAGCCTCACCTCTTTCCAGTGATAGCTGTTACCATTGTGGCTTAGTTTCACTCTCTCCTTACTGGTGCAGACCGCCGTGCGCGGTTTTCGGTATTTGCACTGTCAGTCATGTGTACTTATCGGTGGTCTTAAAGGAGTTCACAACCGTGTGTTTTGTGCTCTGTGCCTAAAATGAAACGGGTCCATTGATACGTGGAATTTACTGTGCCTCAGTAAGTACACGGTTTAGCGACGGTGGGACTCTAGTACTAAATTAATTTGCCCGTGCGCGTGATTGCATAGTTCCTTCAATGAAGGACTGCATGCATGGAGAGGTATCACATAACGATGACCTGGGATAAAGGTTCATGTTCAAATAGCTCTCTGAGACGTTCGCTCTGTTGTGCGTTTAGTGTGTGTCATCAGTTTCTAAATTCTTTGGTGCCAGTGCTACTGTGCATGGTTCAGTACATCGGGTTAGAGGCATCAAACAGCTGAAATAGCAAGTAGCAAATGCAGTTTTTGACGATGATCTGTATTCAGGAGGGATGACAGAATGCTTGATCTTGAAAACACCGTTAAGATCAGTCGAGATCAAAACGTACAAAAGGCTAAAAATAACGCTGATTTTAGTCAGAAAATTCGTAACAATGCAAAGTTTCAGTGAAGCACCTTTTTTTCTTTCTTTTTTCAAGTGACAAAAGACAGATATTGTGTATAGCGACGATATATATCTATAAACTGTTTGCAAGCGCAAGGTTCCTTCACTAAGACAGACCAACACAAAATCCAGAAGAGATTCGTCGGGAGAATACTGCCGGAACTTAGGCTTATTTACAGGGCGCTACCCTGCCGGGGGTGATTTTTAGTCGCAGCTCGACGACGTCTCTTAGTTTTAATAAGAGTCACAAAGTTTCGTGTACTTCAGGTAGCCTAACTATGTTTTTGCTAGTACAGTAACTTGTGTTGCATGGCCAAACCGACTCCTGCGCGCAGTCGGGCTGTTTTCCCCGGTCTTTCTTAGTCTGTTTTCCCCAGGCCTGCATTTATTCCCCATCCCCGCCCCTCTTTTCAAACCACGGCTTATTCTTCACCTTCGGCACATCTCGTGGCTTTCAGGGTTTGACAGGTTGCAGCAAGAAAACGGGTTGCTTAGGAACGACGCTCATTAACTACTGCGGTTTTCAGTTCTGTCGGAGCACCTGTTTTTGTGGGTTGTGAATCATTTTTGGCATCATGACAGATAGAGTATACATGTACGGTGTGCATCATGACAGACTGAGTATAATACATGTACGGTATAAACAAGGCTGATTTTCACCTTGCACTAATGATGCATCGGAGGGAGAGAGTTAATGTTTTCTTTTCGTTCCAAATAGACTTTTATTCGTTTGTGGGTTTTATCGCGGTTCCTGCGAGTGTTTTTTGGCTGTGTACGTGCAGGCAACGTTGCTGGAGCTGACATTGAAGCGCAGTTTCTTGTTACAAACAACAACAAAAAACAATGTAGCAGTTTGTTTCACCTTGTGGCCGGCCTTTGTTACATACATGTGTTTTTCGGGAGGTGGCAGATGGTCTTGGGTACAAACTGCAGGAGAATGTAAAGGAGATTCCCGAAACATCTAAATCTATTGATTATATTACCTGTTTCTGTTCGTTCGACTCAGTCGCGGTTTGTAATCAGGTCAGTCGAACTCTGTGGCCGCACTGAGTGGTTGGTTTGTGTGGTAAACACCCATTCTTCAAAACAGCGTGGGTGGATTTGTCTATAAACTCGTGCCAAGCTGAGTTGGGATTCAAATGGAATTTGCCATCGCGTGAACATAGCGGAGAGCCGAAGAAAGAAAGATACAATACCTCGGAGGGACGCTCACTGGGAGACTATTCACAACATTCAGCCCCGGTTAAAAAGCAAGAGAAGGAAAGCCGGTGTGCAAGTTCTTCAGCTCCGCCGTCAGGGATTGCAGCGCTGCTTATCGTCGTCTGTTCAACTCGTGCCAGAGTCGGGAGTTTCAGGATTTCCCGGAGGAATGCCAAACTCTTAGAGGGCGGAGCCTGGAGAGGCTTTTAAGTTTGTTCAACAAAAACTGCTTCTTATCGGAGGTGTTGATGTGAAATGAATACAGCTTGTTTTCCAAGTGACGTGCCAAGATATTTGGGTTAGACAGGCTACTGTGCGATGCAAAGTGCTTCTGCAACAGCGGTAGACTTGATCTGTACCTGTGTGCACTGAGGCGTGCCATCGAGCAGGATGGCTGACGTCACTTACAGCATCTCAAACGACTCTTGTCGCTGGGGCACAGGTGCGTAATTGTGGCAATTAGTAAGCGAAGTACAGTACAACCGGCTTGTGCAAAAGTATTGATCACTTTTCTCCTTCACACAGAGAGAGAGAGAGAGAGAGAGAGAGAGAGAGAGAGAGAGAGAGAGAGAGAGGTTCACTGTTTCCTGACCCTCTCTCTCATGTTTTGCAGTTATGGTACTTGGTAGCCATTGCTTTTGAATGTGGTTTGATGCATATTTAGTTCTGGGGATGTGTTCTGGCTGTCTGTTGTTGGACTTGGCCCTGGGTAACCACAGATCTTCACTAACACCCAGTTTGTGGCTACATGTACTCTTCATTGATGTCCTGTCAGTGGTGGTTGTGTGTGTATGTGCCCCAGAGAGAGTGGGATAAAATTGGCTACACATATAAAGTTGTATTGTGCATTTCTGCTCACAATGAGCAGTGGCTTTACTTGGTGCCTTCTGATCACCATCTACAGGTAATGGGACCCAGACGAGGTCCAGTGATATTGTAACCCATGTACCATTTCCTAATAAACTGACTCACGGGAAGGGGGGGGGGGGGGGTGCTTAGTGTGATGCCACATGTATAACATATTTGTCTGTTGTGTATGTTACCATTATCATATCTTTCGCCAACAAGAATGTGCATTCATCCTCTGTAATTGTAAACACAGGAAATCTAAATTACAGCCATGAGTAGAATCTGCTGTGTTTACAAAAGGCAAATAAATATTTTTGATTCTTAATAATTCAGAAGTTTTGCTTAAAGTGAATGCCTCTTTGATTGGAATGTGAATTTTGAATTGAGTTTCTGCCAAATTCTGTTTGAAGTTTTGGCTGTGCATGTGGTAACTGTTTTCTACCTTCATAAATAGAACTTAGAAGAAGATTATGTCTTTTAATTAGCAAGCAGAAAGATGCTGCTATCTCCCTTAAAAAGATCAATTCAGCCCTACTGGACTTGGAATTTTTGAGATGCTGTGCTGTGCTGCAATTAATAACACTATTAGTGTTTGAATAACATTGTTATGAATATATATATTTATTTATTTTTGTAAAAAAAAAGAAAAATGTTTGATTAAATGGTCTTGTAAGTTGTAAAGTGATTGTCAATAATAATGCCTGTTCAAAAAACAAACAAAAAACCCCCACCATGTTCCTGCATTAAAATTTAAATAAATAGTTTTCTTCATTGTTTTTTTAAACAGATACTTTCTGTTTGGTTGTTATTGAATCTGTTGACATTTTCTTTTTATGCCCAGCAAGATTTTTTCATTTTTAACTACAAGTTGCAGTGTTTTAAAAGTTTAAAATATTTTTTACATGGTGTTTCATGCATTTTCATCACTGTTTTACACTGGACACTTCTGTTTGGTTTTCTCTGTGTTGCAGCATCATGTCCACACATTGTACGTGCCCCTACTGTCATTGCCATGGTTGGGCTGCCAGCACGGGGCAAGACTTACATATCCAAGAAGTTGACTCGCTACCTCAACTGGATTGGCATCAGCACTAGAGGTCAGATATTTCTCTCTCTCTTTCACCATCTCTTTGTTTTAGTCGCTCTCCCTCCTTCTTTTGTGTGTGTTTGATACAGCTGTTTGTATGTTTCCTTAAGCCCTTTGCACATGAGTATGTGTATGTACTACATGTGTGCTGACAGTGACAGATGCAAATAAATCACTGTTTCAGTGTTTGACTCATGTTCATCACAGGTATATTGCTGTGCGGTGCATCTCTTTTCATGTTTGTGAATTAAATATTATACAGTGTTGGTCCCACTGTATAATTCATTTGCTTTGCTTCAGCTTGGTGGAATTGTGGTATTGTTATTATTTAGCATTGACCATTGTCTTTTCAGCTTGAAAAATTATTACTATCGTGATTTGTTTTTCCAGCATAATCCCGTCTTTGTCATGGTAAATTAATGAAACAGTGTTTGTTTTCAGCATTTAATGTTGGGGAGTATAGACGGGCAGCCACCAACTCCTACAAGAATCACAACTTTTTCCGTCCTGACAATGTCGAGGCTCAGGAGATCAGAACGTAAGGAATCAAGCTGAGTCTTTTACTGTGATGGAAATTAGTCTGGCGTGTTGGTGGACCCCATAAGCTTGATAAATGGAAGTGTGTGTGTGTGTGTGTGTGTGTGTGTGTGTTATACATGTGTACTTGTGTTCATGAGAAGGGGGGGGGGGGGGGGGCATGCTGTGTGTGTGTGTGTACAAGCTTTTTTGTATTATGTGACAAAACTTGTTATATGTGGCTGTATGTATGTAACGTGTAATGGGATTTTTTTCCCCTGGCAGAAAATGTGCCTTGATGGCGATCAGTGATGCCTGCAAGTTCTTGGATAATGGGGGAGAAGTGGCTGTAAGTATATATTGATAATTTAGTCTCTGAAACTGAAAGCACTATATATTCCCAATTATTATTATTGTCAGCACACGATATTTGACTTTTCACTGTTTCAGTGCACTTTTATTGTCCTGTTCAAATAGACACAAAATATCCCCCTCCTGCTTCACCACCCACCAAATAAAAGTAGCACCTAAGCAAAATAGAAAATGGAGAGGATGTTTTGTGTTAAACTGCAAAGTAATTGTACTGACTTTGTATGGAGAAGATGTTTTATGTTAACAGGGTTCGCAGTCTTTGAAGGTCTTTGAAAGTTTGGGGAAAATGGGATAAGCTTTCAAGGCCTTGAAAGTCTGTGAAAACTGAGTGGGGTCTGTGAAAGTTTGTGAATTTTGTGGTCTTCAGAGTGCTAGGGAACAACTATCAGCTTATCAGTCAGAAACTGCATTTCCCATGACCAAACAGTAGTTAAAAAACGAAAACAAAACAACAACTGCGAAATCACAAAGAACGCACTTCCTATCAGTTTTGCTTGATAGAATGTGTCGGCCATCGGCTATAGTAAGGGTTACACCCCTTCATTGGATGTGCGGAAGAGTTGCGTACCTTTGTGTTGCTTTTCTGCACCTTATTGCAAAGTTGTGAATTTTAAAAGGATTTTTTGTATGAACCCTGGTTAGTGACATTGATCTGTGTGTTCATTTTGCATCAGGTGATAGATGCAACCAACACAACCCAGGAGAGGCGGAGGATGCTGGTGCACCACTGTACAGAGAAACACCAGTTCAAGCTGTTCTTTGTGGAGTCTGTGTGTGATGACCCCAAGATCATTGAGGCCAACATTCTGGTAAGAAACTTGGGTGGCGCTCAACACCATGCTAATGTTGATGTGCCACTGTCTGCCACAATGGTTTGTGTCAGCTGAAATTGCTGCGTGGCTACAAAGTGTTAACTCTGTTTTCTGGTAGGCACTACATGACCGCATTATAGCACCCAGCCCAGTTTCTGACAAGACTTGCTTTTAAGCCATGCGCAAACAGGAAATGATTACTAATTAAGAATGGACAAAGGATATATATGTGAATTAAAGGGCTTGGGGTGGACTGTTGTATTTAATATAAAATATCCTGACCAGTACTACAGTACAACGAGAGGCCTCAGTTATTATATAGTACTTATTATAATACTAGTACAGGTGAAGAAACAAAGAAACAAATCCACTGCCTAAAACTGATGAAGAAATGGAGCTCACCCCAGTATGCCACCACTATGATGTGTACCCTTTTATAACATTTAAAGGGATTGGAGGCAGGTTTTGATTGTGGTCTGTGGAGTAGCCATAACACTATTTGTGGAAAGAATGAATAAAGCCTAAAGGATTTTGAAAGTAACATATGTTTGTATGTTTGGATTCCTCTGCCTTCACTTTAGAGATATACTCAGTAGAACAAGATCAGAAGATTGCCTGTGCAGCTTTTTTCTTGGATGATGATATGCAGTGACCTCTGCCACTCAGACAGCTGCATTCTGTCTTCAAGGGTTCCTTGTGAATAAGACTACATTGTTGTTGGAATGGGATGGTCACTGTCAGTTCTCTTCTGACAGGACTATGGTGAAAACTGTTAGTAACATCGTGGTGGAAGCATCATTTCACAGATTTGACTTTTTGTGCTTCCCACCACAGGAGGTGAAAGTGTGCAGTCCAGATTACGTAGATCAGGACAAGAATGAGGCAGTTAAAGACTTTCTTCAGCGCATTGAGCACTACCGCCTGACCTATGAGACCATGGACACTGAGAGAGAGCGAGACTTGTCCTACATCCAGATTATCAACCAGGGCGAGAGATTCATTGTCAACAAACTGGCTGGTATGACAAAGAGGAGGAAATATTTGTGGTGTGTGTGTGTGTGTGCATGCCCTTGCCTGGTTCTCTGTTTTTTTAAGGGTACGCCAATTTGAGGTCATCTGTGTTTTTTCTCAGTCTTAGATTCTGTACCTGCTTTCATCTCACTTACGTGTGTGTGTGTGCCCTTCATGAAGGTTTAATTTATGCAGAAATTTGACAAGTTTTTATTTCTTTTAGGCCACCTGCAGAGCCGAGTTGTGTACTACCTCATGAATATTCATGTGTTGCCCAGGACAATTTATCTGACACGGGTAAGTGAGAAAATTTGCGCTTTATCATGTTCCTTATCAAATAGCCTAGACATGTATGCAGCTGAATATGTTGTATGTGTGTCTGACTGAGGCCTGTATGGTGGGTTGCTTTTAAATTGTGAGTTTCACTTTCTTTCTTTCATTCATTATCAAACATCAAAGGAAATTAGAGGTTGTCATGAACAAGAAAATAAGTCAGTGCTGCATGTGTCCAGAAATCAGGAGTAATAAATATCTGTGCTCATGTGGAATGAAAACAGTGTATGACTGCATTAGACATTGTTGATGTTGCAGCATGGAGAGAGCATGATGAACCTGCAGGGAAGGATTGGAGGGGACAGTGACTTGTCCCAGAGAGGATGGACGGTATGTCAGTTATGGTTCTATTTGTGTGTACCATTGGCAGCTTGCAGTCTGTGTCTGTACCATAGACGGATCTCAGTCAGTACCATTGGCAGCTCATAGTCTGTGCCATTTGCATACCACTGTCTGTACTATTGACAGTTAATAAACTTGGCTCCATTGACTGCCTACTGTCTTGACCATTGGCAGCTCTCTGCATGTGCCATTGGCAGCTCACTGCCTGTACCATTGGCAGCCCACTGCATGTACCATTGGCAGCTCACTGCATATACCATTGACAGCTTGCTGTCTGTACCATTGGCAGCTCACTGCCTGTACCATTGGCAGCCCACTCGCCCAGGGGCCTCACTGCCTGTACCATTGGCAGCCCACTGCCTGTACCATTGGCAGCTCACTGCCTGTACCATTGGCAGCTCACTGCCTGTACCATTGGCAGCTCACTGCCTGTACCATTGGCAGCTCACAGCCTGTACCATTGGCGGCTCACTGTCTGTACCATTGACAACTCACTGCCTGTACCATTGACAGCTTGCTGTCTAACATTGGTGGCCCTCATATAACCATAATGGTTGACTAGGCGTAAAACACCAATTTTAACATTGGCAGCTCATTTGGCTGAATGGTTAAGGCACTTAGGCTCATAAGCTTCCAGACCAGGTGCCAGGGTTGGAGTCTTTTTGTTTTGTTTTACCCAGAGCTGCTACTTGCTGCTGGGCTTGGGGATGCCAAGAAGAACACACACACACCACACCACACACACACACGCACACATGCACGCACACACTTTCAATGATGTTGCAGTCATTCACTTGGGCATTTGCTCTACTTGTAAAAATAAAATAAATTTTTTATATATATTTAACATACTGTTACCAGACAGAAGGCCTGTGTGCACAGTATTATGTCCAAGACACATTAGCAACATTAATGTTTACTGGTACTGTTGGAAAAAATGGAATCTTTGGAGCCTTTCCATTTGCAGTATGCAGAAGCATTGGGTCACTTTGTGGAGGAGGAGAATATACCTCAGCTGAAGGTATGGACAAGCGAGCTGAAGCGTACAATACAGACAGCACGCTACATCAACGCTCCCAAGGAACACTGGAAGGCCCTGAATGAGATTGATGCTGTGAGTATTCTTAGAACAGAGCAGAAGATGCTGTGAGTGTGAGTATTTTTGTCTGTGTTGAAAAGATTTTGTTGTTGTTGCCATTTGTTCTCTCTTTCTCCATCTACCCCTCCCACCCCCACCCCCACCCCAGCTGCACTAGTTTCCTGCTGTTCATTTGCATGCGCAACTGACCACATTTCACATCCCTTAATAATATTGCGAAAGACAACGTGGAAAACAAAATCTTTTTTTGTTCATGGTGATTGTTTTGAACCAATTCCTTCCACTGGCTCTGAGCTGGATGGCAATAGGCTACCTAGTCAAGAAGTTAAATAAACCAGCCAGGAATCTGCCAGGACCAGCAAAAGGTTGAGATCTAACCAGGTTCTGGTTTAAAATGTTGATTGCCATGGCAAGTCCCAAGCTTGAGGATATCAAAAGTAATGCTGTTATCCATTGGGCTTGCACAAAATTCTGCAGTAGGTGCCAGAGGCAGAATTTCAACTAGATAAGTGCAGGACTGTTCTGAAAAGAATATGCTTAGTGTGTAGCATCATGTTTGGTTGCATGCATTGTTGTCAGAACACTGCATTTGCTGTACATTCAACCCCTGCCTTTTGCAATGAAATTTAATTAGATGGTACACCATCATAAGCCAGAGTGTTGTGTCAAAAGACTGGATTGCTGTGTTAAAGGTCGAAGTCACAGTGATGATTCAAAACTTCGTTGAATGTTTGTCAGTCCTATGTTGTTGTTTTTATACCATTGATGTCTTTGCAACTAAACTATGTGTACTGATGTACTGTCACTAATGTTTTTATAACCAGACCTAGTAGACACAAAATGGGCATATACTGATATAGTATGCTGACACTGACTGACTTACGGTATCTAGGCACACATGGGGGTATTTTGCAACACAAGGCAACAACAAACCTTGTTCACTGTTCTGTGTATGAATTACACAGTTGACAGGGCACTAAAACCAGGTATCCATTGTCTGTGCATGGCATTGACACATCTGTTTGCTTTATTTGTGCTGTATGCAAAAAATAAGAAAAGTTTACCTTTGTTGTTGCACTGGATTAGGAAATGTTTTTTCTTTGATATCTTCTCTCTTTTTTCTTTCTTTCTTCCAACAGTAATCAGTATTGAATGAAACTGATGTAATATCAATTAGCTTGAGTCATTGCATGTGTGTTTCATTGTTTGTGCAGGGGGTATGTGAAGGAATGACATATGAAGAAATCCAAGAAAAGTACCCGGAAGAGTTTGCACTTCGTGATCAAGACAAGTTTCACTACCGCTATCCTAGTGGAGAGGTAATTGTTAAAAATCATAATGCGCTTGTCTGTGAGTGAGTGATTGAGTGAATGCAGATATCTGTGTTGTTGATCCGGCCACCATGCAGTATTGTGTTGACTGGTGGAAAAGTGATTTGAGTCTGATTCCAGCATTAACCTTGAAAAATATAATTTGCCTCCGTCTTCATCAGTTAACATGTACTATTATTTTGAAACCTTTGTTTGGAATCCTACAGCCTTTGCTCTTTTGCTGTACTTCAGCATGTGGGCCAAAGATGCTGGTCAGTCTTTTGGGATTTTTACATGTAATATTCCTTGTGACCTTCTGATTGGCTGAAGCTTGATGAGTTGCCCAGAACTCGCTGTGTGTGTGTGTGTGTGTGTGTGTGTGTTCATCAGTGGTAGCAGTGTGCTGTATAACTATAAGACATGATGTATTATCAAAAACATTGTTTTTTGCAGTCTTACCAAGATCTGGTTGCACGCTTGGAGCCAGTGATACTGGTTAGTATGGTTCTCTTGTCTTCATTGTTACCATATGGCTGTTTTGGTACCAGTATGCTTTTTCTGCTGTTTTGATTGTGTCATCTGTGTGTTTGGTCTTTTTGCTACCATTGCCTGATTCGGGACCTTTGTATACATGATATATGTATTGTATAATCTTCTACATCTACTTTTGAGATAGTGGTGACTTTCTGCTGTCATTGTTCTTTGAACATATTTTTGTAGCAGTAGGAGGACATTTTAGACCAGATAGATGTGATGTTAAGGGTTGAATCATCTCTGTCCTCGTGATAGCATATTTCATGGATGGGAATGAGAGATACAGTACATTGATCATTCCTGTCACCACCCCCTGTTATGACATGTTTATATACTGTTGGTAGGGCACTGGAAACCAGTTGCTCACTGTCAGATACCTTTCTTGTTGAATTTGCTATCATGTTAGGTGTGCAGCTTTATTTTAGCCTTAAGTTGACAGCTGTGCCTACTCCTTTGCTGTATAAACTAAAATTTTACCTCATGTTAAGAAATTAGGTGTGTGTAAAATTAGTATACCATTTGTTGTCTATTTTACATTTTGCTGGGTCTGCATTGCAGGAGTTGGAACGTCAGGAGAATGTGATGGTTATCTGTCACCAGGCTGTGTGTCGATGTCTTCTTGCTTACTTTCAGGACAAGTCTGCAGGTAGGTGACAAAGCTTTGTTGTAGGAATGATGCTTACCAGGGAACTTGAGATTGTGCCTGACAACTTCCATTTAGAACTCTGTGAATCATTCCTAAGTGTTTCATATTCTTCCCTTCCTGCCATTGTTTTTCCTTTGTCATATGTCTTTACATACTTTCCATAACAGGTTTTGTTTCTCCCACAGTTATAAATCACCTCTGCATGGACAATTCTGACATATCCATGATTAATAGTCTTATTGTTCATGAGTCTTACTGAAACCAAACTTCAGCAAGATGAAGGAATTTACCTCTGTAGATTGAACAGCAATGAAGTTTGTATGAGCATGAAGGCAAGGAAGGAAATCAATTTGTAAAAGGGAACCCAACTGAAGACACAAATAAAATGGCCTCAAAATGTATAACACGTCCAAATATTTTCTTCCGGTGGCTTTATTTGGTGGTTCTATCAATATTTATACAAAAGAAATATGTTTTTGCTTCAGTTATGAGCTCCTCTGGGTGCAGCCATTTTGGTTTGCTCTTTACCAATGAAGAGCAGAAAAAGGCTGGCTCACGATGTGGTTGATACATTTGCTGTACATGCTAGCCCTGGTTATGACATGAATGATACAGACTGCTGGGGAAGAATGGCAGCACTCTTGTTCTTGTTTTGTGCAACTTTTTACATGTCATTTTCTAACAGACGGCAAGAAATCATGTAAAAAAAACATGTTGATAGGGCCTGTGATGCTTTTTCAGTTTGGTTCCCATTTAAGCTTTGTTTGGTTCCCATTTAAGCTTTGTGATTTAAGTGCAGGCCTCAGGATCTCAGAAACAGCTCCAGGTGTGCAGCAAAAGCAAATACTGACACAAGGAATTTCACTCATGTTTATTTAGTACATGTGCATGCGAACAGTTTTTGGGTAGAGAGGCCAAGGTGGATGAGTAGGTTGCACAGAAACAGAATTTTCCATGTGTTGAAGGGGGTTGCCCACAGATATAAACATAGTGGTTGACTGGGCATTAAAAACCAGTTATCTGTCTATTTGGAGGAACTTTCTGTGATGAATAAGCTATGCGGAAGCAAACTTCAAAGTATTCTTTGTTCATAGTCAAATTGAAGTGGTGTTAGTCTATGCAATAAAACCCTTTCCAGTGATCCCAGGTGGCTTTCTGGTTAGCTGAGTATAGATTATAATAAAATAAATTATGAGGTTTTGTAATTTGTTTTGAGTGGGTAGGGGATTGGTGTCAGAGACTAACTAGGTAGTTAACTGGTTGTGGCAAAGCTCTGAAAATTTTACTTTCTGTCTGTCTATTGGCAAACAGCTTTTTTGTTTAGTCTGTGCATTGGGAAACATTTTGTTTTGGAGCAGTTAGTTTTTAAGGACCAAGAAGGAATAGAACAACTCCAAAAATGAATGAAATGAAAAAAGAAAAAAAGAAAAAAAAACAAATTGTAAAAAAAGAAAAAAGAGATAGACTAAAAAAAGAAGAAATAATAAAAGGTGAAAGCAAGCACAAAAGCAACAAGAACAACAAGAAAAAGAAGGGGGGGGGGGGAAGGGGAAAAGGGAAGAGAGAGAGACTGATAACTCAAACTCAAATGCCCAAAGTTTATTTTACAAGGATTGTAGTTTAGGTTCAGTCAAACCTAACAACTAGTCCTTGCTAAGCTACTGATAAATAATTGTTAAAACAATTGAGAGAGAGAGAGAGAGAGAGAGAGAGAGAGAGAGAGAGAGAGAGAGAGAGAGAGTGACGCTTTGATGGTTTATTGTCTTTGGCTTAAAATAGCCCTTTCGACAAGGGGAGATAAAATAAATCAGTTTTAGCTTCCACGCACATGCACTGACGAGCTAAAATAAATATGCCAAATAATTAAAAACAGAACAATGTACAAGTACACATACCCATACCGATACGCGACTCAAAAGTTAGCTTCAGCTCTCACTCCTATTATAGTCATACTTAAACACATATACACTGTTCCACTCGCGCGCTGCTACACTCACAAACATGCACGCACGCACGCATGTGCATGAACTGATGCACGTATGCACGCACACACACACACGCACACACACATGCACACACACACTCACTCACGCGCGCGCACACACAGTTCATCACAATAATAAAGCTAGAGAGAGAAAAAGTAAGAAAAAAAGTTAAGCAGTTATGTACATGAACATACTAAAACAAAACATTTAAAACATATGAAAAATGGACCACCAACAGTGATCGTTTCCGCACATCAAGGAGAGAGAGGGAGCGAGGGATGGAGGGAGGGAGAGAGAGACAGAGAGAGAGAGACTGACAGACAGACAGACAGACAGAGGCAGAAATGGAGAGACTGAGAGAGAGAGAGAGAGAGAGAGAGAGAGAGAGAGAGAGAGAGAGAGAGAGAGAGAGAAGCCAAAAGAAGAAGAAAGAAAGAAAAGAAAAGAGGCAACAATTCATAAGGAGAAATGGGTGTGAGTGTTTTGAAAGTTTATATGATTACAGCATACATAGCATAAACTGTAATGTTTCCTAATGTTAGGCATATTTATTTATTTTTCATTTGTTTTACTCCCATGAATCGGAATCTGTCAAATGGTCAGTGTTTGTTTGTCTCACCCTTATATGGCTTGTACCCAATATTTGTGTGTTGGCTTTCTCTCAAACTGAGAGTTTGAGCAGTCTTTGAAACTTTGCATTGCTGATATATTTTTCATTGAGGTTAGTTTACACTTCTACACAGCTTTGGTGTTCCGCACCAAATTTTTAACTCCATGAAATAATGTGAGTATATGTAATAATCAGTGTTAGGCCAGCCAGCTGGCTGGCTGACTGTTGTGTAAGCATAGCAAGATCTTTAACAATAGAATTTCCTCAGTTTATGTTTGAAACAATTAGTGTCAGACTTTACATGATGATACACATTGAACTTTACCTATTCAGGGACTGTTACCA
Source organism: Alviniconcha marisindica (assembly GCA_018857735.1). NCBI lineage: Eukaryota > Metazoa > Mollusca > Gastropoda > Provannidae > Alviniconcha > Alviniconcha marisindica. The sequence goes on along the minus strand of JABMCL010003662.1, from coordinate 866,514 downwards.
TACATCACAGTCACAAAGCAGTGTCAAACAGTGTTAAATGAAAATTTTGTGTTCTTGTGTGACCAAGTTCAAATGTTAAATGATTGTTTATTATGTTGACTAAACCATCAATTAATGTAGTGCTCATGCATTCATGGGAGATAATTGACACCTTGCTTGATTTGACAAGAATGTATTGTTAGCTTTTTCTTGGACACTGTTTTAAGCAAAGTTTTGTTAACTTTGCAGGATTATATCCTTGCTTGGCATCTACTGATTTACACGATGTGTGATTACCATGACAGTGTTTGAAGGCCACAAGTGTGTCAGAAAAGTAAACTTTTGTTACTTTAATTCTTATTCAGTGTAGTTTTTTTGTTTGCTTTCTCTTTTGACTTGTGTGAAAAATATGTAAGCCTGCATAATGATCAGGATTTAAATGGCTGGCAGTGTCTAGGCTATGATAGGGTGTTTTGTTTGGGACAGATGAGAAATATCAAACCTTTTGTGATGGTACTGGTAGTACTTGTTGAACTTTACTCATCTGTAAATGCTAAAATTTTCAGAGACATGACTATTTTGTCACACCTGCTTTATATAGTTGAAACTGAAAGATGTATATCTTGGTATGCTCTTAGCTGATAAGCTCAGCTTGCATGTTTGTTAAATATATGGACTTTTTGTCCATAGCATTTACGATGGTTTACTTCAGTGAGTTAAAAGATAATTTTCCTGATTAAACAAAAAGCATTACATGGGCAGTGTTTAAGGGGGTTATTTCAGAATGCATGATTGTACAGGGTTCGTATTAAAGGACAAGTCCAAGGTTAGGGGTAACTTTTGACACAATTTCCGTTAAAGCTCGCTGAGAACGATGATGTAGGTGAAACTGTGATCTGAGGGTTATAAATACATGAAAAAAGGCTTTTTCTGTCATACCAAAAGCGTCGCCATGACACCCAAATCATGTGACCATATGCCTACTACGTCACTCTGGGGAGTCGCTGCAAAATGGCCAACTCGAGCTCCCAAGACAAAACTGATACTTTCCCCAAGAGACCCACAAGGTTATAAAAAAAACGTATCAGTTTGAGCCTGTCAGGCAGGATTTTGAAAGAGTACCGGAACATCGTGTCAGCTTCGAAGCAAACCCCATGCGGTATTCCATGGGGTTTGCGAAATCGCAGTCACTGAAGTGCTTGCTACACAAATGGGTGTGATGCGGCGCAGCAAGAAAGTCAGCTCGTTTGAATTGTATAAATTTAATCCACTTTCGTCTCACTGCGGGTCGATTGCGCGGGAGCTCGTGCATTGTTATACCTGGGGTCGTCTGCAAATTGTTACAGTTTGCGGCAACACAGTAGGCCGGCATAGTTAACTTTTTTGTCGACCACACGCATACACAGTTTACTGAAGAATCTAAGATGGCAACCGCACTGACTCCCAGACTGACGTCACTTCCAGGAAAGTCACGTGACTGATGGAGAACCCGAGACTGTAGTCTCGGCCAGCCTACAGAAAATAAAATTGATTAAAAACCCATTTATTTTTATTTTTTTAGTTCATTAAATCTGAAACTAGTGACTCATTTGTCAATCATTTCAATGGTCATTTTGCATACTTAAAACCTTGGACTTTTACTTTAAGCAGTAGTTCATGTTATTTTACTGTTTAAGCTAAGCATATATACCAGAATTTATTTATTTTTTAAATCAGCAGTTGGTCAGACATACTGGCTGTTATTTTGTTTATCTGGTTCTAAAAAGTAACAAAAATAATAAATAAGAAAATTAAGAAAAGTGCAGCAAAATGAGAGAGTTCATGTGATGTGTGTGTGTGTGTGTGTGTGTGTTTGCGTGCGTGCTCTAGATGGGGAAGCGAGCTGCGTGTTTGCTAGTACTACTCTTGTAGTAGTATGGACAGCCAGGTGTGTGACTGGTTACAGTGAACCACTTAAATCATCTTATAGATGCCACACCAGTTTGAAAAATGTCTAGCACAATCACTGTTGTAACTGCTATTGTCCTCTGTCCATTTATATGTGTCAAAATGACTCTGACCTTATTTCAGAGTTACAGGGCTTTCAAAATATGAAACTGAGTTCAGACTTTGTACACTTGTAACGTATATATCCTTGTTGTCATGAACATTTCAAAAAGTAACATTTGCATTTGTGCAGCAGTGATAATTAATGTATTCCTACATCAGCAGAAAGAATAACATTCATGTTTTCTCAGATGTTTTGAACATAATGGTTGCAACTCTGCCTTATGGTGACCTTTATGAAGCTTTTTATGTTTATAATGCTTTTGAGCTGAATAAGATTTTAAAAAAAAAAATGTTGTTATTTTTCTCTCCAGTTTTGAGTCATGTGAGCATTAACAATGCTCTCTATATTTTAAACTGTTTTTATTGTGGAAAATACATCCTTGAACTGAAGTTGAAAAAGAAGCTAGCAGTACAGGGAGACATTATTAGTTAAAATAACAACAGCAGCAACAACAAAAAACGTTTTGTTTCAGAACCTTTTCTTTTTTCCCTTAAAATGTGTTTCTTTCTTTCTTTAGTGATGAATCATGTTTGTTGAGGTGGCCTCCTGTTTATGACCCAGCTTGTTATCTGTTCATTTTTTGTACATTGCACATTCTGGTGTACAGTATCAATTCAGTTCTTGCTCTTCCATAGAATTGAAACTGTCACATGATTGGGTTGGCCTGTTGCGAACAGTGTTATATTGTTTCCTTGCTGTGAGTGTGGCATGTGCAGACACAAATTCTCCCACATCTAAGAAAAATAGGGACAGTGTGAATTATGAATGTGACGCAAGAATATTGCTTTTGCCTAAGATTAACGATACGGTAAACATTAAAAAACAAACAAAAAACAGTTGCCATTCACAAAAGTAGCCAGCAGCTGTTGTTGGATCTAGGAAATCCATACACCAGTACCCCTGCACCTCTTCTTTTCTTTTTTTCTTTACTTTTCTTTTACTTTTACTTTCTGTTGGATTGAGAGTTTTGATTCAGTGGTGCAGGCAACATTATTTCCTTGCTTTTTGCTTATATCAGGGTTTCAGTCTGGATATCTGGTGCTTGCTTTCGTTCTCTGATGAGATATAAAAAACAACAACACACACACATGGTGTTGTGCATAACACAGACCTGGGCTTACTGACAATCTGATCCCATGGTAGCTCAGGGCGGAGAAAAGCAGTGGAAGTTTACCCACAACTTGCATAAGCTTCATGTATTGCCGTTCCACTACCATGGAACCACCTTGGTATAACCATCATGATTGACTGGGCATTAAAAAACATTTATCTGTCTGCCTTTGAAATCAACTGCAAGTGATCTTAATTGTCTAGAGGAGGCTGTTTCATTTACAAATTACATGGAAAATAAAGACTAAATGAGTAAGGTAAAAAAGAAGAAGAAGAAGATGAAAAAGTAGTCTTAAAAGAAGGGCCGTCTTTGTTCAGTGGTTCATTCTCATTAAACCAAAAACAACAACAACAAAACAACAACAGAGCCTTGAAGAAGGATGGTCAATGATGAGGCAATTTGTCATTGATGGGGTAATTAAAAATTAAAATTCATTAAAAAGTAATCAAGAGTAATGTTTCGGTAATGTTGTCTTAAGTTAAAAAAGGTGACCTTTAGTGGGCATGGGAGGAGGGGAGGTGCATGGGAACCTAATGACAAAGAGTAAGGTTTAAAAAACAAGGTGCTCTTAAAAAGTGTGGTCTTTGATCAGGAGTTTGTTCACATGGAAGTTGTACAAAAAGTAGAGGGGTCATAAGAGCTTGGCTGGGGTGGGGGTGAGGGGCAGTATCTCATTGTGTTTTTTTATTTTTATTAAGGGTTGCACAGTAATAGTTGGGCAAAACTACATATTGGTTTGGGACTGATTGTACAGTTAGACTTTATAGCTTTAGTGCAGGAACCAGCCTGGACTTCCCATAGAGACAGTAAAGTGTAGAGAATAAAACACCTGCAGAACAAACACACAAAACAGACAACAATGTTGGTATTTCTGTATGCATGACTGTGTGTGTAGGGTTCCTCCAGTCTTTATAGGTCTTTAAAAAATTGGGAAAATGATCTGCCATTATGCTTTGAAAGTGTGAAAAATGAGTCAGATTGAACCGGTCAGACTGAAAAGCCAATCAGTGAATGATTTCCTGACCTTGAGAATAATTAGATAGTTAGCTTGATACTTTGGCAGATATGAATTTTAATCATGAAATGACAGTTATACTTTAACATGTGGACTGTGAAGTTAAGGGTGTACAGACATGTGATGAATTATATTTTAAAGGTAAATAGGTGAGTGATCTGTTGAATTTTGGTCTTAGAATTTTGAAGAAGAAATACATGGTCTGTACATGGTCTTGAAAGTTTGTAAATTTTGGAGTAAAATTTCGTAGGAACTCTGTCGTGGCTTGCTTTTTGATTGATATGTGACAGTGTATCAGATGTGATGGTGGTCTGATATGCATATAACGTGGGACGTTAGGGTCATTGAATGTTTGAATTCTTATGGTGGTTCTATTTACATGATGTGTAGAGACAATCCCGTACGTCCCTGTGCCATTTGAGTCGGTGGTCCGAATGAGAATGGCGGGTCTTCGTTGCCACACCGACACGCTGCCTCTGCTGAGGTGCTGTATTGTCCATTCCTGTATATATATTATATGACTGCGAGGTTCTTGCTTTTTGTAACCCACTCACTGTTGTTTTAGTGGTGATTTCACGGAAACCAGTTGCTATTTTCATTTTGTAGTTTCTTAGAGCATAGCTTTTAAAAAATTGTTCTCTCTCCCCACGCCCCTCCATATCCACAGTATCTTATCAATTCTCTTGGACTTTACTTGAAGTTAGTTATTGCATTTTGACATTGATGATGAATCTGTGTGGAATGCCTCCCCATCCACTCTGTCTTTCTCAGAGGGTGTTTCCATTTTTTGTTGCCTTTGCTGTTTCCTTTATCTTTTTTATTTGATATTCAGTTCTGTTTTTTTGTTGTCCAGTACTGGGCTCATTGGAAGTAAAGGGCAATAACTGCAGCATCACAGTGCCAGTGTTCTGGCAGCATCCCTTCTAGCATGTTGTTTGTATTAAGCCCCCTTTACACTCCTTTGTCATGGTTAAAACAACAAAAAAGCAAACAACCAACAACAACAAAAACACACCACACATGAATTAGATAATGGTAGCAAAAATACAATGGAGTACACTACATTGACACTGGAAATGCTAGTCATTAGCTAACAGAAACAGGTCTGCTAGTCTGAAGGACATCTTTTTCTTTCATTTTGCACAAGTTGTATATAGTATTGTTGTAAATGCACGAGCTGTATAATTTCACTGATATGTGTGCTTTTTTCTCTCTTTTCTTTTTAAATTCTGATATAAAGCATGCAACGTAATTCCCTGTTTCTGTTGTTCAGCAAAAGTGAAAGCCCGAAAACCTTTCTCTTTTCAAAAACCTTTTGTTCAGTCCATTGCCCTGTGTGTGTGTGTGTGTGTGTGTGTGTGTGTGTGTGTGTGCTTAGGGCCTGTGCGGGTTAGGCGCTGCAGGTATCCATTATTATTGTTATAAGTAATGAGAAAACAAAGGCAGGGGGGAAAATACTGAAGAGAAAATGGCAAGGGTTTGGAACATCTGAAAGTGAGAGAGGGGATATGGGTATGGTAGTTGATAAATCAGGATCTGACTCTTTGGACTTGACAACACTCACCCACCCACCCACCTCATCCCTATCCCCCCCCCCCCCCCCCCCCCCCCACCACCTTCCCCAGCATGCATGCACACATCTCCCAGATATGTTTAGTGAGGCTTGTTTAAAATCCCATGACAGCAGTCAAAAATAAAATAAAAGGAGGCCATGGGATGTTCTTCATTGCTAGACTTTTGGATACTGCCTCCCCCTCCCACCCTCCCTCCAGTGACAGGGACTGCAGGCAGCATTTATACTGTTGTACCTGCTTGATTTCCTGAATTATTCTTGGGATCTCAGTAGCCTTGTTTCTAAGTAAAACTGTGCTGTGCATAATAGACCATTGTGCCCCTCTCCACCCACCCAAAAAAGTGGACAGGAACATATGCATGCACGCACACACGCATGCACACACACGTACATACATGTACTTATAACCACACAGTCATGCTCATACACTGTCACAGAAATTGACAAAATGACCTTTCCTTGAAGCAGCTCATTGGTTTGTGGGAATTTTGTTTACACTTAATTGGGACATGTGTTTTGTGGAAGGGCAAAAATCTGTTTTGGTTTTAAGAATTGGTGCATGTGTGTGGCCTACCTTGAGAGTGGTAATAATTTTGTGGCTTTAATTTCTGTTGCTGCATAGTGTGTTGATGCTTGTACTGCAGTGCATATTCGATATTTAGAGTGAATGTGCAATATTTGATGTTGCCTCAGGAAGAGGCCAAACCTGGTCCAAAGCAACAGCATCTAGTGAGGCGAACAACAGTAGTGTGTCTGCCACATCTTTTGGGCTTTTATGACAAAAATGTTAGTTTGTTTAAGGGTCAGTGTTAGGTCACTCATCTGCATGGCCTTGGACATAATCAGTATCATCAGTGTCAGACTTTTCGTGATATTCTGGAGCTTTCACATTCATACCACTTTCAGTGATCTTGAATTTTTTGTTTGTTTTGGCTTGGTTTTATTGCTGTCCTAGTATTCATGCCAGCTTCAGAGGTATTGCTTGCACATCACCCATCCCAACACTTCTAATCCCAGTCTTACTCAAGGTCCACTCTGCATCATAGTCCTGCTACCAGAGGTTTACTGTGGAAATGTTAGGTCACGGGTAGGCTACCATCCAGAGGAAAAGGTACAGCATTACTGCTGCTTGAGTTGCTTTGGTGTTGCTTGGTGATGCCTGTTGTTATTCACAATATGGGGGACGCCAACAGTTTTCATGCTGTTAGCAGAGTTGAGGAGCCTGCGTTGCTGTTAGCTGAGTTGAGGAGCCTGCATGAGCATCCATCCACAGTGAGCAGACTGCCTCTACATCCCCTCATCAAGCAGCACCTGAATGTGGACTCTCTGACACTGACGGTTTTGAATCTTGGTCAGATCGGTGTCAGGCAAGGAAAGGGGCAGGCAGGAACACTCCCACCTAGGTAACCACTGTGTGGGAGGTGAAAAGACAGTGCGGCTGAGACAGTGGTGGGTGACGGTGAAGATGAAGGCTGGTAGCTGATGCAGTGGAGGGCCATTTTAATTACTTGACTACCCGACCATTGTCCACTGTAACTGTGGTGTGATCTGGCCTGGCCCTAGGAACTGCAGTACATGTGGTGTTGGACAAATGATTAGAGCAACAATTTAAAAAGCAATCTATGTAGTGGATGAAGGTTGGCTGTGTAGTCCCAGTTTTCCAGGTGGGCACTCCAAGTGCAGCAAAGTGAAACAGTTAAAACTGAAAGTTGTATACTATTTCTGATAAATTCTATCCTGATCAACATTTTGTCTGATTAGTAAGTAGATCATGAATACAGTGGTATTTTTCACTCTGGCATGTACACAACACAGATACTGTTGATAGGTCTCCTGCCTTGACAAAGCAGTTATGTTAGATATTTTTGGAGGATGAGCTAACCACACTTTTGAACTTGAACAGTTCGTGTCAGTTTTGAAGGCGTTGACCTTACTTGAAGGTCACCTGGACATCCAGAGTGTAAGACGGCTATAATTATATTTCTCAGCAAGTGCTTGTTCAATCAAGATTAACATGAGGAAAATAAATAACGTGCTTCCTGCTTTAGCAGAAGGTTTTAATGTCTTAACACTGCATCAGCGTCAGAATGATTAAACTGGAAGGAGAGTTTTTGCAGGACATTCATTTATGATGGAGTTGGAAGCTTTCATTAACAAGTCATACAAAAATAGCTTGCCTGTGGAATTGGTGTGTCAGGTGAAATTGTGGGGTGCAACATCCAGCGCCTGTATTGTATGGAGGACGTGACAGGTCTGTATTGGCATGGGCTACCAGACTTTTTCTTTTTTGGGGTGAGAGTTGTCAGCCAACTGATTACAAAAGAAACCGAAAATCATTGTAGGGGTTGGGGGAAATGGTACAACTGATTGTGCATTGTATGATACCAGTGAAGGTGCCATAAACAAGTCTGAGTCCAGATGGAAAAAAATTGAATTTAAATCACACTTTGGGCAGTAGCTTTTTACTCGCCACCCCCCCCCCCCCCCCCCCCTTTCTTGACCAGTTTCATGATAATCCTCTCTCTCTCAGTGTCCAGAAGGATGGAATGGGAAAAAAAGAAGAAAAAAGCTGGAGTGGGGTGCAGGGGTGACAACAACAACAAAAAACACAGCAGGTGTGCTATATATGGGTGTTCATACCCATGGCAGAGCAAAAATGTACTGGGACACTTATGTGGAATTTCCACAACCATTGCAGATGAATAAAGGTTGAGTTTTGAATGACTGTTGTGGCTGACTTTCCTTGATCATTTTGTAACATGATGTGCTGTGCACTTGGCTGCCTCACCCATACATTTTGTAGAATGCTACTATGTGTCAGCACCATGTATAGTCACCTTTTTTCCTCACTCACTTGTAGTGTTTTTGTTGTTATTTTAATTCTGCTGATGTAAATACAGGTCAACCCCATTGTTGACTTCCCCCCTTAATACCAGGAGGCCACCTCATTTAATGTTAGTTTTTTGCTAGTCAAGTGAAACACTGATGGTTATCTAATTTATACTAAATAGAATGTCATTGTACAGGTTGTTTCTTGTGAGTGCTAATACTAGAGTGTACATGTTCATTCTTTGGAAGTTTGTGATGGGACATTTGTGTTTTTGTTTTTGTATCTGTTTGCCTGATTATAGTGAAAAATATATTTTGTGTCCACCTGTCTTTTAAAAGTAAGTGTAATTGAAGGTAGCATTTTTGTTTGTTTTTGTATTGTTCTCATTTTCATTCATTTGTTCATTTCCTTCTTTCTGTCCAATTGTTATATTTATATTCTCTGCTTTAATTATTTTTAAATGTATTAGTTCTTGCCCCATTGTGCATACAGATTTATGAACCATTCATACTTGAAATAAAGGCCATTCAATAAACGATCCTGCGAATGATACATGCAATTTTCATTTTAGTATTGACTTAGTTTGATTAAGTTTATTTTTATTTTTATTTTTTATAAATTTTATTTTGATTGATTTGCATTACACAATTTATTCAGTTAAAAAGAAGAAGAAAAAGATTTAAAAAAAAGTTTGGTCATTAAAGTGAGGCCAGCCATATCAAACGTTTTCATGCTGCAGTTTTCAAATTTCTTGCACATATAAATCTGATGTAAAACATTATGTCATGAGTAGTTTATTATTGAGCTTTACTCTTTGTTGCCACTTTCAGTTGTCTTGATCATATCTCAAGATCACAGCAGTGTCAAACACTTTTGTTCTAATCCTGTCAAGTTCAGATTAATTTACATAATTGTTATATGCATAGACTAGAGCATGACTACATTACTAACATTAAAAAAACAAAAACAATTATTGACTGTAGCACTTATTCAAGAGAATTCATTGTAATGCATTTAGTCTTCGTGGCTCCAAACAAACCTAATGGGGATGTAAGGATGTTTTTTAAACTTTGCATAAAGCTGTTAAAGTGATCTCAGTCCATTTACACAGACATGACCTTGACCTTATTTCATGTTGGCATAGGTATTGGATGGTGGAAGTGCAAGCTGTATTTTTTAGGTAAAGTCTGATCCAGCTGTGTGAAACAACCTTTTTGATTGTTTAATGTATGCTGGTAGTAATAACAATATAAATGTGTATGGACAAAATCATGCCAAACTGCTTTTTGCAACAAGATGGTAAATGTGTTTTGATACTAGAACAACTGTATACCCCCCCCCCCCTTCCTTTGCCTACGCTCATTAAGTACCACAACAACGACCCAAATCTCTGCAACCTCCTCAGTAACGACAGAACCATCAACATAATGATGTTGGCCGCTTTACGGATGAAGAAGAAGAGTGGCGCTTACTGGAGACTGTTCAGATAAGATCTTTGAAACTTTTCATGCTGAAAATGTCCACTGAGCTTTACTTTCGTACCAGTTTTTTGACCTTGTTCTGATTAAGGTCATATCAGCAGCAAAATGATGAAACTGACAGTTAGGTTGACTTGACAAACTCTCTCAGCAACTTTGAGTTTTTATGGTACATGTATATCGTTTGTACATACAGACTACAGAAGTGCCAACTGATACTGTTTCGCCCTAGCATACTACTGATGAGAAGCCATTGCAATGCTGTTAGGGTCAGATGAGAAATGCTAAGGATGAAATAAGATTATGGGTCAGATGAGAAATGCTAAGGATGAAATAAGAATATCAGGTACAATGTTGCACACTCAGTCTGAGGGAACACTGTTGGTTTTGCAGCTTCCAAATTTCCAAAACAGACATGCACGCATTCACTTCAGTTAGATACAGCTTAGCTGAGACATTATTAACAGTAACCTTGGTTTGGTCTGACAGACTTGTTTAAAGCCGAGTTGTCTCCAAAGAGGTAGTGGCAGAGACTGAGATCCCAGGGAGTAGGGGAAGAGGGAGGCAATACTAATACCACACTGTCACCTCCTGAATGACTCCCACATTATGAGGGGCAGTGATGGGAACCATAGTTTGATGTTTCATTATTTATGATGGACTAATTCACAAAACAGTGTCCACAGACCACAATGTAGCAGAAGCAGAACCAACCTTATTTTTAGGCCAAGCTGGCTCACAGACCCAGTTAACAGTAATATGCTGTCAGTGTCCGCTCAGTTGTATACTCCATGTTTTTCAAGCATTATGATTTTCTTGTGAAGTAAAAAGCTATTTAAAGGGGGCGAGGGGGGGTTACTGTTATTCTGGATGAATACAGTAATGTGTGAAGGGTCTTGAACTCTTCCGTGTTGTATAGTGTATTATTTTCTTAAGCTATTTTGAATGTGTAAAATTCTGTTAATTTATCCAGTATCTATCTATGATGCAATTTTTATTCTGATTTTTGTTTTTTTGTGATGAAAGTGATGGTGTGGTTTGGGGGGGGGGGGGGGGGGGGCACCCATTTTCAGGTGGAAACAGGGTGTAGAGATTTTGTTACAGAATTAACCAGTGTCAGGTGTCAGAACTGTTTCCACATCACAGTGCACCTGAATCATAAAGTTCCCTTCTTACATGTACTTTCTGTGGATAGGGTGTTGGGGCTGTATTGCGTGACTTGCCCTGCATATGTTTATGTCTTAGCTAATACTACATGCAAAAGACCTGCACCAGATATTTTGGACAAATATCACATGAAATAAGAGTACTTTTTACTTTTATGTGTATTACAAAAAGTTGAATACCCTATTGGAGCCCCCCCCCCCCCCCCCCCCCTCCACACACACACATGCACCCTGCAGGGGGTGAGGTGGGGGGGTGGAGAGAACATGTAAACAAAACAACAAAATATATCATCTGTGTCATACCCATTGACAAAAAGATTAAAACAAATATAGAGGAAAAATAGTACAGAATACCATGGGGCAGAAGGGAGAGGGGGTATGGAAAATGGAGATTAAAGAAAAAGAAGTTTTCAGTTCCAAACCTGTAAATTTTAAATACACGACCTATTCAGTTGCTTTCTTTCCTCATTCCTCACTCCCACTTTGAAGTATGTTGTGCACTATTGCCCTTTGCTTTTCAAGAACAGTCAGGTCAGGAAGTTGGTGTTTGTAAATGGAAGCCCTCATTTACTTCCTTGTAGTACTAATGTATGTCCTCTGTGACTGTGGCTGCTGCTCTGAGTTTGGCTTTACTAACATAAGACATAACAGGAAAAGTATAACTGCTTTAACTAACTTATTAGCACAGTATAATGCAGTGTTGCCTTTAGATGGCAAAACATGGCATTCTGCTCTTGATTAACAATGACCTGTTGCTTTTTACTATACAGTCTGACACTGATTAAATTTACCTGGAACACAAGGACTTGTTAATGACCATTGTTGGGATTCAAACTATTGGTGTATACTAAGAAGAAAAAAAGGTGTTGTAGATAGGTTGTTTCTTTGAGGTTGTGGTATATTGATCAGTTTGATTAATGAGCACTATTGGCTGGCTGGCCTTTGAAAAAAATGCCTTTCAGAAAAGGGGATTTAGAATGATGTGTGGTAGAACTGGTGCCTTGATCATGATTTGATGGTGTCGAGACCCTAATCATTACTATAGTCACTTAGCATTAGGATGACCTTCCCTGAATATTGATGAGATGGTCTTCCCATAGAATATGGCTCCTAGACCACTCACAGCAGGTTTTACTAATGATATTTACATGATTATTAGATTGATGTGATACATAGATTTGACAAGACTGTGGTGTTGAAATCAGATTAGGTTGAAGCAGTCCTAGCTGTTTGATGGTTTCCTGAAGGTTCCTGAAGGTTCTTTTTCTGAGCAAAGTAGCATGAAATAATGTGAGGAAAAACAAAAAACAACAAAAACAAATTAAGGTATTTTTTATCTTTTTTTTATCTAATAGAATGTAAGCTTTATTTAATAATTTCTGCACATGTGAGTGCAAGATCACACATACTGGTGGTATGTCTCTTTTGTGTGCATTCAGCAAAGAGAATTGATGTAACTTCCTGCAGCACTGGAACTGCCTGAACTGAAAAGTCACAGTGTCTTTATCCACTGATGCTAGTATAGTAATAATGTGTGTTACAATTTACAGTGAAACCCTGTCTCGAAAACTGGCTTATTTAAGGTATAATAGTGAATAAAACATTCCCCAAGTTTTTGTTCTTTTAAGATTGACTCCTGTTTGATGCAAGGAATTTCAGATAATGATGTCCAGATTGTGTTCAGGGGATTCCAGTCTACACAGTTTGGTTGGTTACTTAGCCTTTGAGCTGTATGTAAAGAGGTACCCATGTGTGAGCAGTTACTCCCAAGAATGTCTGTATTTTTTTCTTCTTTCTATATCCCAATCTAATCTTTTCCATGGGCATGTGTAGAATATGTGCATCACACATGTGACATGTTGAGAAATAAAATTAGTGAAGTCAAAATGTGAATCAGTATGCATTGTTTCCATTTTGAAACATGATTGTAATTGAATGATGATTTTATTTTAAGAATTTACAAGTCAAACCCCCCCTTCATATCATTATCAAACATAAAAAATAAATTAAAAAAATTCAGGTTAAAGGCCTGTCAGACTAGATGATAACATATATATCATTTAAGCTACAAGCTTATAACATTTACAAAGATCTTGACTGACTGTCAAGGTCATTGGAGATTCCAAAGATAAAGTTTCCTGTTTTCAGTGTAGGTCAACAGAACATACACAAGTGAACAGTTGTACAAACACTTGTTTGTTGATTTTTTTGTTTGGTGGTGATTTTGAGATTTTAAAATGTTCAATTTAAATCCTTACTATTAGTGTTAGTGTGACGTTCCCATTCGTGTTTTATGCATTACCCTGGATGTTTTCTTGTCTTCAGTGTATCAGTCATCCTCTCCCAGGGGTGTTTTAATGCCATTGAGTGCTGTGTTTGTGTGTAACCGAAATTAGATATAATTGTTTATATTTAGGTACACAGATGATGATTTTTCTTTTTACGACTCTCACTCTTAAGTCCTTTTCATGATCATATCTGTAAAGTATAACAGACCTGACATGTGTTTTTAGGAAGTGTGTATTATTGTCCTCCTAGCAGCTTAAACTGATGGATAAGGAAATTCGTTTGAGCTGATATGTTCTAACTTATATGCACGTTTATCCAGATCAATATCAGTGCATTTGCTTCTCAGTTGATTCTTTCACTTTTTATTAATTTAGTCTTCTTTTTTTATTCTTTATATATATATTTTGTACAACTTAGTCCATTGATCCATCCATTTGGTCAGTTGATTTGAATGCATTTTTCAAAATACTTTGTCCCAACTGAACTTGCATTTCAGCTCATTCATTCTTACCATCACTCATTGATTTATTCATTCTTTCTGAGATAGATTGAGTGATTGTTTGATTTGCATCTGTTCATTCTTTTGCATGAGATATATTCTGCAAATAGTTTTTGAATGGTTGAAATGATTGCCATGGAAAGTTTGTAATGGGACTACTTTCTTACAAGTTTTACTTAGGTCAGGAAAGGCGGTATGGGGAGGATTATTTTATCAGGTTAGTGTTCTGAAAAATTGAAAATAGATCTAAATAGCAAGATGACTTGTTTTGACTGATTTTCACTGTTCTTTGTCTTTTTCAGTCGATCTACCCTATCTAAAGGTCCCTCTCCATACAGTGATAAAATTGACACCTGTAGCCTATGGTTGTAGGGTGGAGTTTTTGGCCCTTGATATACCTGCTGTCAACACTCATCGTGAAAAACCTGTGGTAGGTACTCTTTGTTGACCAAATTGACTTTTTTTCAGTCTTTCTAATAAAACCTCTCATTGTATTTACTTTCTCCAAAATTGTTAAGTTGATGTTTCAAAAGTGAGAGTTTTTTTTGTGTGTGATTAGTCAGTTCATTTGGTTTTTTGTTTTTGTTTTCAGTTAGCATGAAAAAAGTGTAATGATGTTCCATGTCTGTTGGTCTGTCTGCCCATATATCTCTGAGATTTGGAGCTTTTAACCTTTTGCTAAAATAAAGAGAGAAAAAAGAAAAGAAAATTCATGCCTGTATTGATTTATACCAATGTTCAAACTAGCTTACATGACCGATCCTACTTCAATGTCACAGCAGTGTCAGAAGTTAAATGTAAAGCTGACACAGTGATGGTTGTCTTGTTTACATAATTCTTACCCAGTCTGAATGAAACTTTTACAACTGGTATGTAACATATATATTCCAAATTACAGTCTAAATGAAAGTTTGAGTAGTAGTAGTAATTGGATTTTAATGTCCTGTCAACCACACAGAGCCACCTCAGGACAAGAAAGTTTGAGTATCTGATTTCTTTTTGTGTACCAAATTATACATTTTTTCCCCATTTACTTCATGTTGATAGCTTCAGTGTTGGTCTTTGCTGTGACAACTTTTGAGCAAGATTCCTAAAAACTTTAATGGTAGATAGGTATATGTTTAGCCTGTATTAACCTTTACTATGATGATTTCAATGAACTTGACCTTGCTAAAAGAGATGACAGTGATGGGAAGGTGAAGTAGCAGATTTTCTCCTTTAAATGATTCTTGTTTACTTACTTATTCACAGAAAAAAATATTGGGTGTGAAATACTGATCATTTGCTCTACTTTTTCATCTGTGAGACTCTGTGTTCCTGGCATCATAAGCATTATTTCACCCTGTCCTTGTTAAGTTCATTGTTGCTACTGTTCCCCAAGTTCCTGATGTGATTGGCATCACTGCCTAGTCTGTCTGTGTCACTAAGTGTTCTCGCTGTCACCGTCCTCCGTTGCTGACATTTTCCTTGTCACCATTTCTTTGCCCTGTATGTTAATAGGTGTCATCATTGCATGGTTATCATTTCCAGTTCCATCTGAACCATCTATGCTTTTTGTTTTTGCGTGGAAGTTGATCATGTATTATTTTTGTTTTTTAAACGTAAAAGCTTTTAGGGTATCTCTTTGTGGTGCTTATTCTTAAACTAGTTAAAATGTTATTAATTTTCCTGTTTAGAGTATGCCATATTGGTGTGTGCATGTGTACTTGTGAAAAATTAATGTCTGTTGCTTATGTGTGGTCTTTGCAGTTACTCTTGCATTTTGGTGTTCTTTTTATTTTAAATCGCAGCTCACGGTTCATAAGATCCACCAAAGAATATGATAAGTTCTGAACACCAATTCTTGTAGTCAGTATGCGTGCCATAATAATTGTTATGTGCATGCTAAAAGTGTCAGATTTCACAGTTGCAGATAGTGTGTCAAGCCAAATAAATCCTTTCCAAAACTGAGTGGTAACAAGTCTTCTCTCAGGGCCATGTCAGTGTTCCCTAGGTTCTGTCTTTCTGGGATTTAATGTTAATAAGTACAATATTGTTTTGGTCTGATATTCCCATAAGTTGTATGTTGACAGTTCTGTTGTTTGTGTACTATGATGTACATAGCCTTATGTTTTGACCTCAGGAACACAGGATCCTTTGTTTAATTCTTTGTTCCCAAAGTCTTTCTTAAATTACTTCTCTCTCTCTCTCTCTCTCTCTCTCTCTCTCTCTCTCTCTCTCTCTCTCTCCCCCTCCCTCCCTCCCTCCAAGGCCCTAGATTCATGAGGTCCAGTGTTTCCATTATGTTCTAAAGGTCCTTAGCATAATCTCCCTCTGAAAGATTTGTGATGATCCATTACTGCCCCCTGTTGTAAAGTTGTGTGTGCATTGTGTGCATTGTGTGTGTGTGTGTGTGTGTGTGTGTGTGTGTGTGGTGTGTGTGTGTGTGTGTGTGTGTGTGTGTGTTTGTAGATCAGCCATGTCTGTGTGTTTATTTGTCTCACGTATAATGTCTTGAGGTTCTGAGCTGATTTTGTCAATGGATATTTGGTGCAAGTAGTCAAGTAGTGCATTGCCATCAGAGGAATTGCTGTGTAGTTTGGTCCAGTTGTAGTTAAGTCTATCAGTATCACAGACATTTGAAAACCTATGTACATAAAGTAACATATGGACACTGATCTTGGGAACGTGAATCCTTAGGAACATAGGATGCTGGGAACACTACAGTACAATACCACTTTGTTGCCAAGTGTCAATACAGTTGCACTAGGAATGTTTTGTGGTGCCAGGTACACACATCACACATTCACACCAGTCATAAAACATCATCAGATCACAACAACAGCAAACAAACATTCAGGTAAAAAGTCATTCATAAATAAATACATGAGAAATCTCACTGACATATGCTATGCATATCACATAAAAATTGCCTCTTCACGAGGTCCCCCTCTTAAAAATTACTGCTGTAATAAAAAGGAATTATAAAAATTATCTACAACAAATTAATTAACTTTGTAGGCCTTAGTAAAATAGGCCTTGGGCAGACATTAGGACCTTGGGGACATCACATCACTCCCCTCTCTTGACTCTTGAGTCAACAACCTGTTGACCCACTGAACTTAATGGAAATCAGAGCAATTGTGCACCTTGGTCTTGATCTTTAATAGAGTACACTGACAGCAACCAATTCTGGTCTAATTGCAAAGCAAAAAAATAACAAAGGAGGAGAGCACTGAAAACAAAGAAAAAGAAAAAAAGAGTTACTTTTAGGAGAAGACACAAGAGAAGATCTAAATATCTCAACTGTCTCTGTGCCGACTGTGCTGTCTTCCAGGTTGCTCCAGTCTTTGACTGTGAAGAAAACTGTTTCTGAAAAATGGCTGTGGTTTCTGCAGCATATTAGTGACTGTTCTTTCTAGCTGAGCGATCTTAAATGTTTGGTGTCCTGAAGTCTTCTGATTTTTTGTCCTTGTTTGTCTCCTGTTCTCCAGTGGTACAGGGTAGTTATTATATGGAAAGGCAGCTGAGATCTGCCCACTTGTTACCTTGTACACAAGGATGAGTCATTGAAGTTTTCTTCTTTGTGCCAGAGGGCCCTTGAGGTCTTTTAGCCTGGAAGTGATACAACCTGGGTATCTGTAGTCTTGTTTGATGAAGCAGGCAGCACAATGCTTAACATTCAAGGTGGTTGTTGTCTTTCTGTACATGTGGGTCTAATACCACTGCACTGTATTCAGGGATGGAGTGGACTAGTGTCATGCAGTCTGTCTTTGTACAGTCTTCTGGGCAAAAGCATAGATTTGTCTGAATGAAGCCAAGCCTGGAGTTTGCTTTTTTTGCATATATGCCAATGATGTGTTGGTGTGTGGTCCATTTCAAGTCCTCTTGAGATCTGGATGCTGAGCTAATGATTGGGAGGAACTTGTTGGAAGATTTGGTTGTCAAGTTGGTAGCAGCGAGTCAATTTATTCCATATGCTCAGTATGTAACACTTTCGGGCATTGAGTTTTATTCCCCAAATTTGGTGGTTTTGAATCACAGAACCACACTGAAACAAATTACCTACATTGAATCTGCTTTCTCATTCTTAGCAGAAAAGTGTGGTGCCTTACTGTGTGGTAGAGACATTAAGTTGACTGAGTGTTCAAGATTCTTTTTTCTTTCTTTTTTTAGTTATATTTTTATTGCAAAGATTATTTTATCAGGAAGGGCGTTTTTGTTTTTCCACTGGCTTTTTACTATGTATATTGTTGTTGAATTTCCTAGTGTGAAATATTTCCAGGAAGTGTTGTTTTTATATAATTCAAGACTGCATCGTATTTGAGCTGAAGTTAGGCAGAACACAATGTCAGAATGTGCCATATTTTGTTTCTCTTGTGAATGGCTGTTTCAAGAGTTGAGCTTTATAAATAGTTTCAGCAGCATGTATGTGCACGTCTTCATATATCTTTTAAGGGTTAATGTAGTTCTAGAGGAATGAAATACATAGTGTGTGTGTGTATTTATATATATATATATATATATATATAATATATATATATATATATATATATATATATATATATATAAAATTATCATGTGAAGTTGATAGTCAAATTATGTTGTTGATTTTCAGCTGCAAAACATTAAAATAATGTTTTGATAAGGATGAATTTAACCCATGCTAGTTAGCTCCGTGTACAGTCATCTCTTTAGACTAGCCAAAGCATGGGGGCTGTTTTTGTTGTTGTTGCTGAAAACAATGTTCAGTTGACTGCAGTTTGAAGCATGAGTTCAAAAACCTCACCTTTATGTAGAGAAAAAGACAAAACCCAGACCTTGTTGGGATGGAAAAGGGATCCTTTGTGGGGTGGAGAGGTGGAAATAGCAATCACATGTTCTAGGTATTGTGGAGAAGGGTTCTTGGATTTTAATGTCAAGTCAGCTGCACAGGGTCACCTCAGGACAAAGCGTAGAGTAGCTTATAAATATCAAATGGCATGATGCCTACAGTTGTGTTGATGGCATGGAATGACTGGACAGGAGGGATTTGGAAGCTTGTCATCAACTGACGTGACATCAAATGGCATGAAGTAAACTCATGTTGTGCTAACCTGCTGTCTTGGGCTGATCTTTTCGGCTAAACGTGAAGGTCAGTTATTCTGCCTTGTACAGCACCCCAAACATATAGTTTTGGTCAGTCCTTTCCAATGAGGATGATTTGTGAAAAAGGCAATTTGAAGTCACAGGTGAATGTTATGATTGAAGCCACTCACTACCTGATTGTTCATAGAGAAACAACACCCCACCCCACCCTGAAGCTTTTTTCAAGCCTGCTGCACTGTGAAGGTGATTGGCCCCAATGTCACCACTTCACAGTTCTGTGCACTGAATCAGTCAATGATTTTGCGTATAGAAACAGGTTTTGTGGCAAGTATGAGCTACACTGTGCTTGGTGGTTATATTCTTATAATGAATGTGTGTTTGTGCATTAAATGACTTGCTTAGAAATAGATTTTTGTTTAAACTTTTTTTTTAACCATTTGTTTGCTTTCTGGCAAAGTAGTGCAGCTTTTTCACTCAAACTTCTTCCTACACATTTGCAGACCTGTTTTCATACATGTGCTTTATTTGTCAAGTACTAATATAGTTGTGTGATTTTTATGCAACATTTGTTTTAACCTGGGTGAAAAATGAATACTGAAACTGGACATAAAATAATTTTGTTAATAAGTCAGAAGTTTATATAGCTGCTGAAATGTTTTGCCACTGCGTAGAAGAACATTGCTGCCACTGGGTAAAAGACTTGCTCCGACCGTAATGCATGACCTCAGTCCTCTACTGCTTAGACCTCATTTCATGGTTACCAGTTGTTCTTTTCACAAAGCATCAGCATGAAAAACAACCATGGCCTATTACTGTATTAGTATTATTGACAAGGACTTCCTTGTAGAAAAGTGTCCTCTTCATTATGAGAGAAACCTATAAATCAAATGATTTGCTGTTGTTAATAACCAAATCTAAAACATATTACATTTACAGGCACTAATACTTGAATTTAGCCAAGTAGAGCATGGCCACAAGTAAAAAGGCTTGCACTCTTTGCAGCCAGTACAACTGAGAAAGTCAGCAACTTACCAGAACCAGCTCCTTTGTGAGTGGTGGTGGTTCTTAACATGTTATAAGCTGTAGGGATGTGAGTTCAGTTGAGGTTCGGAAATTTATCCCTGTCCCCAACCAAACACTGAATCTCTCTGATCTTGTATTCTTAGGGTTTGTTGTGTTATATTTAATCTGGTACAACATTCAGTTCCGTGTTAAACAGATGTGTTTTTTGTGCTTTCAATGTATACCTTGTTAGACATAAGTTTTCTACTTTGGAAAACAAAGGCACATTTTGTTTTTCTTTTTCCTTAGGAGTTCACCAACTTTATGACACTAATACATTTTCATATTTTATGCATGTGTGTGTGCATGCTGATAGGTGTATTTGTGCCATGAACATGCATTGGTATGATCATGCATGTGTTCTGGAAAAAAAATAAAAAAATCCCATGTCAGTCATAACCATGCAAGTTTCACATATTGCAGTTCTATCTATGATTATTCTCCTCAAGCCCTGCTGGGATTTATTTTTTAATACTCAGTAGTATACATGTGCAATACCATGTATACATATGTGTATGTGTGTCTCAGAAGGGATGGAGGAGAAGTTCTGAATTCAGTGTGGCTGACAGCATATGAAAATGGGTGTCTGTGTCTTGCAGCAGGTGCAGAGTCACGGCCCTGTCGCCGCCTCCTCCTCCTCCTCCTCCTCGCAAGCTTGTACCTGCTTTGACTTTTGATGTTGGGCAACCCATAGTGTGCTCCAGGCATTACTGGTGAACAGCCTCCAAGGATTTCTTGCTGCTTTTCTTTCCTGGATTTAAAAAGCAAAAAGCAAAAAAGCAAGCAGAAAAGCGACAAAAAGACCAGAACAGAACAAAAACAATCGTGAACAAGCACAGTTGGTTTTGTTCAGGCTTTGTGATGTGTGTTGATCACAATCAGAGGCAGAAAATCCAATTTTGGTCATACTTGTGCATTCCATTAGAATTTGCCCAGCAGTTTTTAGTTTCAGCTCATTAAGAAAGGTTTCAAGCAAACCGGAAAGGTTGAACACAGTGTTGTGTTACTGTTGTGTTTATTTACCCTGGATGGAATTAGTTCCTTCGGAATTGACTTTTAGGAAGCTGTTATAAAGTATATTAATGCATTATGGGCACTGCAGAGATGTGTCTTTTCAACAGAAGAGTTTCGCAGTTGAACTCCGTGTCTGTGTGAATACTAATAATGACTAATATTTTGTTGTCAAAATCATTGGTTTGGAGGATCATGCCAGTATGAATTAGATGTGTTTAAACTACGAAGGGTTATATGAGGAGTCATGCAAACAAAAATATTTATGTGGACATGATGAATATTAGAGTAATGCATTTCTGTGCTAGTTTTTGCCAGATACAGTTAGTTTACTGTCCCTTCTCCTCCTTGTCTCCATTATTGTTCTGTGAAGAGGCAATTTCTCAGATATTTGTATTTGCAAATGCAAGTAACATTCTACTGGCAGTTTATCTTCCTTCTGCTACTGCCTCTCCCATTTCTAAATGTTAATGTTAACATTGTGCCATGTGAAGTGATTGATTGTGTGTGTGCACATGCATAAGTGTGTGTGTGCATGTGTGTGTGTGGGGTGGAAGGGAGGGCGAGAGAGATAATGTGGCAATGATTGATAGCATACATGCCCTGACAAGGTGGGAGCCCTGATTAAAGCTAGATCACCCGCATTTAAAGGACCATTTTTCTGGAACTGAGAAGTGAGTAGATCAAGATATTCAGTGGGTCAAGAATGAAGACTGCTTAATAGTACACAGTGAAAGATGCAAATTTTGGGCAAAGGGACTGTTTGAAAAACAACAAACAAATTAACACTTGCTTTATGCAAGAACAGTTAAGAAAGCAGAAATCTATGGTACTGTTTTGTGGAAATTGGTGGTGAGCATGATGCCTGATATGACATTACACCTTATTCATGATATGTAAATAGTCCCAATGAAGAATGTGCACCCTAAAAATTTTTTTTACTTCTTTGTGGGTAGTATGGGTAGCCTTTGTGTCAGGGTAGCCACCATGTTAACTTAGTAAGAGATAACTGGGGCAGTGTTTGATCTGTGTGGTGGAGTGAAAGCACGTTAATTTCAAAAGCATTTCTGGCTGTTCCAGGATAAAAACAAAGACCATGACACATTGGTTAAATCATCATCTTTACAACTTTAGTTTTGTGTTATAGCTGAAAGTACTGAAACTGGAAGTAACTGTTGGCTTATGATTTTCTGCTTCCTTATTTACACCAGAGGTCTGCTTGCATATCATTATCATTGTGTTTGGGGGGTTGCTGAAGATGGAAAGAAAATAAAAGATTAGGCTTAGGTCGTATATTTTTGTATTACTATCAAGGGAAAAGAAATTCGTCAAAACACCTGTAATGTGTTAGTTGCTGTTTATATAAATTGATGCATATGCATTGCAAAAGGATGGAGGGGGGGGGGGGGGGGGGGAGAGAATTGCAAGTCAGACACTTCTTTATTCCATTTAAAGGAAAACATGGTTGACAAGCGTGGATAAGAAACAACCAAAAATGTGAATGTGTATAAAAGATTCACAGTTTAAGACTGCTCAGCAAGAAGGTTGATAACAGAAGCATCATTAAATAGAAATATTATACATTACATCTAAAAATGCACTGTAAAATAAGTAGTATCACACACATTAATATGATTGATATAGCTATAGACACAAGTATAATTATCACTAGTCTTATCCTATCCCTTCACACCCACATGCATCAGCCCCCTGACCCCCACCAACACATGCATGCACACATACATTTGAAAGTGCACTGTGGAGATGTGTGAGTTTATGGCAGTAAGTGAAGCATGCAGAGCTGTATTATGACCACTCCAGGCTTGAAAGAGAATCTAATTGATGTCTTTGGATTTTCAGCAGAGGGGACTTTAATTTGCACATCTATGATACCTGATTATCGATTAAAGGAAATGGGGGGCATTGAAGAAAGAAATTTCCAGGCAGAATCTTGAGCTGCTTAAACAAAAATGCCAGCTTAACATGTGTCAATATTTCCAAAACATGTAAATTTGTTAAAATTTAAACCGAAAGAATTATTATGAAAGTGCCAGTCAGTTGAAACTGTGACATTTCACTGAGCAGGCTTTTAAGTTTTATGTGGTATATAGGTGTTTTTGAAAACTGAAATGCAATATATTAGTGGCATTAATAATAATAATAATGGATAGCTCTTATAGAGTTCTTTCATTAAATTATGCTTGCAAATACTGAAACTTGATGAAAGCCCAGTGTGGGTTTGGACATTTTTCTTTTTGTCCTCTCAAAATCTGTGTCATATTTCCAGGTCAGTATTAATGCATCATTAATTATTGAGAACTACTCCTTTTAAAGAACACATCACACTGCGAGAGTCCTTTTCCAGCTGTTTGTGATCTTACTTATATGTATTTGTACCATTTTGAAACTTCTGTGAGGATGTTCTACTGGGTTTGTTTTCTCTCTCATTGGTGGTATTTGTTTTCTCTCTCATTGTTGGTAACCAGTCATACTCCCTCATATGCAAGTTTGCAAAGCACTGCCACCGTACACTGGTCGAAGGGACATGATTTTCTTGAGTTGAAACATGAGTTTCTTCCCTTGTGATTTGGGGCAACAGCAGTACATCTGTTAACCAGAACCCAGAATTTTGAGGCCTGATTGATCTCTTTTAGTAAGAGGAGACAGTATTGTAACATGGAGCTGATAAAAACATTTTTGTGAGAGCAAATAGTAATCTGGGTTCAGTGGGTTGTCTGGTTTTTGGGTAGTGCCAGAAAGAGGAACCTTTCTTGGACACAGTATTGAAATAAAGTTGAGTTTTTTAAGTGAACTGCATAATGATGACCAGAGTAAGATTTGCCTGTTTACCAGTTCATGTCAGTTTTGATGACCTTGACCATTTTCAGTTACTTTGGAGAGTGGGCAAAAGAAGTAGTTTTTATTTTGAATACAAGTTAACTTGGATGAGCGTTTGCTTTTCTTGTCTGCTTTACAGACGGTGTTGAAAAAGTAACATGTGAGATGCAAATTTGTGACACTGACAATCATGTTTGCAACAGTAGTATATATAATTATATTTTTATAGGAACTAGCCTTATGAAATCATCTTGAGTTGAAGAATGTCATTTTGAGATGTCATATTGAATTAAAAAATTAGACTCATGAGTGACTGTTCTCTAGATCAGTATACAAAATACTGTTAAGTGTGACAGCTGGCCTGACACAACCTCTTTGATTGTTCTTCCTGGGCAACATGAGCACACAGTCCTCTTGTGCTTCACAGGGAAGAGGTTGCAGTGTGTGACGGGCAATCTGGCAATCTGGGATATTCAACTGTGTTAATTTAAATTGCATGTCAAGTTGCATTACTCATCGCCCATGAAACTGAGTTTCTAAATTCAGCAGGGCATTTTAAAGCAAAATCTTTTGTTTAACTTTAAAGTTCGTCTGACCTTTGAATCAAACATGTTTAAAGAAGCTTGGTTCCTTTAACTGCTATGTACTTGATTTTGCATTACTAAATTAACTGACAACTTGCATTTGTATATATATATATTATTTTGTATCATGACAATTGCCTTTGTGTGTATTTTAGAAGGGATCTTTTTCCCTGTTCAAGTAAAAATGTGAGTGTGTAATTAGTGTTTGTGAATCCACTAATGGTCATGGCAAAAATATTTTCTTGAGATTGCATTTAAACTTCAGAATTGTTTGTAATCATATGTTCTCACCATCAAATGTGTTATTGGTCCATTTATGCATCACAGCAATTTTGAGGTGCCCTTCAGACACCTTTTGGTCTGTCTAGTCACATCATAACCGTATGTGTGATGAGAGGTTTCTAAGCATGGCACCTGGCACTGCTTGATTGATTATTTTATATGCTGTTCTCTGTTTGATTGGTCATTTAATTTTGCTTCTCTGTTTGATAGGTTATTTGCTAATACTGCTCATTGTCTGTTACATAAGTGTGACTGGTTGGACGGTTTCTGATCTGCCATCCCCAATAAGACTCATGGTTTCTGTGGACGCTAAGCACCATGTTTACTTACAGTTTCTGATCATACCCATTTCTAAGAGTGAAATTCATTTTTGCACTCATATGAGCTGTGGGAAACAGATTATGAGAACTGAAGAAAGGAAGATACACATCCAGATCTTGAGTATTCTTTAGATATTTGCATGGGTTGGATTTTTGCTCTTAGTATTTCATTCAGAGCTTTGAATAAAGTGGTGCAAATTAGTCAGTCACAAATATGCTTAATCTGGCTACAAGTTTGAACAAATTTGGTTTGTAGAAGAAACAAGGTTTTCCAAACTCAAAAGTAATTAAAAGACAGACTTGCATTTGGGGGCAAGCTTTGTCTGATAAAGTTTAATCTTTATATGATTGCACATTTATTGACATTAGATCATGTACATGATGCCTTTAGTGTTAGCAACTTGTATAATTTTAAGAGAGATAACTGATGTGTTTATTTTATGCCATTATGTTTTTGTTCCTCAGTAATTTGTATTGCCAATTGATTTCATCAGTTGTATGATTATTACATACATAGTGAAAATCATGAGCAGCACTTTTACACTAGATTCTAAGAGTGTATCAGATCAGAGAGAATGGCAATGATTCATTTCTGGACTTTGCAAAATTGTCATGTTCTGTGACAGTTTAAGTGAGACCTTTAAGACAGTAACCTCTGTGAGGTAATGCCTGTTCACACCAGTTTTTGGTTACTATGGCCTACATTCTGTGTTGGGAGACAGTCCAAAGATAAAAAAGAAGAAAGCCTTTTCCCCATTGTTAGTAATGTTGGTCAATGGGGTAGGTATTCCCAGACATGGATGTTAAGGTCCCTTTCCTGAGAACTCTGAGCTTTAAAAACATGTTCCCTCTGGATGAAATAGGTCTGAATATGGCATGCTTCAGCTTGCCAAGAATTTTGCATCTGTTCATTTATATTCATACCCCCCCCAGTCTTTTTTAATATGAAAGATGAAGTGCTTCCGTCATGGTATCATGAGATTTGTAGTAATTTACCAGTTAATTGATGAAGTTTGTTGCACTCTGTTTCACTCACCTTGGTGGCTGACAGCTACAGAATTAAATTTTGTGATGTGACTGTGATTCCCTGTGAGTCAACTGAACATTTGTTGTTATTAGTACTGTTATATTGAGTGCAAATATTCAAAGTTTGTAAATGTATTACAGTGTGAGTGTCTTATCTGTTGACTTTGAATCAGAGTGACTTATCTGTTGACTTTGAATCAGAGTTTACCTATGTAACAGAAGTTTTCAAAGAGTTAGGTTGTGGCTGTATTTTGAACCATTGAATTCCTTGGAAAAATAGGTTTCCCATCATCCCTGCCCCTTTCCCAATGTTTCTTTCCAATTTTTTCCTTCTTTTTACCAGTTGTACTATACTATGACAATGTATGTATTCTGTTTGTTTTTCAAATTATCCCTTCTACCAGATAGAATAATTACATTTTGGGCATCTCCTTTGTTAATAGTTAGTATCTGTCATTTTCTACCAATAGTGACTATACCTTTTCAGTATTATTGACAGCAGACAATCAAGACTGAAAACCGTATTTGCATGATTTTTCTCTATTTTGGTTTTGGTTTTGGTTATTGAATGAAGTACATCATTTAAGGACCCAATCACATTTATTATAACCTTTGATTTAACATATTATGGGATGCAGGTATCTGATTTAAATTTCATTTGTCATATAACAAGAGGATAAATGTTGTATACAAGTATCTTTTTTAGTTTTACCTTCCATGCCATTTTCTTTTATGCACTCGTGTATAATCATGTATCTATCTGATTAAAATTTCATGTTTCATATAACAAGAGGATGAGTGTTGTATACAACTATTTTCTTTAGTTTTACCTTCCGTACCATTTTCTTTTCTGCACTTGTGTGTAATAACATG
Source organism: Alviniconcha marisindica (assembly GCA_018857735.1). Taxonomy (NCBI): domain Eukaryota; kingdom Metazoa; phylum Mollusca; class Gastropoda; family Provannidae; genus Alviniconcha; species Alviniconcha marisindica. Next base: position 839,461 of record JABMCL010003662.1, on the reverse strand, counting down.
GGATATGGTAATTGGGGTTAATTTTTTAATTTTTAAAAAAATGTAATTTTATATCCTATATCAGTGTTGATGATTTCCTTTTTATTTAAATTTTGTGATTAGCCTGTTTGGTGTCTGTTCCATGAAGCATGCATAACTAGTAAATTTATCATTTTTGTATAATTTGACATTGTGTACTGTCTTAGTGAATTGTATGTTTTTTTTAATTTTATTTAAAAAACAAAAACAAACAAAATTAAGCTCAAACTTCTGTGACAGAATATCCATTTTAGAACAAAATTTTAGGAGTTTTTTCCCCCTGACTCGCACACACGCACGCACACACGCACGCATGCACACACGCACGCACGCATGCACACACACACACACACACACACACCATCACCACCACCACCACCACCACCACCACAACAACAACAACAAAAACAGGAGGGGGGGGGGGGGGGGGGGATGGAAAACAAAGAATTAAAGAATAAGACTTAACAACAACAAAAAGGGGTGGTGGGGGATGGGGGTCTGGTCTTTTATTCTATGGGGCTATGAATGTGACAGTAAAATGGTTCTATTTTCAAAGCAAAAACAAAAAACAAAACAAAAAATAATATATATAATGGTATGAAAATAATAGCTGACTGTGCAAATCTGCAAAATTGACAGTGCATCTTCTTGAGACTATCAGCAGTAGGCTATTTTGAGAGTTACTCTGAGACATGCTTAAAGAGTTACAGTTAGATGCAACTCTTAATCTCAGTGGGTAGTGGGTATTATCACAGGGAGAGGCTTGTGGAACTGTTACGAACTGTTTTGTGGATTCAGGGTAACAAACAGTGTGTGTGTGTGGGTGGACAGGGTGTGTGTGTGTAAGGGTGGGTGGGCATGCCCATTGTGTGATATTGGTGATGGGTGTTTTTATTTATATTTTTTATCAGTGTTAATTTTGCTGTTTAAACACAACTAGTAAGTTGGAGTATGATGCATAATGCTGAGGAGTCAAAGTATATGGAATCAGTTTTGCATTATGTATATATATGGGTCATTCTTCTGAAAACTGGACCAAAGAGGGTGCTGCTTTCCCGATGAAATAAAAATTAAACTAAAACATGATACTTCTGATGTAATGTGGTTAGAGAAATAAGGGAAATGCCACAATGGGTAAATGCATAATTATTTCTTGCGCTGTGAGCCTTTTTTTGTGTAAAATTGTGACATTTTCATGGCCACCATTTATGACACAGCTTTGGGAAGGTTAGCTGATCGCAGATATTTCCTTGGAATCGTTCATGATTGAATAAAAACAGGTTTCATGAGAAAGAAGGAGGCCAGTTCTTACATACAAATGGTATTTATTGTGTGTTGCTTGCTATTAACAGCTCCAAACAAAGGAAAGATAATCATGCAGTGTCTTGCACGTTACCGAGGGTGTCTTCTGAGTGTGTATCACGATATTGTGACTTATTCACAACAGACACAAAAAAACTGTCTTTTTTCATCAGCTTAGTAGATAACCACATTTCACCGTATTTTTAATGCTTGTTTGATGACAAAAGAGTAGATACAAAATAAATTACAGTCATTTCTTCATGGGTGGTTGACGTGGTGTCTTACAGTGGTGTAATGTGCGAGCACTCAAAATAATTATTTCTGCTTGTACCATTGACTTTCGACCTACCCTAACATACCAGTCCGCATCAGCTGACTAGCGGCAGCAACATTTGACCTCTTTTTGCACTGTGTGTGGTGTATTATTTTACTAGAAAAGGGAAAGCACTGTGGTGTCTTAAGGGGTGAGGGATGTAACGCTCGTGACACATATTTGTTCCCACTCAGCTGAGTGTTTGTTTGCAATCTTTTGTAACTAAACTTGGTATTGTGGTGCACCACCATGAGTCGGAATGTCATGCGAAAAAATGGGATTCTATCTTCAAGGTGAAGGTCACAATGTGGGCTTATATAATCAAAATATGACAGTTTCTACTATATCTTTTATTAGTTCTAAACCAGTGAGTCTTTTGCAACCAAACTCAGTTTGAGTGTAGATTATCATAAGCAAAGAAGTGGCCAGTGAAAATGTTGGATTGCTGTGTTCAAGGTCAATGCCACAGCCAAGGTTAAAAGTTTCAGTTAATGTTAATTTGGATATTTTATGCATCGCTGAACCATTTGTAACCAAACCCAGTATGGCGAGACATCTTTATAAGCCAGAGCGTCATATGTGAAAAATGGGTTTCTATCTTCAAGGTCAAGGTCACAGTAACTGAATTTTGGTTCATGCAATCAAATATGACTATTTCTATTATATGTTCTGAACTGCTTATTTTTTGGGGCGACCAATTTAGTTTGACAGTGCATGTTCATAAGATGGAGTGTCTTGTGAAAAGGTTGCTTTGCTGTATTCAAGGTCAAGGTCACAGTGAAGGTTCTGAACTTCAGTGACTGTTTGTCCGGACAATATCTCTGATCGGTCAAACTTAGTATGGTGATGTATCATCATCAGCCAGAGTATCATTCAGAAATATCATTTTGCGATGTTCAAGGTCAAAGCCACAATCGTTTCTACTAGATCTTCAGAAATACTGAAACTTATGCAATCCAAATTAGTTTGATGGTACATCATCACAAGACAGGGTAAGACACTGGGAAAAGATTTTCTTGCTTTTACACAGGGCGTGAGACAGAATATGGCTTGGGGGACTGTGGACTAGATTGCTGCCACTCTTGGCTATCCCAATATCTAAAACATGGGTCAATACCGGTTCCAATCAAGAAAATGTGGAAAGAACTTTGCTTTTGTAATGAATATACTTGTTTATTAAGTTTTTTGGTCATTGGTTCAAGTGTGTTATTCTTATATCCTTTTGTACTTGTGATGATGTCCACATAACATGTGAGACAGATTACTAATTAAGTGCGATCGGTTATTAACTTTAGAAAGCAAGAAACAAATATCCCTCTGACATGTATATTTATATATAAGGTTCAGACCAAGTTAGTGCAATGCATCCGCCCACCCCTCCTCAAAATTACTTTGGGAAAAAGAAGAAGAAAAAAACAGAAGAAAAAAACTAAGGAAAAGAAATGTGTAATCTATTTCGTGCATGTTAGTACTTCAAAGAAGACATTTTAAATCAAAATCTTTTTCTTTTTTTTAAATGTCAGAAGTGACAGATATTCCTTTATTAATTAGGAAATATTGTATAATAAAAAAGGCAAGAGTCAAACTGCCCACTGGGCTGACTCTATTTATGCATTTCTGGTGTCTTCTGTAATGTGCGAGACACTGACCTATGACGTAACATAATGCACAATTAACCAAGTTCCTGTCATCCTGTCAATTTATTTCTTATATTTGTGTACACAAGAGATGTCAAGCTTTCATTTCCAAAAAATAGCATTAAAAAATTCACACTTTGAATTTTTACCCTCTATGTCACAATTTTGACCAGTTTTCAGGAGAATGACCCATATACATCTAAGATGGAATGTCTGATTTGTGCACTGGTTATTCCGTTTTATTAATTGAGTTATACTTCAGATTCTGAAGAATGCAGCTGATGAATATTTTGTTTTGACATTGCCATTTTAAACTCTTGTTGACTGACATGTGATATTGTTTCAAAGGATCTGACTATCAGTTGTTTTGTTACATGATGCATATGAAACTGATCATTATGATTAAATACAATTGTCAAACAGAGAACTGTAAAACATGTGTCTTGCATTATTTCACCTGCTTTGATGTATGTACATGTATTTGTTCTGTCACAGCAATCAGAGTCCTGTCTTTCCTGGAATACTAATACCAATGATAGTAATAATAACAAATGCCTTGGTTTTGTATGATTTAGATCCCACTAACCACTCATTTCCATTAAAAACAACAGAGAAGCACAGCATTCATAAACATGTGACATAGAAGACGTGTATCCAAACATAAAATGGAAGATAACAAACGGCAACAGACAAAAGGAATTTAATGTGTTCAGCAATAAATTGAAGGGGATGGGGTGGATGGATTTCTTCTTTAGCTGAAAATGTAAGAAAGAAGAAGACAGGATTTCAGCTGAGACATGAAAGCAGACAGAATAGTTGTGTTGCGACTGTGCAATGGAACTTTTGAAGGGGGTTGTAGCCTTTAGAAGCTGTGGTTGGTTCTGACAGAAGGTCAACCAAAGGTTTTGTGCTACTTCTTGGGACAGTGAGAAGTTTTTCCCCCATTACTGAACCTGGCAGAATGAGAGGGTTCATAGATGAAAGATATGGTGGTAGAGAACCACTGAAGCAGTTAAAAGCAAGAGTGGTACATAGCCAGTGAAGTTCATACACACATACACAAAAACACACACACATTGTTATATGTGATACTTAACTAAAAGTAGTTAAACAGTGTAAGAGTTGTTTTAATTTCTTTTTTGGAGCTGTCACAAAAGCATACTGATTATATTGCTGCTTTTATATTGTGTATGTTTCCATTCCACCAGCCACCAAATGGTGCAGTCAGATAGATTGTTTGCATACATGAAGGCAGCAGACTCACTGATTGGTCTGCACATACACTGACTTACAAGAACTAAAACTGCAACAGCCACAACACCACATTAATTCACCCTTTTATGACTGGGTGATGAAACCTGTGCGAACAGCTTTAATTTCAGTACAGCTAAATGCAGTGCACTCAACCACAAGACCATTACCTCTGTTATTGTCTGAAATTTATGATTTGGACAACTGTGATGTTAACCAGTTTGTGATATTACTAAGTGTAACATAAAGCAATAAATTTCATTCAGTAGTGAACAGTTTAATTTGTAGTTTCTTTTTAATTTGACCTTTTCTGGTGGTTTCCCTATTTCTGATGCTTTGAAAGAGCTGGACGATTTGATACTTACAGTTTCCCTCTTGTCTGAAAGATGTCAGCTTGTTTGTTTGTTGTTAACTGTGTGATGTGTTATGGAACATTGTGTGGTCTTTTGGGGGTAGTTTAGGTCTTCCAGGCTCTATTACCTCATTTCATGAAACTGAATATTAAGTAATAGTAACTGTATGTTAAAAACTTTGGCCTGGGAGGTTTGTTGCCATGAGCTGGCATGCAATGTATCCTGGGGAAACATTTATGATCTTGTTTGCTGACATGCCAACAAAGCTGGATGTCTGAAATATGTCCGAAAATAGCTGGCATCTTGACAACTCAGCAGGGGTAAAAAACCTGTTTGAATCTAATTGGCCCAATTTTTTTCATGTGTTTTGTGTACATTTTGTGGTTGCAGCTGACTCTAACCCATATTTTTGCTTCTGGTTTTCAGAATGTGTGTACGACACGCAAGACCAGTGAAGCACTGGTGACTGTTCCTGGCCTTGACTGACTTCACATTGACAGGCAGCTGTGCCCAGCATTCCTGCCAAGCTGTTCGGCATTCTCCGCATGCAGCCAATCAGCTGCAGCCAGTGAATCAGAAGTCTGGGCTTATATAGCATATCAATGTCGCCAATGAGTTCAGTACTGTATGTCTGATTTCCTTAGGTTGTGCTGCTCAGTGTCTTCTTTTGGACAGCGGGAGATGGGATGAAGACAGTGAGAGGCATTTTTGGTCCTATTGCTGATTTTTTAAACATTTGTTTCTTTTATACAAGTGGGTTTTTCAAGTATGTTTGTTAATTTTTGTATTAGCTGGGTGTATTGTGTCACATGATACTGCATGTATGCTTGAAGACGATTGTTATATAGGTTGCTTAAGCTTTTTTTTGGACCCTTTCTAGTTAATCAGAAGGATGTGTGCAGTTTACAGACTGACTCCATTTTGGGAGGAGGGGAGCAGTCCAGATTGTTTTAAATTTTGACTGACTTTAGGAGTATATGAAATGGTGCAAAATTGATATAATAATCATCTGTCAGTAAAAAGTAGTATGGGAGGGTAAAAGAGATGGGGAGATAAAAATAATAAAGCTGTCAGAGAAACGTTGATTGATCATAATGGCAGAATACCATGAAAGGGATTTGAAAGCAGACATGTTTTTGATGTTGGGTTAATTCTTCTCTAAAATAAATTGAGGCAGATTCATGGTTTTCATGCTGTGTATTAACTACCAAGTTCTTAGTGGTGGAAAAAAGGAAGGGTGAACAGAGCTAGATTGATGGTCTTGAAGCTCTGTATTTATTATCTACAACGTTCTTGGTGGTTAGGAATAAGAGGAGGGATGAACAGAGCTGGAGTCATGGTTTCAAGGGGCACACAGCTTTAAGGCTCTGTATCTTGCACCACGTTCTAGGTGTTTCAGAACAAGGGAAGGTGCAGCACCCTCCTCCTGGGTCTCCCTGCTGCACAGGAATCATTTTTGTTCTCTCATGCACTACATGGAGTTTATGTAAATGATTAACTTGCCCTGGTTTTTCATGGCAATGAACAGCTGCTGCTGCTGCATATTCCATGCTTGTGTTTTTTATCAATTCTTACAGGTTCCCAGATTATTATTTTTTTTTTTTATGTGTTTGCACAAATGGCCTTATAAAGTGGACAAAAGACTTCTTCCATTTTTTTCTGCTCAAAATATTGAAAGAAAGTGGCCTTCACTGAAGGCATGTTTGTTCAACATGTAGTGTTGAGAAATGTGTAATTACGAGGGGGGGGGGGGGTTGAAATTTTTAATCTCACTTTCCATGAGCGACAGCAGGACTGGATATACAAATAATAATAATGGATACTTAGAGTGCCTAACCCACACAGGCACTAAGCACTTACGCATTCTTTACATGCACATATTGTCAAAATTCAACACACATAACACAAACGTGCTCACACACACACACATGCGCGCGCGCACACACACACAGGGTCATGTATCACATACAAAGCACTGTCAGGGTCATGGTTTGCCTGGTGTATGGCTTGGACACTTTGAAGTTGAGCATGAGAAGTACATGCTCACATTGCTTGAGTAACAGGTCAGATTAGAGGCAGGGGGTCCACATCCCACACTTCATCACTCATGAAATTTAGTTTTCAGATTCAATAAAAACTTGACAGGGAGTCTCAAAAGAGTCTGGTGTAGTTTTTATTTTGATCTTTTTTGTGTCTGGCAAAACATAATGAGAAGGCTTGTTCCTTTAAATGCTAAGGAGTTCTTTTGACAGTACATAATTCTGTAAAATGTGTCGCATTTTCAAATAGAAAGGGCGAGATAGATTACTTTGGTTTGCCTTGTGCTATGCACAGCTTGCATCGTGATTTTCTTGTGGGACTGTTTTTTTGTTGTGGGCATTTTTTATTTGCATATGGATACAGAAACATGGCTGTGTATGTGTGTGTGTGTGTGTGTGTGTGTGTGTATGTGGTTGTGTGCATGAGTGTGTGCTTGTGTGTGTCCATGAAGAGAATTATCTTCAGCATATTGATGTTAAAGAACCACACACTACTACTGGTGTGTCAATACTACTATGGGTCAGTTTTGCATTACATCAGTTTTAATACACATGAGAATGGAATGTGCATTACTGCTGTAAAAGGTCATTTTCATGTCCTTTTTTTCTTCTAGGAATGATTACTTGGAAATGTATTTTGCAATTATGCCAAACTTGTGCTGTTATAAATTCCATTGCTGGCATTATGGCTTTGTGTTAGTGTACTATGTCATGTTCAATTGATCTGTGATGGTGTCTTCCCTTTGTATGTATTTTGACCACTATAATCCATAAGGTGTTTTATGGTTATACGTTATTAATCTTTTTTTTTTTTTTTATACCTGTCATAATTAAATTCAGGAGGGGGGAGGGTATATTGTAGTCCTTGCATCCCAGTATCTCGATTTTGTCTAGACATATCCTCTGAACCTCTCACCTTTTTGTAACAAACTAGGTAGGATGGTGCATCATCATAAGCTGGTTCATGTGAGAGACAGATTTTTTTTTTTTTTAATGGTTTGCTGTCTTCAAGATAAGGTCACAGTAATGCTCATAAATAATCAGAATATGACTTTTGGCTATATCTTTTGAACTGGTGATCCTTTCACAGCCAAACTTAGCTTCATGGTACATCATCATAAAGCAAAGCATTGTGACAAGTTTGGATTGCTGCGTTTAAGGACAAGGTCACAGCCAAGGTCCAAAAGTTTAATGACCTTTTGTCCAGATATCTTCTGAACTGCTGAACTTTTTTGTAACCAAACTTGATATGATGATGCATCATCTTGAGCCGGAGTGCTAGTGTCATTGTAAAAGATTGATTTTCTGTATTCAAGGTCAAAGTCACAGTGAGGGATCCATCAGTTAAAATATGACTCTGCCATATCCACTTTTTGCAGTTGAACTTATTTTGATGGTACGGTCATCATCATCATTGTCTTGTGAAAAGACTGGATTGTTGTGGTCAAGGGAAAGACTGGATTGCTGTGGTCAAAGTCATGGTCACAATGAAGGTTCAAAATGTGCTCAATGTTTGTCAGTCCTGTATTTTTTGTTCCACTGATCTCTTTGCAACCAAACTAGGTGTGTTGATGTACTGTTATTGATAACCAGGCCAGGCTCAAGCCTGGCAGTATTACTGGGCACACAGCATGGGGCATTTTGGTGTGCAGTGGGCAATCCTTGTTACCTTGGGAAATTAGAGAGAAGAAGAAGAGGGATTGGGGGGGGGGGGGGGGGGGGGGGGGGGGGGGGGGGGGGGAGTAGGTCAGTACTAACAATATGAACAAATATTTATTAAACTGGAATTTGAAGTTTTAATCAGGCACAGTCACTATTTTCATGTTATGATCTACACCTAAAAGATGTCTTTCGAGTCTAAATACATTATAGTAACATTTCAGTCGACTGGCTCGTAGTTTTTGTGCGTGTGTACAATGTGTGTGTGTGCGTGTGCGCTTGTGTGTGTGTGCGTGTGTGTGAAGGAGAGAAGGTGAGAGACGTGTATCAAGTATAAGGGTAGCAACAACCCTGCAACAAAAGGTGTTCCAGCGCAAAGTATATACTGCTCAAAGGAAGTAGCCTCCTCGAAACAGAGTTTTGTCCAACGGGTATGGTCCGAAAATAGTAGAGAGATGAAAATGAAACCTAACGAACAAGGATTTGCTTTTCAAATGCCCAGTATGTTTTATACTGCATTTATAAACCTAGTTTGACGAGTGAGAATAGCGAGATTGGAAGCACAGAACAACGTAAAGTGTTATCCTTTCCGTCCCTCTCCGCGTCGTCGTTTATGTTCGGCACGAGAGGTGCCACGTGCTCATGTCACCCGAGGAAAAAAGATCGAAGAAGCCGCAGTAGACGTCGGGCTGGCTGTGACGTTTGTGGGTGTTGGGCATATCCCGTGCCACTAATCGTCACTCACGAAATTCATTTGCTAGAGTTGATGTGAAATCAAAGGGGCAATTTGAAACAAAATGAATAACTTTAGGTTTTTGTTGTTTGTTGATCGCTCTTATATGACGCTATTCTCCCTTCTCGAGCAGACTCACTGTGCTCTTTTCGCATGTGATTCTAATTTTTCTTCCTTTTTATTTAGTCTTTTCACATAAGTGATAGTAGACTGATCTTACAGTTATCAGTATAACAGTATATATCACCGAGTTACGCCCAAACAATAACAACCCCCCCTCCCCCCCCCCCTTATTTGCAGTCGTAAAAACATTAATTAATTAATTTATTAATGCTGTTTTAAATGAATGATTGCAGCTTTTTTATAGCCTGTTTTGAATATCTATGCACCCAAGTGGTGTACTTACAGCGCTGTTTGGTTGTTACTTGGGTGCACTGGTGCCATTTGAAACCGCTACTGTGAAACGTCTCGGCGCGTTCTGTGTACACTATACAACCATACAACCAACACACACACAACCATGCATCGCGTCACGTCACTTATGCAAAGCCACATACGTAGGGTGCATGCATGCTTAGCTGTAACCTGCCACCTCCCCTTTTGCAGTTTTGACAGAATGACCTGGACCTTTTATGTGCTACTGCGGTAACTCGGGGGTGGATCAGATACCGAAAATTGCCCCATGTTAATAATACATAATTCTTACGAAGCGGTATTCGCTAACCAGTCAAACTCACTGCGCAATACAAACAACTCGTGACAAAAAGCTCATTAACATACATTTCAACAATATTGTAGTCTACCATAAACACATCACCTAGCAAACAATAACTATATATACATTATATGCATAAACACACGCACACCCGCGTGCGCACATACGCAAAACACACCACACCACACACACACACACACACACACACACACACACACACACAGAGAAAAATATGCGCGCACCAGTCAGTCCCCGCTAACCACTCAAGTACGCATTAGTACAGTTAGTAAATTATCAATACTCTCAACAGCAATAAACACGACAACACATCGTGTTTCTCTCTTCACCATCTCCCCTCCCACCTGCCTCCCCCCTTGCCTGGATGTCTCATGCTCACCCCCCACGCACCCACCCGTCCCCCCACCCCCGCACCCTCCCTATCCATATGGATCCGTCTACATACACAGACGTCACTTTCTCTCTCTCTCTCTCTCTCTGAAAAATGACTAAATTCTACTAGAAAGCTTGGGCAGACAGGAAGGTTTTGAGGTGGGATTTGAACTGAGACAATGTTGGTACAGTTCTGACAGCAGGATATTGTTTAGAAGGATAAGCAAACCAGTCGTTCCTCCTTTTTTTTCTCCCTCTAGATTCTGTACCGTGCCGAGATGATGCAAAAACATCACAACAAATCAACTGAACACGGCACAATACAACACGACTCGACATGACGTATTACAGTTCATATTTCAATTGTAATACCACGTGCTGGATAGCATATTATTGCTGCCGACGTCGTCTTTTACCCGCCTGCCTCTCCTCCCCGGCCTCCCTACCTTCTCTTCACTGCACAGCACCACCACAGCTGCCCACGTCGCCACTGTTCAGTGGAGTCATCGCAAAAGTTGCCTCCCTAAGTGTCACTGTGTACAACCGTGAAGCCACACAAAAACTACCAAAAACATTGACAGGAAAAGAGAACCCGAAACACTGATGGACAAAGGCTGTGGGGCCTTGCTTTCCGCGCCTCCGGTGTGGTCGCCGCTTTGTGTGGTGCCGCCGCCGCTGCTGTCACTGTCGTAGTCACCGCCGCCGCTCCCGACATCAGTCGCGTTGTCGCTAACGTCCCCAGGGTCCATGAAGGTGAGGACGAGACCCAGTTTTTCGTAGATGACCAGCAGGCGCTGAACGACGGTGGCGACGAAGGTGACATTGCCGGCTAGCTCGTCCGTCGGGGCCGTCCACGTGGCGGTGATGGAGGTGGCGGTCTGCAGCTCGCTCGTGTGCGTCACCGCCGTGTCCGCCACACCGCCGCAAGCCAGCGGTTGCAGCTTTTGGCCGGACACGGAGAAGTTGCCCACCCTGGCGCCTGTCGCATTTCGGGCCTGCAGCATCAGACCCGCGAAGGTGGTTCCCTGCGGACTGTCCGCTTTGACCCGCACCGTCACCGTGATGGTGCTGCCTGAGAAGGGAAAGCGTAGACGTGGACAACTAGTGACATGGTCAGCGACCGAGGTAGGCTAGCTAGGTCTTTCTGTTTGCCAGTGTGTTGGAGAGAGAGAGAGAGAGAGAGAGAGAGAGAGAGAGAGAGAGAGAGAGAGAGAGAGAGAGAGAGAGAGAGAGAGGTGTGGGGGAGGATAAAGAATTTTGATCCACACACGCACGCACGCACGCACACACACACACACACACACACACACACACAGACACGACCAGCGGCCGAAACGCTCTTCGAACAGAAACAAAAATAGTCGTTTATGTTTTGCTAGTCGGCATTTACATTGACGGACTGGCAGCCAGTTGTTTACAACGGTGACGCCGAAGCACATCTGATCTAGCGGAAGCCCTCATGTGGCTAACACAGACACATACACAAAACAGCATGCAAACATAAATAAAAAATAAACTGCAATGATGTAAACTGAGGAGATTTCCCGGCAGCAGGCGAAATGCGCTAAGTTATATTCTGACCTCTGCAGAGGCCATCTTTATTTTGGTGTTCGTGGTGTTCCACCGCGGTTCGTACGTGGCTGCAGTGAGCGACTTCAGGAAAATAACAGGACCACGAGCAAGCTTTTTTCACCTGCATCGCCAGCATCCAGACGTTGCACCAATCAGACGAGACAAATTGAGTTCTCACCTGCAGAGTAGTGTTGTGTGGAGGCTGTAATAATGTAGGGTTCAGAACCGTTGGCTGTGATGTAGTCAGCCCCGTAGTGACCTGGCCTCATGGCGTCACACTGACCCAAAGGGGCGCCTCGGCTGAAGCCGAGGACAGGGGACACAGCCAAGAGCAGCAGGAACACGGCGCACATGCACCGCGGCCTCACTTTTGTCGACATGCTCGGTTAGACTAATATATTGTTTTGTCTCGTAGGACGATGTCTATCCTATCTGGACCTTATTTGTGAACACGTGGTGGGTTCCTTCCGTCACTTATTCCTCGTTCTATCAATGTAAAAGTTCTGTTCAGAAGGTTCAGACGAAGAGGGACCGTGCACGCTCGCTTTGCCAATTTCTGAGTCGACCTTGAAATCAATGTCTTAGTACTGTTGTGTAAGTGCATGTGAAGACGTTACAGCAGTATTAATTTCCTCTCCGGTGGAGCGTCACTGCACATACGGTTTAGAAATTCAGTGTGTTTATGTTATAACAATTCTGGTAGGCAGCACAAAAGCATGAACATCCCTACTTTAGATGATCATCAAAATGTTTGTGAAATTAACAAACAAAATCTGCAAATTTTGTGCAGTCAATTTATTTAGAGACACAGAGTGCTCCTTGAATACCAAACGCGGTATGCAGAGACCACTCGGCTATCGTCTCTTTAATATTCGTGTGGGTCAGTCACTGAGATTCTGCTTATGCATAGTAGCTAATAATATTATAACACAGATACACTAATCTAAAACGATGAATCTCTACACTAATCTAAAACGATGAATCTCTACCTTTTGCACAGTAGCTGAGAGTGAATGAGAACTGTTGGACATGATCACTCTCTCGAGCACAGGCTAACATGATCACTCTCTCGAGCACGGGCTAACATGATCACTCTCTCGAGCACAGGCTAACATGACCACTCTCTCGAGCACAGGCTAACATGACCACTCTCTCGAGCACGGGCTAACATGATCACTCTCTCGAGCACGGGCTAACATGACCACTCTCTCGAGCACAGACTAACATGACCACTCTCTCGAGCACGGGCTAACATGACCACTCTCTCGAACACAGGCTAACATGATCACCCTCTCGAGCACGGGCTAACATGACCACTCTCTCGAGCACGGGCTAACATGGTCACTCTCTCGAGCACGGGCTAACATGACCACTCTCACGAGCACGGGCTAACATGATCACTCTCTCGAGCACGGGCTAACATGACCACTCTCTCGAGCACAGGCTAACATGATCACTCTCTCGAGCACGGGCTAACATGATCACTCTCTCGAGCACGGGCTAACATGATCACTCTCTCGAGCACGGGCTAACATGATCACTCTCTCGAGCACGGGCTAACATGATCACTCTCTCGAGCACAGGCTAACATGATCACTCTCTCGAGCACAGGCTAACACGATCACTCTCTCGAGCAGGGGCTATGTAATTGTGTATCATATAACCCATTTCTCGTCCTTCTACACCAACTGTCAACTAGGGTCTAAAAATGGTCTTTCGCTTCACTGTACCTGTCAGTTACTTCTCACTCTTGCACACCAACCGTTGCCTATTTTTTAATTTATAAGAGACATGCTGCAGCAGTTTTGCGTGTTCCTATACGGCCGTTGGGATACCGGCACTGCTGGCTACACTTGATGGAACTTTTGACCGTACACATCGACACGCCTTTGACGTTGAACACCACAGATCAGAGGAGGAAGATATCTCTTCTGTTTCTGGTATGACCTCGTGTCTCATTCTTGGCTGCAGCTCGAATCGATTATCTGTAACATTTTCTCTGACTCGGCCTTCCTTTGACTTGCGTTGTCTGTTGCTGCAGTACATTCACGCACGTAACTTTCTCTGACTGCGTCATTTGTTCTGTAGCCACGCGAGCTCACCGCCAGGAGACAGATGTAGGCCGCATCAGCATCCGTGGGGTTTGTGTTTGTTAAAAACAAATCTTGAAGACGGATCGATACATACATACATCCTAGCTGGCTTGCCGCATACGAAGCGGCTTGTCTTCAAAATGATTTCGAGGTCTCATCCTGCTCGTGCCACGCCCTCGTGAAAGGTCGTTGCACGCGCTCTGCTAGAGCCGCAATAAGAGAAATCGCGCAGCGTACTGTGAAATGCACTGTCCGTCAGACGCTGTGGCCGTAAGAGTCAAGTCTACAGGTGCTCAGCATACGTTCGTGGGCACGTGCGACTTAACCTCATGCCTCTTCTGCCGTCTCATGACGGCAGAAAATCGTAATTCATTTTCGAAGAAAACTTGGCGTCGTGGCCTTGCGCGCTTCAAAGATCCGCAGATATGTTTCCGGAGTTCAGCTGCGGTAGGAGCAAGACATGATCATAAATAAATCACCAACTGGCACTCACTTTAGTTTCATTGCTAAGTATAAATAGAAATTGCAGTTAATCAACAATGTTAAGGGGTTGTTTACTCTGCAACTTGGTGTTTTAACAGCTGTGCGGAAAAAAAGTCAAAAAGGCAGTGTCTGAAAAGTAACTGTTGGGGAAACAAACTCAGCAGCAAGACAATCCATCCAGCTATGAGAGCCCCGCAAGTAAGTAAGTAAGTAAGTAAACATGGTGCTTAACGTCCACAGAAGCCATACAGCCCGTTCTTAACTGGGCGAATGTTTGTTCGCCGAACATACTTCGGACACTTCGACGAACTATGATTCGTTTCTTAACTGAACTTTTAGTTCGCCGAATATGGTTCGGACAATCCAAACTTTACTTCGTTCTCAACTGGCTTGTAATGAGATGCAAGCTTCGGCCCGAACTTGCGGCAGACGCGCAGCAGACAGCATGATAAAAATGTAGGCTAAAGTCGTCAAGTCAATATACTTTAATCATTCCTCACAGGGTAATTCAACTAACTACTATCTCATTCTGGGTCTCCGAGACAGGGCTGCGCCTCCCACAAGTCAACAAATAAACAAATTCCCTCCGAAGCGAGTGAAGAAGCAATAGCGACACCGTCATCCATTTTGATTTTGATTTTTCTTCATCCACAGGAGAGCTCTGCTCTCAGCCAATCAGAGGCAATGATCGTCGAATAGGGCGAATGTTCCCAGAACATGTTGAGCGAAGCTTTTTGGACCCCGAATATAGCTTTGACGAATACTTCCAACTAGGTTCGCGAAGAAAAGTTCGCCCAATTAAGAACCAAATAGGTTCGCCGAATACTTCCAACTAGGTTCGCGAAGAAACATTCGCCCAATTAAGAACGGGCTTAAGGCTTATTAGGGACGGGGAGAAGGGGGATGGGGGTCGGGGGTGGGGGAGGGTGGTGAGGGGTGGGGTGGTGGTGGAGACTATATACGTACCGCTACACTGTCTCCAATAGCGACGAGAACTATTTTAATGTTTCATTAATTGTGAGGGACAAAGTCACAGCTCCACCTCTCTGCTCTATAGTATGGTGCTTAACGTCCACAGAAACCATAAGGCTTATTAAGGACGGGTTATAGTAAACATGGTGCTTAACGTCCACAGAAACCACAAGGGACGGGTACTGATAGGTAGGTAGTGTTGCTTAATGTCCTCAGATGTCAGTTGACATATTAGGGACAAGCTGTGACCAATGCCGAAGCATGGTTCAACGATATAGCTTTACGTCCACGGAAACCAGAAGGCTCGTTAGGACGGACAGCTCAGGACGGCCATCTCGACTCTCACACAGCTCCTGAACTATGAGTGGACGGGTACTGCTCTATATGATGATGTAGTGATGCTTAATGTCCTCAGATGTCAGTTGACATATTTGGGACAAGCTGTGACCAATGCCGAAGCATGGTTCAATAAATCTTTACGTCCACGGAAACCAGAAGGCTCGTTAGGACGGACAGCCCAGGACGGCCACCTGGACTCTCACACAGCTCCTGAACTATGGTGCTCTATATCCTGGTTCTTATCCTAATATAGCTGTCATGGTTGACTAGGCGTAAAACCCCCAATGTCCTTCCATCTAATCGAAAAAGACACCTGTGATGGGTTGTCAGTGATAGAGTTCTTGACCAGGGGGAATAACTCTTATCGCTAACGGCGATTTCACGGTAGCTCTTAGGTACCACACATTGGGTCACCATACAACAATGACTTCTAGTGTGTTTTAATTGGATGCTTGTAATTATTTTTCACAAAGTATGTACCAAACATGTGCATTGGATGCTTATAATGTTTTCTTTTTTCATCCCATCTAAGTGAACTAAAATGTACAGCCGCTGATACAGGCTACTGTTCAGTATTACATTTACTCATAGGATGATGGTCTCTTCGTCATCAAGAAAAGCGACAGCAGTGAGCACCCTCGCTGTTCACAACCACATCACATTGACTTGAATATCACGTCACATGCACGCACCCACGCACGCACGCACACACTGACACGCACACACACACACACACACACACACACACACACACACACACACACACACACAACACACACACACACACACACACACACACACACGCGTGCACGGCGTACGCTCATACTGATTGTGTGTGTGTGTGTGTGTGTGTGTGTGTGTGTGTGTGTGTGTGTGTGTGTGTGTGTGTGGTGTGTGTGTGTGTGTGTGTGTGTGTGTTCCAGAGTATCAGCAATACATCGTTACTCAGGGGTAGAACCACTGCATGAGTTGTAGGCTACGCGGCGCGCTGAACTCAGTCGCAGCCAAGGACCTGTATAATATAGGCCGTAGCCGGAAGGGTATAGTTGTAGGCCTCTACATGTACAGTTGGCGTGCAGTAGTGATTTGTGATTTGACGGTGAACGCAGCAGCAGCCTGGTGGGACGTACTTCTGCCTACGTTTTATGTTAGTAAGTGATTCACACGCACACACACATTCAATAATAACAACACAGTGTTAAAATTAATTGCTGCTCTGGTCCACGTATCGTCACAGTTTAATCAGTTAATGCGCTTTCTGATTCTTAGAGTCAAAGTGTAACTTTTGGAACGTGTGACTATATCAACCATGAGTTTATCATTAGTATTTGTTTGACCTACGGTATGGAGTGACATTGCGAGGTGAGAAACTTTCATGTAGTTTGGGGGTGGGATTAAAAGGTTTAGTGTGTAACAAGTTTTTATTTTATTTTACGGCAGACGACTAGCTGTCGCAGACGCAAATGCGCTAGCAAACAGTCGCCGCCGGGAGTGCGATCTACACACATTCAACGATTCGTCCACGTGCGCGTAGACATACACTAATGACGCTAAATACTACTGACGAACATACACCCGAATCGTACAGTTGTCACCCACATGCGGCTCGCCGCTCGACAATGCCTCTTGGGAAAATTCCTTTCTCAGTTTTCATTGTTTTCATGAAAAGTGTGAGTTTGCTGTTTTAGGGGTAAAAAACTGAAGAAAAAACTGAAAAGAGGCATCTTGGCAGAAGATTTGCATTTTGTTGTGTCTGTTAAAAGGAGCTCATTCTTAACTCTGTGTTATATGACCTTGTAAACGTCAAAGTCAAAAGCATCAGGGCCTGTTGACGAAGAACAGGCACGCTAAGAAGGCATGCGTACACGAGGCACGTCATACCTTCACTATTCTCCGTAGATATAGGCTATGCGCTCCTCCCTCTTCACCCCCATGGCCTCTCTTCGCACAAAAGTAGTTGTACACTGAGAGTTGATGTGCTAAACAGTCTTGCCCTCTCACGGATACTGATCAACTGTAGGTCATTGACCTGGTGGCACTTTGACCTAGCCCGGCCGCCACGGCGCACAGTAAACCGCCGTGCCTAGCGCGACAATGGTTAAAACACACACACACAAACAACACACACACACACACACACACACACACACACACACACACACACACACACACAAGGAACAATAACAACAACAAACAGTAACAAAAACAACAGCGTAAGGCAAAAACCCTGTTTACAATTCAAGCCAGTGAGGCGCGGCCTAGAGAGAGTAAAGAGCGAGACGTTGTATTGTGGGGCAGGGTGGGAAAGAAGAGAAAAGAAAACAAAATGAGGACCCCCACCCCCCACCCCCTAGATACGCGCGCGCGCGCGCGCGCGCGCACACACACACACACACACACACACACACACACACACACACACACACAACAAACCGCTACCGTTCAGGGTTGTACATTTTGTCAACTCTTACGCAAGAGTGGAAGAATATTGCTCTCTCTCTCTCTCTCTCTCTCTCTCTCTCTCTCTCTCTCTCTCTCTCTCTCCTCTCTCTCTCAGGGTTGTGTCTTTTGTTAACTTTGCGCAAGCATGGTAGAGTATTGCCGTTTACTCTCTGTGTGTGTCGCGCTTGCAGAATGGTGTTGCGCTGTGCTGAATCAGTCCCCGAACCAACAGCTATCAAGATCCGTAGGGCCCACGTCTTTTTAATCCTGGAGTAGGTCAGCTTGACACTCTTCGCCAACTGTCAGGAATTCTGCCAATCTGATTTCTACAGTTTGTTGAGGATTATGATGATTGCAAATGTACAGACCACTCCTAACATCCACTGGGAAAACCACACTCGTGACGCGTACTGGGGCAGTCTTTTTGCCAAATGATAAACACACATTACGTATTGTGCACAAGTTAAATGGGCGGCGCTGCTCCGAAGGATGACGACTGTCTCCTATGTCAGGAGATCATCCGACTGAAAAATGTTTTCTTCAGATCACTTTAATCATAAAGTGGAGTGTATCATGGTCTTTTAACTTAGTTATGCTCAAGTGTTGTTGTTTTTAGACTGTAGGCCACATCGTTGATTTGAACCTCATTTTCTCTCTGATATAGCCTACATCGTTCATCACGCACTATGCATCATCTCACTGTGTCCAGGGAAGGTGAAGATAGAAATGAAGACAAAGGTGTTGAAGCTGGTCCTGGTGGTGTTGGCGGTGGCTGTGTCGGCCATCGTGATGAGGAAGTTGTTGGACCCACGACGACCAGCACTGGCGGACGTCTTACTTGACGAGTACGACTACGTTATAGGTGGGTTAGTCACTGTGAACGTCACTGGTCAGGACCAAACGAACAACACGAAATGCTGTTACTCTGTGATATGCTGCTTCAAGTTCAGTCAAATCTCGGCATGGGCTTACAGTTTTGCGTGCACACACACAGACACACACACACACACACACACACACACACACACACACACACACACACACACAGACACACACACACACACACACACACACACACACACACACACACACACACACACACACACAACCACACCATGATTGTTATTATTATTATGACACATACGTAACGTATGGGGCTTTGTTGTTGTTGTTTTTTGGCATTATACCTGTTATTTTATTTTATTACCTTTTAGCTTTACTGTGAGTCTGAGTGTACATGTCTTCTCATGTGATTGCAATTGATATTGATGTTTATTCTGTTTTTGCTGTCATATTCAACATACTATGTTTGGAGGTAGCGTATGACTCTATGAGGCTGTTTTACTGGTGTTTGCATTATATCTATGATCTTGTACTTATGCATTATGTATTATACCGTGTGTTAACTTACTGGTATCTTTTATGCAGTCGTAAGGCAAATTTCTATGTTATTCATAGACAATAAAATTTCTGTATTCTGTATGACACGATCGACTAATCTTGTACCCAATGCATGTATGAGTCCAGCTTCATTATCTTTGGAATGAGCGAACAACTGCTGGCGAGGATGACAAAATGGAACAGGTTTCTTTACTTCCTTCTTCTTTTGTTGTCTGTCAATCTTTTTTTCACCTGAAGAAGACAAATCGTCGAAAGCGCTTGTTTGTTATTGTTTTCCTGTTTTTCGTCGTATTGGTGAGTACATTTCCCCAGATCTGTTCCATTTCATTATCTTTGTCAGTGGGGGCGGGGTCGGCGGGCTGCGTGCTAGCCAATCGCCTCTCAGAGAACAGCGAATCACGTGTGCTGCTGCTTGAGGCGGGGCCCGACGACAGAGGGGAGACGGACCTTTCTGTGCCCATGAACACTTTGGAAGTGGCTTTTTCTGGTTCTGCCAATCCCTTCAACTGGGCCTTCAGCACAGAGCCACAAAAACAGGCTTTGGCTGCATACTCAGAGCAGGTATTTGATAAACAACCATTTAGCTGTACCACAGCTGTAGTCGATCGTAACCACATGCTTTTATCAATTAGGTCAAGGTGTGAGTTTACATTGTGCGTAGACCCTGCTGCCGAATGTTTAAGAACTATGTGCACGTTCAAACGTTCAGGGTGCGAAGACGGCCCGCAGGCTTGGAAATATTTCGCGGCAAGCAGAAGCGGCTGGCCTGTCGAAAACGGCACTCTGTCGGACGAAGAACATTTTGCCTTCATGAAAATGCTACAGTCCCATCAACGCATTTGTGACCCCTCTATGGAGGACTGCCATGACAGAAACAGAGCACGCAAGGGCCACACCTCCAGTGCCCGTAAATGGGCAATGGCATAACAGGTTAGCTTGTTCTGTATTATCGACCGAACGTTAGTAAATTGGGCACGAGCCTTCAATTGTCTGTGTGCGCGTTGATTGTAATGCACAAGATGCAATTTGTTGAAACGAACCATCGCGGCTTGAAAAGTGTACGGGGCTTGTTGCCCACACAGTGTTAGTTGGTTGGTAGCCTATATTATTACTTGACTGAGTTGTCAGCGAACGTTTTGGTTACTCTCTTTAAGGTCAAGGTGGCAGGTTCACATTTTAAAGGAGAGAGAGAGAGAGAGAGAGAGAGGAGAGAGAGAGAGAGAGAGAGAGAGAGAGAGAGAGAGAAGAAGAAGAAGAAGAAGAAGAACGTTGTCCAGGATCTTCTGAACCGCGGACCCTTCTTCGTCTAATCTCACTATGCTGGTGCACGCTCACCGGTCACTACGTGCAACGGTCAAATCCACAAAAATGGCTCCATTCTTTGAAGAATGCTTGTGCGTCTCGTGACCAAATTTAGAATGTCAGTGTATTATTACCCGACAGAGTACAAGAAAGTGGGTGCGCATATATATATATGGGCCACGCACAACTAGAAACGGCCGGGGTACCTTGCCGCGCAAGTCGACAAAACCTTGCTAGTGTTACCATTACCATTATTATTATTGCCACAGAAAGGATTATACTATTATTGCCACAGAAAGGATTCTGGCCCCGAGGTAAAGGCTTAGGCGGCTCCTCCAGTATCAACGGCATGGTGTACATCCGGGGCAGTCGCCATGACTACGATAACTGGGCGGCCAAGGACGGGGCGGAAGGTTGGGCTTACAAGGACGTCCTGCCCTACTTCCTGAAGTCTGAGGACATCCAAGATGACCACCTTCTGAAATCCAGTAAGTATATATAGGTCCATGGTTGTAGCCTACAGCTTGTGCCTCTCGAACTGTCTCCTGACTTTGTGTTTCTGGGTGCTATACTTGAAGAATATCATACATTGTCATCACTAAACCTTTTCTTTTTTCTCCAAGCGCCAAAGAAACTTTCAGCTTTTACTCGCGATGGTCTTTTACTCTCAGTTTCCAATTTAGTGTCTTCTACAAAACATGCTAAAATAGTCTGTATTTAAACCCTGTTTTGCGTTGTTGTTTTTATCCGTTTTTTAAAATGATGACCCAGTTTGCAAATATGGAACTTTTTGATTTTCACGCCGATACACTCTCAAATGATGACCACTGGTTAATGTAGTTTTTTCTCTCACGTCACTTGACGTGCTGGGTCTATGGGCCATTTGACTGCAGACTTCAGTCAGTGTGTGTGTGTGTGTGTGTGTGTGTGTGTGTGTGTGTGTGTGTGTGTGTGTGTGTGTGTGTGTGTGTGTGCGCGTGCGTGCGTGCGTGCGTGCGTGCGTGCGTGTGTGCGTGCATACATTGTGTGTGCATACATTGTGTGTGTGTGTGTGTGTGTGTGTGTGTGTGTGTGTGTGTGTGTGTGCAGAATACCACAGTGCTGGAGGTCCCCTGAAGGTGACGGTGACCAGTTCGTGCCCACTGACCGAGTCTCTACGTCAGGCAGGTCTTGAGCTGGGCTACCCTCTTGTCGACCCCAACGGCGAGACCATGATAGGTAAGCGTGAATGGCATAGTTATGTTTGCATGTGATAGGTAGGCGTGTCTATGCTCAGAGTAGGTGCGCTTGTGGTCTTGGCTTGTGCGTTGTCCGACACATAGGCGTGTCTGTGATACACAGGCGTGTCTGTGATACATACGTGCGTTCGTTTATATCGAGTGTTTTTATGCTGAGCATAGAAGCTTTCGTGTCTGTGATATTGGCGTGTATGTGGTAGGTAGGCCTGACTGTGATGAAAGAAGAACAAGAAAGATGCTTGTTATTTAGATAAGTGGGTGTAATTTTATTTCACTATTATAACTGTAACACAAAAGCCTAATCGACCGCACGTGAAAACTGGGCGTTGCAAGTGGAAATGAGGACGTTGTCTGATGGCACCTCAATCACACAACCACGTGACGACATCAATGGTCTGGGCGTAATGGCTGTCACAATTTTGATGGGGCCACGCCTTAATTATGATTTATAGTTGTTTGCTGGGGTCTCACACCCAAGTGCTACGCATTTTATGTCGTAGCCCAGAGGTAGCCTGTTGGTCGTTGCACTGGGTTCCCACATGACGACACGACTGCATGTGCTAAGTGCAGCTGATGAGAACGACGTACATGTATTGGTTATCTGATGCGGCTCCCCGTTTGATGGTAGGCCTGTCCCACAACCAAGCGACGGTGGGCAACGGCATACGTTACAGCACCTCCACAGCCTTTCTCCGCCCCGTCCTTGACCGACAAAATCTGCATGTCGGGGTTAACACGCATGTCATCAAGGTAATTAGGTGGCGATAATGACAGCAGCAATTACAGTGTTGCTATGTCTGCTACAGTGGCACCCTCGTATAGACCAGCCCGTTAAAACTGAATCAGGGAAAAGGGATCCGAAAAGAGGGCTGTCCTTGATCAAGGGTTCATTTACATGGAAAAACGACGAGAAAGGTTAAAAAGGGTCTTAAATGAGGGGTGGACTCGCATAAGGGTCGTCTTCCATCGCGGGTTCGTCCGAGTGACTAGAATGGCCATCTGGTGATGCGCCGTCATTCTTGAGATTGTCAGTAGGCCTTGAGCCCCCTCTGATCAGCTTATAGGCCTCATCCAAGCAGCACAGAAACCGCCATTTTCAAAGCATGGACAAATTCTGACTATGGTGAAAATCTACGTTCTAACACACTTTCTTCTTCATTTAGGAGTAGACACCATGAAGGTTTTTGATTATTCTTCTACGAGCAAACTTCATTTTTCGTCAGAATGTTCTCAAAGCCGCGTGTTTTCTTTCTGGTCTTCCCTTCTGCTCTTTTATTCGCATGTTTACGAAAACGACTGTTTTGTATATGTCAATGAACTAAACGCAATTTTAATGCTTCTGGAAATAATTATGCATATTTGTAGGCAGCTGCATTAATCCTTTGTCTTTTCGGATTTATAGAATGCTTGTAGAATAGCAAAGACTAACTGTTAGACAGGTCCAAACGAACCTAATGCTACCTTCCATAAGCATTCAAATTTGAGTTCGGGTTCGAGCATGTGTTAACAGTGAATCCGATTTTTCTCGTGATAGTGATGAATTGGGTTACGCCCTAACATGACCTTCGCGGTGTAGTTAAATATCAAGTAAGAAGTATTTAACATCGTCCAGCACTTTTCCCCAAGGAAGAGCTTTGTGCAGGTGTTGACCAAAGGGGGAAAAGCGACAGGGGTGGAGTACATTCGTCACGGCTCCCTCCTTCAAGTGAAGGCGAGGAAAGAGGTGATTCTGTCAGCGGGGGCGGTGGGGTCTCCTCACATCTTGCTGCTGTCCGGCGTGGGGCCCAGACAACACCTGGATAGTATGGGGGTAAGAATTAAGGCTCAGTTCCTTATTTGCTTTCTCTCTCTCTCTCTCTCTCTCTCTCTCTCTCTCTCTCTCTCTCTCCCCCCCCCTTTTTTTTTCTTTCTCATTCACTCTTTGTTTTTCTATTTCTGTCGCTCGATCTCTTTTTCCCCTTTCTTTTTCTGTGTCTCCCTCTTTCTCTTTGCTGCCCTCTCTACCCTCTTCTCCGCAGCTCTCTCTCTCTCTCTCTCTCTCTCTCTCTCTCTCTCTCTCTCTCTCTCTCTCTCTCTCTCTCTCTCTCTCTCTCTCTCCTCTCTGCGCCACATCTCTCTTTCTCTTCTCTCTCTCTCATTCTCTTTCGCCCTGATATAACCGCCATGGTTGACGAGACATTAAAATCATCTATCTCTCACTCGCTCTCATTAGAACCCGCTTATAGATCACAATTATGATATTAATGTCTAATTTCAAAGCACATTCTCCAAATCGCACATAGCCTAGCTCTCCTACCAACTTCTTATTTCCACAACTCTAGTCAAATGCAATATTTTCAACTCCCCCCCCAACCTTCCACCTCGGATACCGCAGATTACCGTGGTGTCGGACGTTCCGGTTGGAGGGAACCTGCAGGACCACCCGTTCGTGGACTATGGAATCCGCATCAACCGTTCTGACGGCATCACCGACGAGAAACTGAACAGAGTGTGGGAGAAACTCAAGTACATGACTCTGGGGAAAGGTAGGTGACCATAGACACTGACATACGCAGAATCACATGGTAAACCTTGGCATCAAAACGGCAGAAAACTACAACAAAAACAATAAACAAAATAGCAAAAAAATAAACCAAATGCAAATTGTGAAATATAGGCCACCACCCGACCAGCAACCAATGTACCGTGAAGACAAAATCTGGCAGACAGTCAGATGATCAGATGGACATAATAATAATAAAGATACGAGGCATCTCATCAGTCAGATAGGAAGAAACCGGGACAGACGGCCAGAATAATAATATGTGTTCAATAGATATTTTGTTTAAAGCTACGGTTTAAGCCTAGGCTAAGAATTGTTATTAAATCGTCAATCGGAGACATTAATTGCCTGCCCATCTGTCTATGTCTATATCTATGCCGCTGTTTATCATTCTATCTATCCGTCAGTTTTAACTGTGTAATCTGTTCTTTACGGTGTGTGTGTGTGTGTGTGTGTGTGTGTGTGTGTGTGTGTGTGTGTGTGTGTGTGTGTGTGTGTGTGTGTGTGTGTGTGTGTGCTCTGTGCAGGCATTCTACGGTCCCCGTACGGCATTGAGACCCTGATGTTTGTGGGCAGCACGGAAAAACTCAGGCAGGCTGATTTCCCGGATGTGCAACTCCATCTGATGAGCCTCCTCGCAGACTGGCCATCCTGGTTGAAACTGACACCCGAGGTATATCATATAGCCTATAGCGATCTCCTCCCCATCCCGATCTCACATGACCCCCCCACCCGGCCTTCCCCTACACACATCATACACACGAAAATCTTGCTTAGGTATTAGAAGCAGGCCTGCAGTAGAGAGGCGTGTGGTGCTTCAAGAAAGATTTCAGAAGGTATTTGAAAGTGGATTAGGTAGAATAATGTCTAACCCTATAAGGGACTTTGTACAATGTACAAGGGCCTTGAAAACGGACTGGACCGAGCTTAGATTTCAGAAGAGATTTGAAAGTGGATGAGGTAGAATAATGTTTAACCCTACAAGGGACTTTGCTCCATGTACAAGGGCCTTGAAAACGGACTGGACCGAGCTTTGTTTATTGTGTTTGGTTTTGAATGTTGAAAGTCTTGAAAACCCCACCATCAGAGCAAAAACGGTTATATCCATCAGGGCAACCCCACCAGCACACAGGAATAGGCCTTATCTGGTCTGCAGAAAATCTGCGGGTCTTCTGAATGTATGTAATAATAATAATAATGTACATTTATCATGCGCTCATCAACGCCCTGAGCGCTCACATGATACATATTAACCTACATATGATATTATATACACATGTAGAGCATAGTCCTACCAAAACAATTTTCATAAAGTAACGCGCTACAAACACACACACACACACACACACACACACACACACACACACACACTGACGGTAGCAGAAACTGGGTACTGATATTAGTTAGGATGGAAATACTGTGAGAAGAGTAAGGTTTTTAGTTTGGCTTTAAAAGATGACAGGGTTGAGCAGTGTCTAAGGTCTTGTGGGAGTGAATTCCAAATGTGGGGTCCAAAGCAAGAGAATGTATGCCGTGTTTATCTCTCGGGTGAATGTATATAATTATATGTATATGTATATAATGTATATTTTTAGCTTGTATCTGTACCGGCTCAGCCCAGTCTCTGCAGAGCCAAGTACAGACTACAAGGTGTAGCTTACGTGTAGTATAGTATGGCAGCCGCTTGTTACCTTGTTCGGTATATCTATATCTGTGCAACTTTGGACTTCCCACAGCCTCCCCCGATGACGACGAAGACGAAAGATGGTAAAGGGGGATGGCTTAATTTTCGTGCGGGTTTCTTTGGGGACTGGGCGGGGAAGGAAATCTGCAAAGTTAAACTTGGAATACTTACCAAAGGAATACGGAATATTGGATGTATAGGCACACACTCCGAGCACCACTTTCCGGCACCTTCCTAGGATGTAAACCGGTGCTTGGAGTTTGGTATAGGCACTGAAGCAACAAAGGGGGTTTGGGATACAGACGAGATCACAACAGCTCCACTCCTCTCTCTGTTTATCGACTGAATTATGTTTACGATAGGCTACCAGCGATAATCTGGATATGGTCAGATCCAAACACAAAAAGGTTCAAACGAACGCTTATTTATTTTAACACGGACACACAGTAAAATATGTGTTAAAATAAATAAGCGTTCGTTTGAACCTTTTTGTGTTGGGATGTTTTAGAACGCCAGCAGTCATTCCGTTTCAGATTTTTTTCTTCTTTTTTTCTTCTTCTGGATCTGGTAGTTTATAATTTATAATCTGCTTTGAGATCACGATTGTTCCTGGATCCGCTGTTGGCAGGAGAAGGAGCGACAATCAGCACGAAGCGAGGGTGCAGACGGTTTCTCCTGTATAGCCACCTTGCTGCACGCGCAGAGTCTGGGCACCATCACGCTTCGTTCCCGAGACCCCCTCCACCCGCCGGTCATCGACCCCAACTATCTACACAGGGAGGAAGACGTCACCAAGATCCTTTACGGTGTGGATATGGTATTGTTTCACTTTGGGTTTGACTGGTCCCTGTTGGAGGACTTCGAAATGAAGGTAATCTCCGCTGAGAACTCAGAGTTGGCAGAGGTTTCCTCTTCTACTCCCACAGCATTCAGAATATAACTTTGTTTCGCCCCGAAATGAACTTCGCGATTGGCCGGGCATAGAATATCAAATATCCACCTTGTTTTGCCTGTGCACGTTGTTTATGTTTGTCATTTCTGACAATAGTTGTGTGTTTGACATTTCCGGATTTCTTTTTCAAGTGTGTAATGCGTCAGTAGAGGACCTCAGTTTGTTTCCGTTTAGTTTTGTCAACACTGAACAAACAGCTCCCTTGAGTGTGTCCAAAGAAAAAATAGAACAGCGGCGTGCGAACCAGAATCACCCGGGGGTGCTCGAGTTAGAATGGACGCCATATGCTCCAGAAGGAAGTCAACTCCATCACAACACAAGCCTATTGCTCAGCGTAAAGGTTATTTCACAAGGGGTCATGGTGCCAAGTACACTCATACATGTATACACAAGACCCATAGTGCGCTGGACAACTGAACTCGTAGAAAAGAACGGGGTTCAATAGTCATGTAACTACAACACGGAGCAGAACAGTAGAGCCAGGGCAAAGCCATCTGGGCCATCAGTGAAATGGAGGAACATCCAAACGATCACAGGCCTGACGGGTAGTTAACATTATTCGTCTTGTACAGGGTATTACACGTAATTATAGTCTTCTGACCGCTGCACAAACTTGGTTGGCCGCTTAAAATAGAAACTGTTATCGCAGTTTTCCATTACCTATTCCAGCACTGAACTAAAAACATCTCCCTTTCCTGTAGGCATAAGGGAATGCCAGCGCCTGATGACCACGCCCACGATGCGCGGGCTAGACGCTCAGCCCGTAGACAAGGTGTTGAAGGCGTGTGCCGACGAGCACGAGTTTGACAGTGACCAGTATTGGAGATGTCACATACGGCACACAGTACAGACCACCTACCACCCAGTGGGAACGTGTCGCATGGGGGACGTCAAGGACAAAAGGACTGTGGTGGATCCTCAGCTGAGGTAACTATGCCAAGGACTTGGTGTCTGTCGGAGTGGCAGTGGCAGAGAGGGAAGTTGGGGGGGGGGGGGGGGGGGGGGGAGGGAGGAGTGGGGGGGGGGGGGGGGGGGGCGGCCGGCAGCTATTTGAAAGAAGCGAGAAACCTGCGCGTAGGCCATGCAAAGATTTGTTTGTTGTCGCACGTACTGCTCCCCTACTTTCTCCGGTGCTGAGGGTGCGTGGGGTGTGGAGAAGGGGTGGGGAAATTGTCTGTGGGTATATATAGCAATGTGCAAATGTGAACTGCGTATTGTGTCGCGAGTGTGCTTACATAAATAACATTGTCTGTGTGCATGCACTGTGTGTGTGTGTGTGTGTGTGTGTGTGTGTGTATGCAGAGTGAAGGGCGTCAGAGGTCTGAGGGTGGTCGATGCCTCCATTATGCCCACTATCGTGTCCGGCAACACTAACGCCCCCACCATCATGATCGCCGAGAAAGCTGCTGACATCATCCGCGGTGTCGTCACTACTTAGACAGATGGAGCCGACGTCGGCCACCCATGTCACAGTAACACTACAACCACCATGGCCACCAAGATCCGCTGTATTGTCACTAAAACATAACATCACAGCAAAACCGAGGACGTTCATGCTGACACCATCTGTGGTGCCGTCACTAAGTAGACTAAACTGACGTCACCTCATCACGGCAATACCAACACCTGAACTACCATGATCATCGAAGAAACTGGTGACATGCATCCTTTGTGTTACTAAATAAAGCTGATTTCGCCTCGTCATGTCGCAAGATTAACCCCATGGCATGTCGTATGATCTAATTATTCCTACTGAGTCTTCAGTTCAGTTCAGGTACTTTACCCGAACTACTAAATGAAAAAGTTATCATTTATATCTGTTTGCATTTATTATTTCTATTGTTGTACAGAAGAGTATTATATTTCTCCTTCCGAGATTTTATGAATAAAAGGCACTATCCACTTTTAACGTTTCATACCATTTGAGGACTGTGAACTGACGGGGTTAAAAGTGGATATTGCTCAAGTCTGACTGATGAAGTTGCACATTTTTCAGTTTTTTATTATGCCCCCTCCCCACCCCTGCAGTATACATACCACTGATGAACACAAACAAGGCAACAAAACAAAGCAAGTCAGAACATTTTCATCAAACCAAATCAAACCAGACTGTTAAAATGAACATGTGCACATGCGACCTCGTTAAGAACACTATTAGCGGTTAACTGGTGCAGTCTGCATCTCAAGACACTAGGTCACACCTTTAATTTTACTAGACGAAAAACGTTGCAAGATCAGAATGAACAAAGCTGACAAAAACGGGGTACTGACGATCTCCACCCTCCCGCTGTTCACCGACTAAATATTCGGTCAGGCACAACTAATGTATGTGCTTCCAATTTTCTAAGGAAGTTTGTTTTGGTGGAATTCGAGTGACCCAAAAGGCAAATTTTCATTGTATACATTTATTGTGAATAATAAAGTTTTTTTGTATTTGTGTTGCTGTTTGTGCTGCATGTATCACTCTGAAGTCACCCACCCGGCAGCTTAGTAGCCAAAGTTCTGGCAAATCAGCTACAGGAAATAAAGCCAAATTTGGAGACCCTTTGTCTGTTTTACAAAAGGCACTACCCTAGCTATCACCGTCACATAAGTCACAGTACCAACACTGCTGTAGGCGAACAGCCAGAAATGTTGCTAAACACAGTGGCCCTTGGCTGTTTGTCTATGCAGTGACTGTTTTGGGAGATGATGTTGCATATGAAGTAAGTAACTTGGTGTTTTACGGCCATTGCATAAGAAGTTGATAAGTAGTTTTCCATCAACAGAAACAAAGGATGACTATGACCGTGAAAATTGTATCAAAATATTTGACAAAATGTCTACAGCTGCTTAACACAAAAAGCATAATAAGTCCCATGGCATTTTAGGCAAACACACTGATTTTGCGAAATTATCATACTTTAAATTTTACACATAATCTTATTACCACAATGTCCTTCTGAGCTTAAAAAAAGGAGAAATAAAAAAGAAAAGAAACAGAAACAAAAATAAGAATGTTTTATTTAACCTCACAGCCACCTTATATTTTGTGCTTTCAGGTATGGCAACTCATGCTTGCTCCTTCATCATAGTTCTTATTCAGAGACAGCAAACATATTTTTGTGTGCTTATGTCACACCAACTTGCCAGGTACCTGTCACTGTTGCAGTCATGTGAGAGGGGAACGCTAACGAACGACCACCCTGAAAATCATGACAGCGTGGTTTGGAATGAGGGGTGGTCTGTGGTGAAGGATTCATTTATATGCGTGTGTAATAAATAATAAATGAGTTTGTAAACATGTCGCTGTGATTACAAAAGTGATGGTTTCTCATCACACAATTGGTCATAAGGGGTTATTATATTCAATCTGGGAACCGAAGGGCTTATGTGACCTAAAGCAGGATCCAGCTTTAGAAACATCTATTCACTCTGATTTTTGCTCATGTGCAAACAGATTTTTAACAGTTCTGCATACCTGCTAAGTGTAAAACATGCAGCTCAACCAGTAGAGTGTGCTACCCTCTCGAGCAGTGGTATCCACTCTTCCTTCCTATGAGTGTGGTCATTATCTCTCTTGATAAAGAATTAAAAATTCACTCTAAACACTTTGGCAGAAAGTCTGTTACACCCATGGTGAGTTTCAAAACGAAAAATCACAGCACTGACGGGGATGTCACTGATTATTACCATAATTTTGTCCACAGATCTGTAGCAAAAATACAGCAAGGTTTTATGAAAACAAAACCTCAGCCAAATGGAGAATCCACCATCTATCTAAATGATTATATCAATTGTTCCATCAGGCAAAGGCAAAGCTGGTTCTGGAATACAGTGATTGAGAACAGTTATGCTGTTTCTGGTGGTTGCTGCCTTTCTTAAACTTGAAAGTAATCTTCAGGCTGAAACTAGTGAAAGTGGACGTCTTGGGTGTGTGCTGAATGAATGGTTAGATAACAGACCTGTATTTTGTGCATTGCATTTTCTGATTATGAAGCTTTTTCATGGGAAATGTGCTTGATTTTCCTGACCCCCCCACCCCCCATCCCACCAGTCATGCTCCTCAGGCTTACTTTCCCTGACATTTCCCAAACATTAGCAGATATTCTACAAAATGTTGACAGCACATTGCTCTTTTTGTGATGATGGTGGTGATGAATAGATGCTACTTCACAATGGTTCCATAATTTCAATGTGTTTTAACTGCATGTCCATACCTTTGTTTTTTTAACACTAAGGCCTGTTTCTGATGTGCATTTTATCTACATAATGGCAATAAAATTTCATTCTCATGTTCTTTGGCCTTTACATCTGTAGAACACAGGATCTCTGTTTTTTATTTCATCTGAAGTGACCTGAAATGTACAACCCCTGTTCTCAGTGTTATATTTACATTAGGTGATGGCCCCCTTGTTCGTTCAAATCATCACGAAATGTGACACAGTAAACACCCTAGCTGTTCTCCACTATCATGTGGACTTGCTGGGCATGTTGCCATCAAGTACATTGTGAATGTCGCGCAGAGATGCCTCCAAACTCTGCACAAAACTGGTGGCGTCCTTGTGAGGCTTGTAGGCAGTCACGGTGAACCCCACTCCACTATCCTGGATTGCGTAACCTGGATAACATCATAATTGTCAGTGTCTTGATAACTGAACACCCAGTCAACAGCGAAGGTGAAAACAAGGTAAAGCACAACATATCAAGTAACAAACAAAAAAGGAATAGTGATAATAAATGTAATAATACAGAAAAGCTGTTGAGCAGTAACGTCCCACACCGTAAAAGTGCCCTAGGCTCATACAGTAACATATTTCGTCAAACACATTATAACAACACACACAGTCAATCAACATTTACTTTTCAAGTTCATCCATGTATAGTGATTACTGTAATCCACCAACTGCATCCAGGGATAATTTATATTGGCAGCACTCAATCAAACTGCATAATCATTTAGACACATTTTACAATGTGTTGGAGAGGCACAGACAAAACAGGAAAGATTTCCACAGGGAATAATTACATCCTGGCCTGTCATTCATACATAGAGCTTGTTATGCTAAGCAGAAATGATTTAATGCTTACATTTAGCCACTGAAAGCTAGAGCAGCTGAGTATGCACCCCCCCCCTCCCCCCCACACACACTCACATAAAAAGTATGCTTATTGCAGTACCCTCTATGCTATTCAGAGCCACCTCCCATCTCGCCATAAATCCACCCAAACATGCAAAAAAAAACTATCACCACACAACAATGACAACAGCCAAACCTAGCAGCAGCTCCACATCTAATGTATGACCCCAGCTGAAGACTGACGCTGTTACTCACCCACTCCATACCCATCTGGCACGACAGGGCAGAAGCCCCCAACAAGGACGGAGGGGTCAGGAAGGGTGGAGGTGGACAGAATGTCATAGGTCATGGTGCGGTAACCCTTGTCACTAAACAGCTCTGGTGGCTCCCCCTTGGCCTCCGCCAGTTTGCGCATGGCAAATAAGTGACGGTCGAACCCCTGGCCTGTTAACCAAGAAGTCAGTTTGAAATAAAAATTGAAGTTCTGTAGGAAAGTTTTTGCACATAGAATTGTACTTTGAAAATCAAAAAGAAGTGGTACATTTAGTGATATGGAGAATTAAACTCCATGAAGTATGAGAGATTACTTATTAAGTTATGCATTTGATATTTCATGCTCAATCAACCATAAAAGTTGAAGGTGAACGACACTCAAAAGCACTGCTAGCAATCTCAAACAACTACAACAGAAACAACAATGAAGTCATTTTAATGTTAACAAATCACAACCATAAAAGATGCTGCCATAACCACCAGCACCACTACCACAACCACAAGCACCAACTGGATGCAACATACCCATAGCAGCTTCCTTGGTGAGCTGGTTGTGTATTTTGGAGCATTCTTGAATGGAGTTCTGAATGTCTTGCACTGTGGCATTGCTGCCTCTTTCCAAGAGCTGCTTGCACACGGTGTGGGTGGCAGTGGTGCAGGGACGAACTGTCTCTGTGCGGCCATGCTTGAATGCTGATGTGCTGCAGGACTCATAGGTGCCCACACACTTTCCAGTCAGCCTGTACTGGGCCAACTGAGGCAGAGAAAACAGCACAGATAAGGAAATGTACTTTACACCTTCAGACTACATGGTCCTAGCTTTGTGGGTGCTTTGTTGCCTATGCTTTTTACACAGGCCATTTAGTCACTATTTTTGTTCCTATCTTGTGTTTTGGGTTTTTTAACCCACACTTTTCAACCAGGGATTTAGTGTTAAATATGTCCCCTATGTTGTTTTTATTTATTTTTATTACAGCCCTGCTTTTTGCATAGCTGCATTATTAAACATCCATGTACATGCATGATTAGTAGTTTTATAACCCATACTCTTTACATTAGGTGTTACATTTGTTGAGGGTTTACTTTTTTGTTAATGAAAAACAACAACATGACTTTTGGTCGCAATAATCTGTGCAAATATGTTACTGACAAAACCCTAAAATCTCATGGATAAAGTCTGAAAAACAAAAGAGAAGTATGTGACCAGCAGTGGGACTGGGCAAAAAGTTGTCACATGAAGGGTTGGTTACCTCGTGGGGTCAACTTTGGTATCAGACTGCACATACTTCACAGACATGTTTGACTTGAAGGATTTGTGTATAATTATGTGTGTCAGGTGAAACCAATACACCCTGTCCAAAGATTTTACAGGAGCTGTAACTGTAGTAGTACTTGCAGCACTAAATCAGGTGACAGCATGTGAATGCCAGTTCATGAATCATGCAAAACGAAAAGAGGCCTTGGTGGTCACAGTACAAAAAGACAGTTTGGGACTAGAAAACAGATACTCAAAAGGTGACTTGACCACAATATGAATGCCCATGTTAGTTGGTCTTTCACAAGCACAAGATGGAAGGAAAATTCTGAAATTCTTGAGACAAAAAATTAACAGAACTGTGTGATACACACACATATATAATTTTTGGGGGATTGATGCTGTTTAATTCTACACACTGTGATGACTTATTTTTGGTTATTTATTTGTTTCATTCGTTTGTTATGTGAAAGTTGACACTGTGATTTCCTGTAATGGGATGACTAAAGTATTCCTCATTCTGACCTGCACAGTAAGCTGCATGAGGGAGTCAGGGCTAAGTTTGTACTGCTTAGCGATGGCCTTGTTCAGTTGTGTGCTGTCAAAGTAGTTCATGTCTAGGGATGCAGTTTTCTTTGCAAATGCCTCTCTCGCTTGGCTGATGGTCTCCTTGAGGAAGGGATCCAGCTGGAAGTCTGAGGACAGATATGACAATGCAACGTCGCTTGATTTAGAAGGGGACTGTTACTAAAAAGCAGAGAAAATACTCTTTCTTTGCTTTACTTCGGCAAGAGACAGGACATACAAAATCAGACTGAAGGCAAATAGGCTAGGAGACAGAGGCCAACACATAATATATATATCTACAAGTTAGTGGGCAGGCTGGAACATGAAGCGACAGACAGGCAGTTATGACAGACACATACATTTTCACCCCTTCTTTCCCATCCCTAGCAGACAGTTCAACCAATATTATCCCTGCGCATACCTGCAAGGTCTTCATCAACACCAGACTGGGAGCAAAAGAAATACAGAACAGACATATGTTCAGCCTTTCACCCCCTCCATTCCACTCCTCTGGAACATACTTACCTAGTTTCTGCACAACCCTGGAAGAGTCCACTTGGGCAGGAACAGACTGTGGATGCAGGAAGGAGTTGGTGGTAGTGTCCTTGTACAACTCCTTGAAGTACCTCATGATGGCCACTCCATCACCCCAGGCATGTTCAAAGTTCACTGCTGCTGTGCCCTGCTTGCTGATCATCAACTGAAAGCTCTTGTCAAACCATCTGAAAACAGGTCACCTCCATCTGCTGAACTGCACACCACAATGCCTGAGCATGCACACATGTATACGTATTCTTCCTTTCCTTCTTCTTTTCACTGGCCATTTGGGTGGGTGGGGGTGTGTATGGGTGTCTGCTTTTAGGGGTGGGAATTTAGCAAAATAAAAATTCAACAAGCATACATGCAAGCACACCTACACCTACTGGCATGTATATTTAGAACTCGTTGTATCTCTGATCTCAAGTGTTTTCTTGACTTTGAATAGGGTTCTGTGAGTTCTCATCTATTAACATTGCCCCCTCTTATCTCTCCCCCCCCAAAAAAAAAAGAAGAAGAAGAAGAAGAAAGTGGCCTTTAAATGAGATATCAAGTATCCAACCTGTTTTTGAAATGCATCCCTAATACATTTACCTTTTCACATCATCACTGAAAAGAAATGAGAGTAAAACCTGGACAGGGTCTACCATACCTGTTAACTCCATCGCTGAAGAGAAATGAGCGTGACAACTGAATGGGGTCTGTCAAATCTTCATCGTCTAATGCAAGACAGAAGGCAGCGCCATCTAACAACTGCAGCTGATGCGTATTGCTGTCCGCTACAACAAAACATATGGCCAAACAGACTTAATATCAATCAGAAATTTAAAGTCAGCAAATCTGATTAACAATATCATACTGTTTTTATGATTTTGTTTAGCTTCATGTTGAATAACTCCTTGATAAAGGCAAGATCTGCGCCTTTCTCTTGTATAAATATAAACTGTTCAGTTTTTAACTTAAGTTTTAGCAGAAGCCAATTTTGGAAATAAACATACTTGAATACTCAAAGTAACAGCTAAGAAGCTACAAAGAAAGAAAGAGAATGGTATGACACACTATTTTGTAAGATATAATCTAAGCTTTTACCATTCACTCTCAGTCTCAGTAAATATCACAGTGTTATAAAGGAGTACCACCCCAGCACAATCTGAAGATGTCCCCACCCATATAGTGCTGTACATGACATACTCAATTCATCTGTGCAGATAAATGAAGAGTTACTCTTGTGATAAATTTTCTTCTCAAGCACATATCTTTGGTAAGCTGATAGACCCTTACATCTCTTCAAGTGCCACTTCACACATATGCTTTCTAACACTGTGTCCAAAAACAAGCCCTGAATGACAGCGATGGGTAACTGGAGGCAACATCTCAAATGATCTGGTCAGTGAAATGCAACGGATGCCCCCTTTTTCCATGCAGTCTTAACCCACCTCAACTCTGCATTCAGCACTGGTCCAGCTGACCTTGTCAGCAGTAATCAACAATGGGAGGTTAGAGGGTGCTTATGGAGAAGAATGTTCACCCACTGACCCACCATTTTTAACTAGCAGCTGACAGATATTATACATGCACTCTGTGGCTGTATGCATACCATGGTCTGCTTATCTGTCAGCATTGAACTCTCTCAGTGGGTCTAAAGCCTGTAAAGGAGGGGTTTGACCACTGGGCAGTGTGCTGACACACCCATTCATCTACCCTCCTATCCAACAGTAACTGTAAATACCCATCTGCATTTGACAGCTGTATGTAAACCCTGATCTACGTGTCTGTCAGCAGGAACCAAATCTTTGAGAACCAATCCTTCAAATGGAAGTGAAGGGAAGGGTCTGATAA
>JABMCL010003662.1:792500-800000 GCA_018857735.1 Alviniconcha marisindica | reverse complement strand
TAACTTAAAAGCAACCAGGATAATTCACCTTTACATCTTAAGACTATCTGTGCACCTTCATGAGATGACCAGTCAAAAAGCCTTTTCTGGGAACTAAACCATCTTAACTCAGCAGATAGAAAAAGGGTTGTCACTATCAGTAGATGTACTGAAAAATATAAAATGATACCTTTAAAGACTATCTGAAATGGTAGATACCAAACAATCTCCACTCCCCTTGCCCCCCCCCCAAAAAAAAGAAGAAAAAAAGCGGAGAGCAAAATACATGCACATACACACACGCACACCAAAACTGGTGATCAAAATATTGCATACACTTCTGATGTAAAATGTTATGAGCCAAACTGACCTTGAAAAATTAATTGACAACATGCTCAATTAATTCAAAAACAGTAAGACTAAGAGACAACCAAAATTTGCAACCAAAGCAAACACACCTGACAAAGCGTCTGAAAGACTCTGTGTCGCTGACCTTGGGGTCCAGATGATATACCTCTGGGGCCAGAATCTCTTCTTTCAAACTTTGCAAAAAACGTGCAGAAGACACCACCATGTTGGCTGCTCGCAGCAACTGCAGCAAATAACATACAACAACATTTGCACAAAAAAGTATATCGTTACACTGTAGCAAGCATGTGATTAAAGAATCTATTATTTTTTGCAGCATGAAAGTGAACAAAAACATGACCTTTCAGAGTTCTAGAGAAGAAACCGTTTGTTGTAATGGTTTTAAGCTGCTTACAAATAACCTTTTAATAAGGAGGGTTATCCAGGATGCTAAAACAAGTGTGTGGTGTAGCGGTGGAGTTTAAATATGAAACTGTGGTGATGTGAAATCAGTCTAAGATCTCTTTCTAACACACTATAACATCAGACTTTGCAGGTTTTCACACTCTCAGATTAACACAGTTTTAGACAAACGGCTGAAAAATCTCATACCTGGATATAAAGGGTAACTCTTGTGGACCATGGGAAATATAAGCTAAGACAAACAAATTGCGATGGATTAAAGTAAAAGTCCAAGGTTTTTAAGTATGCAAAATGACTATCGAAATGATTGACAACTGAGTCACTAGTTTCAGATTTAATGAAATAAAAAAATGAAAAATTTTTTTAATTGGGTTTTTAATCAATTTTATTTTCTGTAGGCTGGCCGAGACTACAGTCTTGGGTTCTCCATCAGTCACGTGACTTTCCTGGAAGTGACGTCAGTCTGGGGAGACAGTGCGGTTGCCATCTTAGATTCTTCCGTAAACTGTGTACGCGTGTGGTCGACAAAAAAGTTAACTATGCCGGCCTACTGTGTTGCTGCGAACTGTAACAATTTGCAGACGACCCCAGGTATAACAATGCACAAGCTCCCGTGCAATCGACCCGCAGTTAGGTGAAAGTGGATTAAATTTATACAATTCAAACGAGCTGACTTTCTTGCTGCACCGCAACACGCCCATTTGTGTAGCGAGCACTTCAGTGAGTGCAATTTCGCAAACCCCATGGAATACCACATGGGGTTTGCTTCGAAGCTGACACGATGTTCCGGTACTCTTTCAAAATCCTGCCTGACAGGCTCAAACTGATACGGCTGTATCCTTGTGGGTCTCTCGGGGAAAGTATCAGTTTTGTCTTGGGAGCTCGAGTTGGCCATTTTGTAGCGACTCCCCAGAGTGACATAGTAGGCATATGGTCACGTGATTTGGGCATCATGGCGATGCTTTCGGTACGACAGATAATGCCTTTTTTCGTGCATTTATAACCCTCAGATCACAGTTTCACCTACATCATCGTTCTCAGCGAGCTTTAACGGAAATCGGGTCAAAAAACATCCCTAACCTCGGACTTGTGCTTTAAATTAAGCGAACACACATGCATGCACGCACGCACACACACACTCACACACACACTACCTGTGTGTTGTACTCAGGACGAGGGTCATCCTGAAAGGCAATGAAGGGGTTGTGCGTCATGACAACGGGCCGACGGTCCCTCAGGTACATGTCAAACCATGGCTCTGTCCTCAAGAGAACACTACTCCATTATCAGTTTGTGTGATCACAACTAATGCTATCATTCAAGTACATGTAAAAATACTAAAACATAAATTATCTCAAAATAAGATGGACTTCACCACTAAACACAAAACAAAGCTGGCCGACAAATATTCAATTCAGCATGAGTCTGACCTTTTTCCTTAAAATATTACTTTAGGATTACCTTGATGACTGATCTCCATAAAAAATTAAAAAAAGAAGAAGAAAAGGCTGCAGATGCCAATCTGCATCAAAATGTTGACAGCTAAGCCACAGTCACTGGAACAGACACCTGAATTACCTCATGCACAACAATGGAAAACCTTGTGTGTAAGACAGCTATAGCACACATAGTGTTTCCCAAGCACTAAAGCACCTTCACATGACTGTAACCAAAACTGAACTAATAATGTGATATTATAGTTACAGTACACGCATGCAAAAGAACAATTCAGTGTGGTTAATCAGCTACTGTCTTAAAAATATATTACAGCATGATGTTGACCCAGGGAACTAATTATACAAATTATACTGAAGTTAACAAAATTAAATGATAAAAAGCACTGTGCAATGCCCAGACAGTTACACAGTAAAAAAACTAAACAAAAAACTAAAACAAAAAACAACTATACCTGTGACATAACTGGTGTGTTTGTTCTGTTTGTTCTGAGCAACCAGCTCTTTGTGTAACACTGAAATTCACAGACATCAACAATCATTGAATCATTAAAAATTTCATACAATGGAAAGAAACAATAACCACACACACACACACACACACACACACACACACACACACACACACAAACCCCCAAAACGACCCCACAACAACAAGCCAACAAACAACATACAGACAGAAACAAAACATATATGATATATATATATATATATATATATATATATATATATATATATATATATATATGGGTCATTCTCCTGAAAACTGGTCAAAATTGTGACATAGAAGGTAAAAATTCAAAGTGTGAATTTTTTAATGCTATTATTTGGAAATGAAAACTTGACATCTCTTGTGTACATAAATATAAGACATAAATTTACAGGGTGACAGGTACCTGGTTAATTGTTCATTATGTTACGCCATAGGTCAGTGTTTCGCGTGTTACAGAAGATACTAGAAATGCATGAACAGAGTTGGCTCTGTGGCCAGTTTGACTCTTCCCTTTATTATTATACAATATTTCCTAATTAATAAAGGAATATCTGTCACTTTTTAATCCTGCCTCTTTAACGATTTTGGTTTAAAATGTCTTCTTCGAAGTACAGACATGTACGAAATAGATTACACATTTCTTTTCCTTAGTTTTTTTTAATTTCCCCCCAAAGTAATTTGAAGGAGGGGGTGGGGGGTGCATTGCACTAACTTGGTCTGAACCGTATATATATATATATATATATATATATATATATATATATATATATATATATATATATATACATGTCAGAGGGATATTTGTTTCTTGCTTTCTAAAGTTAATAACCAATCACACTTAATTAGTAATCTCTCTCACATGTTATGTGGACATCATCACAAGTACAAAAGGATATAAGAATAACACACTTGAACCATTGACCAAAATAAAGATAAAGTTTACCAGCGGCTGGTCTGGGGCCAAGTGGGTTAAATTAGCCTAAAACAATTTAAAAAGATAAAATATCTCTATCTATACAAAAACCATCAAATCTCCAAATCCACCTATGTTCTAAGCAGCTGGCCAAGTCACACACACACACACACACACACACACACACACACACACACACACACACACACACACACAGATGCTCTCTCTCTCTCTGAAAAAACATTCTGAGAACACATCTGACCTTGCCCTTCATCCTGCTGAAACCTGGCCACAACAGCAGCAGTTTTGGCATGCTGCTCTGGGCTCACAAGTGGCGTTAAAGACTTGAGAAATCTTTCACAGGTCTTCTCCAATTTGGGCACTGGCAGGCGAGGCAGACTCTTCTGGAAGTGGTAGGTAGGAACGTCACTGCGCTGGATGTAGTTGCGGTCTGGAGAACTGGCAACAGTGGCACTAGAAAAATCCAAATTGAGCTTTAGTTCAGTTTCAGCATACCATATATAATAATTATATCAGTTTATATATATATATATATTTTTTAGTTATATAGCACTACAGCAATGGTACTTGTAGATCTCTCCCACATTTCTTTGTTTTATAGTTAGCACCATTATACAACTTTATTGCCAAGTGTCAATACACTGATTGCACAAGGAATGTTTTGTGGTGCCAAGTACACTCATCACACATTCACTCCAATCATAAAACATTTAATTACAACAGCAAATAAACATCCTGGTAAAAAGTCATTCATAGATAAAAACATGAAAAAATCCCACTGGCATCCCCATTCCTAATAAGCCTTATGGTTTCTGTGGATGTTAAGCACCATGATTACTTACTTACACTGGCATCAATCTGTGCATATCACATAAAATAAAATTGCCACTTCCTGGGGACCCCCTCTTAAAAGTTACTATCCTAGTAAAAGCAATTATAAGAATTATCTACAACAAAGTAATTAATTAACCCCGCCACCTTATTCCCCTGGCCACTATCACCCTGACCCATCCAAGATCCTACGCACTAAAAACATCCCCACCTGGACTCAACTGACACGGGAATGGGCCTAGTGTAAGCTCGCCAATAGACGTCACTAGCCTGTTACACCCAGCACCCCCCCCCCCATCTGCTACTCCCACCCTCACCTCAAGCAACAACACAACATGCGCAGGGTTCACAATTTGCTTTGCCACAGAGCACTGCCTGGTCAGTGAAAAAAACTTTTTACTAACCAACAGTGCCAGATTTTATCAATATATCGCAAAATTACTTGACTATATCAGGATTATTTTAATGTATGAATTATTACCCCTGGTTCAGACTGATACTACTGGTGTTTCAAATAACTAAAATTCATCTTGAAATAAATTTAAATGCAACCGAAATTTCATTTGTGGTACGTCAGCCTGTGAATACACTGTGATTAATGATCAAGTCACTGACACTAAATGTGACTAATGACAGGGATGGGGAAGATTAAGCTTCGGAACAGAGATGGAAGTATTTTGGACTTTTATTGTTTTAAAGTTAAAAGTTTTGACTCAGTCATTTAATGTATACCTGATACAAAGTTCTAGAAACTTTTGCAACATGACAAATGCCTTCGCAGAAACACTGATTGCAGTAAACATAAATCAGCAGATGATAAATGATATAATT
The DNA here is from genome assembly GCA_018857735.1 of Alviniconcha marisindica. Lineage (NCBI taxonomy): Eukaryota > Metazoa > Mollusca > Gastropoda > Provannidae > Alviniconcha > Alviniconcha marisindica. Next base: position 794,707 of record JABMCL010003662.1, on the reverse strand, counting down.
CTTCTTTCTGTACTGATGGACTGAGCAATACTTTAATTTTTAAAAGCAATGACCTTATTAAAAAACACACAAAATGAACTGTTATGACCACATAAATATATTTAAGGTTAAAACAAAAATTACTGCAAAAAGAACAAAAACAACATTGTACATACATTCAAATGAACATCACTATCAGTATTACACTAGCAGTTAATGAGTAACAGTAAATCCGTGACAACTTATTAACACCAACAGTAATTTTAACACCCTAGTAAGATGTTTATTATTGCATCTATAAGCCCAACAGCTGGCATACCTCTGAACTGCAGTATTGTGAAACTTTGCTTTGTTTCCAAGGCTCTGAAAAATAATAACATCACTTATGTTCTGTACACATGTACATATATATATATATATATACTGTTTACAAAACTGAAGAAACTAAACAGTATACCAAACACCTTGCTGTGTAATCATGCAGCTATCTTTTCATTATTGACCCCATACAAATTACAGCCAGCTAGTGGCTGATATCTGTATTTTAACTGCTGATGGACATGTGGGCATTGTGCTGATAAGTGATATTTGGTGTAAGAGTATGCCAAGAAGTACAACTTACTTATTAATTAGCATAATATTACTACAATTCCCCAATACATACAATGCTCTTCTACCCTTAACTTCAAGGTTGTCAATTACATCACTAATTAATTGTAACAAGAATTGTTTTGCTGTGAAACATGAGGAAGGAAAAGTTCTTCATACTGCTTTTAGTGTGGTATTAATTATCAATGCACACATATTTTGGGCACAAACTAACAAAGGATATTTGCTCAGTCAACTGACTCAGTGTGCATTATGTGGAGAAAAGCCCTTCTATTAATGTACATCGGGTTACTGATCACCTTTAAAAAAACAAAGCTACGTTCAACTTTAAGTCAGACTGTTGGTGAAATGGTCTTTGTAAGTTTTGAAGTTGAAAAGATGAGAATGTTTTTAGTTCAGTCAATAGTTCGTTGGTACTGGGTCTTAGTGTGGTCATGGGTGCACCTTTCCCGTGTGAAACCACTGGCCAAATGATGGTTCCAATTAGCGCCGGTCAGTTGGCTGAGCTCTAGACAACAAGCCAGGCACAGGCATGGAAGAGCTGCCTTCTCCTTTCTGTTACAAATTCTTCTTTTATTCCAAATTCTGGGCCACTGATGCTGAATTTTTCAAGGTATAAAAGGCCCTCCCTTTTAATCCCTGCACCACTCACCCTCACGGAAATTTAAGGAATGTGTGCCCTCTTTTGCAGTCACTTTGCCAAGCCTCCAGGTCAGTCTCCAAGTCAGTCTCTAAGTCTCCAAGTCAAAGTTTTTCATTCGTGCAACTAATGTTTTGGCTCAATTTAATCCACTTTCAACAGGTGGTTTGACTATCTTTTACCTTCCTAGTTCCTGACTGATGTTTTATTGTTCTTTGATTGTTGTAGTTTTTACGGTTTGATCTTGCCGTAAGATCTGGCGTCACTGATGTTTAATTACTTTTCACGTTCATTTAAATGATTAGGTACAGGGGCCAGCTTCATGGAAGCCTTACATTGTGCACGTCGTGCATATGACTGATGTGTTGAATCTTAAACTGCGTTTCGCTACAGATGTTCTGATTGAGAGGTGAGGTTCATTATCCGAGCCTGGCTCCATTTTTTTCATTCTGACCTAAACCTAATAATGAAGTTCCTTTCTTTTACTGGTTAGAAAAGGCCTGTTCCACGCATCCGCGATTAACAGGTTCAACGTTTCTATTTAATATTATGTAAAAAGGCCAGCTCCATGATAGTCAGCAATTAGCTTTGGTTTAATTTTTCCATAAATAATTCTCTTGTGTATTCCATCTTCCACTATCCATAGACTTGGAAGATACCTTAAAGTTTTCTTCCATAAATTCAGTGTAAGACCCTACTGAGAATTTATAAAGTGGACTGATGTTTTTAATGATACACCGGTTGTGAACTGTCTTTTCACAGGTTTGTTACTTGTAGCTCAGACTTTCGTAACCCACATGGACGGTTTTGTGCTGACTTAATTGTTGTTTACATTTTCAGGGAATGAGACAACCAGATAATGTTTACTTAGCTATATTGGCTTTTTGAACCTTTGTGCCTTCAAACTCCATCTTTTGTCTATTTATGACACGCTTGTGACTTACGTTTTTGATTCAGTAATATTTGGAACTTTCATTCT
>JABMCL010003662.1:757500-787500 GCA_018857735.1 Alviniconcha marisindica | reverse complement strand
ACAAGAACAACATCAACACACACACTTATACAAACAACCACAACCACAACCACAACCACAACAACAACAAGAACAAGAAGCACAACAACGCTGTGTGCTATTGTCACTGCATATAGAAACATCATCAGTGTAGCATTACTAATTATCCGTCAGAGATGTCATTATTAATTTTCACTAAATCATTGCATTACTTATACATGACTGTAATACTGACCTATTGGTGCCAGTACGCCGTTAATGGGAATCAAAGGAAGATAAACCCAATGATGTAACAATACTTACTGAGACGCACTCGCCGGGTCAGAGATCTTTGTCTAATGCTGCACCGATTGTCTGGAAACTCCCTTTGAAAGGTAGCTCATCAAACACTCTCACATCTTTCAAATCATCTTTGAAATCTCACCTCTTCAAGCTATCCTATTGACTCTGTGTGTGTGTGTGTGTGTGTGTGTGTGTGTGTGTGTGTGTGTGTGTGTGTGTGTACGTGCGTGCGTTCATGCGAGTGTTGTGAATATGTTAAACATAAAACATAAGGCTATGTCCCCCAATTTGAAGAAATAGCACATAAAAGAGTACATTGTTATTATTATTTAGTGATTATTATTAACTTGATACCATTATCTGAGTCAAAAAGGAGAAACCTTCAGTGATGTGGTGTTAATTTAGTTAATACAGTGGCACTTATAACGATGTAGGCCTAATTACAATCATATGATTTTGAAGTCATAAGGCCACCATAAATACACTGTTGCATGATCTTGAGAAAGTATGAAGTATAACCTGTATGTTCTTTTCGAATTCTTTCACGAGAGTATGCCGTCAAGGGTACCCAGATATTGAGCATAATGTAAAAATAGCGTATTGCACATAGTGTTTGAATATCCGAACAACGACTTTCGCCATATCCGAACAACGACTTTCGCCATATCCGAACAACGACTTTCGCCAATAAAAACAACCACTAAAGGTTCCTTGATCTCATTTTAAGAGAAACGGATTGACTTTTGGATTGACGCCTAGTGAACCGGGAAATGTGTGAAGCACAAAAATGATCAAATTACAAATGAAAGTCTAATTCACTGTTCACGTTGGACTTATTTACTTTGCTGTACGAGAAGATTAGGGAAAATAAAAGTGCATGAACCAGGATGGCAAAAACGAGAAAGGCTGAAGTCCAGACAGGCAGTGAAACATGTAATGCAATGTTCTTGTCTGCTTCAGGTTTTATCAGAACGTAATTAAGTAAGTAACTTGGTATTTTACGCCCTGTCAACCGTTACGATCTTTCACAACTCTGGATTTTCGGTAGAGGTGATCTTAATTGCTGCATTCATAGCTGGTAGCGAAACATGTGACCAGGAACCTGTGACACAACCTTAAGCTAATGTATTTTGATGTACTTGTTTTGAGGTTCCGGGACGGCATAAATAAAATCCGCGTGTTTTCCTTTAGGAAAACAAAAACAAAAACAATAACAAAACAACAACAACAATCACATAGACAAGCATCCTCACCCCTGCCACCCACCACCCCCAGCTATTTTATACTAACTCTTAGTCCCCTCCCCGCCCCCGATTGTTTTTTTCTCAACATGATTCATGCCTCCTAAACCGTTGGGCAATGAACAGCAAACGAAAAATATGTTTAGACTTCAAACAAAAAGACTGGTCTCGGGATATATATTGTTCATGTCTATAATTGAGCGCACTGAATTGACTCAGCTCATACCGGGGACAAACAGCACAATTCAGGTAAGTCAGTCTGACAGAGAGTCAGGTCTGCACGTGATTTATCTTTATCCCTTAAAGTAAGACGACAACGTATGAAAACAGTCCTTTTTTATGTTCGCAAGCATCGCTTTGCAGACTACAGCAAAACAGCCGTTATCTGTGATTACTTGTAAACGACCGATCCGCGCGCGTTTTCGCGCTATTGGATCAAACATGACTTATCCTTATATATACGAGTATGTTACCATCAACATCATCATCATCATCGTCATCATTATCATCTTCTTCTTCCTCTCCGCTAAGGTTTTCGTGATAATTTCCTTCCGACATTTCTCCTTCAAAGCACAGTTGCACTTTTTTCTTCCTCTTTTTTTAAGCAGTTCATACAATTCAAATTCGAAATGTGTGTGTGTGTGTGTGTGTGTGTGTGTGGTGTGTGTGTGTGTGTGTGTGGTGAGAGAGAGAGAGAGAGAGAGAGAGAGAGAGAGAGAGAGAGAGAGAGAGAGAGAGAGAGAGAGAGAGAGAGAGAGAGATTCAACATTTGATTCCTGGCACCCCCACAAGCCTTGACCCTAGCGGAAATGTCACGGGACAGGTATTCTCCCTTGTTTTGCTTGCCTCCGCTTTGTTTGCCCAGCTTCCCCCGCTGCCCCTGTCAAGCCGGTCACGTGACTCTGTGGCTCGTGCGGCACGTTCACCAAGCACGCGCTGACCAGAGCGAGGATTGGAGAGTGTTTGTTGGCAAATTGAACCAGGTCGCTCCCCCAATCAAGACACTTTTTGTTCTGGAGCGTGGAGACAGGACACCAAACCTTTAGATTGCTCATGCCTTTCTTCGCGTCTGCAGTTAGCTTCTCAGCGAGGGCAGGATGTCAGTAATTAGTGTATTTCTCTGGGTGTTCGCGCTTTCAGTATTGTCAGTGAAGTTAGGGCGCGATTTATAGTAGACGAGGATAGGTTAGGCCCACCTGATAAAGGCTGATAGGGAAGGCAAATTTCGTGATATCTAACGCCAATACAATAGTGTTTGTAACCGCAAGGCAGAGAGTACACAATTTCAAAAACTAATATAATCAAAAAAGTGTGTGTGTGTGTGTGGTGTGGGGGGGGGGGGGGGGGGAAGAAGAGATTTCAAATTAAACAATTTACTAGCTCCAACAAGTCACAATTCATCAAATTTGGTTTAGAATAAATAATTGAAAAGGCACATTTACAGAATACAGAACAGAGAATACAGAATCTTTATTGTCTATGAATAACATCGCTTTTCAGACTAACATCAAAGCGAAACACAATCAACTCAGAAAAAAAAATCTGATTCACTGCTCGTGATACACCGCACGACTTTTGAAGAGGAATCGATCGAAGGAAACTGAATTAATTTAAGCTGACTAGACCGGAAAGACAAAATTCCTGGAATAGGCAAAGCATGAGGACTAGTTTTGTGTCTACATCAGATTTGATATAGGGAATCTTTGACAACTCTGGGTTCACAGGAGTAAAAAAACAACTAACTTTTGCTTCCGCACACCCTGCCGAGGGAAAGTAAATAAGTAAATGAACAAATGGAAAGGACTAGTTGAGAAGTGAAGAGTGAATGAGACAGGGTTGAACACCGAATACAGAAATTTAAACAGGAAAACTGACCTTTTTTTAAAAAACAAAAACTTTTTTTTTAAATGCCCAGAAAGGAAAAGGGAAAGAATCAATAAAAAGACATATGAATATATGCATACTACAAATACAGTCACACACACACACACACACACACACACACACACACACACACACACACCACACACACACGCACACACAACACAGCACACAGCACACATCACACAGTCACACACACACACACACACACACACACACACACACACACACACACACACACACACACACACACACACACACGCAGTCACACATCACACACACACACACACACACACACACACACACACACACACACACACACACACACACACACACACACACGCACACGCACACACACACACAAAGAAACACCCACCCACCCACCCATCAACACACACAAACACGCACGCATGCACGCACGCACGCACATAAAGTCAAAAGACCTTACTTCTGACCGCACTAATTTTCTCTTTTACGTCTGATCATGCTCTCTCAAACCCTCTCCCACTTGCACAATGTTATCCATGGGCCGACGCTGAGGTGGGCCTACTCTTATTGTATCCCCACTGAGGTAGAGACATTTGCAACTTCTCGGAACCACGGTGTGTTTGTTCGTCTTGTTAATGTTTGTCCGTTTCGAGGGAAAAGGATGTGAAAAATCAATAGCCCAAGATCAGGCCTGGCCTGGTAGACCAAAAAGAAAACGAGAAACAAAAGCAAATCAAAGAAAAGAAGACCCCACCAGCAAAGAAGAAGGAGGAAAAAAAGAAAAAAAGAACACACACACACACACACACACACACACACACACACACACACACACACACACACACACACACACACCACACACACACACACACACACACACACACCACACACACACACACACACACACACACACACCACACACACACACACACACACACACACACCACCCCACACACACACACACACACACACACACACACACACACACACACACACACACACACACACACACACACACGCCAGCAAACCAGGAAAAAGAAAGAAAAAAAGAAAAGAAAAAAGGAATCACAGAAGAAAAACATCGAAAAGAAGCAGCGGAGAAAAAGAAAAAGAAGATGAGAAAATGAAGCGCGGTGGGAACTAGACGATGGAGAGCAAAAGTGCAGACTGCCGATTAAAGACATAAACAACAAGTTACACCAACAAAACAACCCAGCTCCAGGAAGGGTTGAGGGAAAAAAATAAAATGTGACATTTAAATTTAGTTTAACGTAACTACAGGAAGCAGAGCTCAGAGCTCGGAGCCAAATCCTTTGTTGAACTAAATCATGGACTCTAAAGGAGCAGTGATTGAACAGACTGTTTCACAGTGCCCAGCCCCCCCCCCCCCCCCCCCCCCCCTCCCCATGCGCTATGCGCCCCCACCCCACCCGACCCGCCTTGTGTAAAGCGCTGGTTGGTGCCCACTAAATCCGCGGCTGCAATGATTTGAACGGTCTGGCTAAATATTTCCGATGTGTTGGTTGGTAGCCTGAACGCCTTGGTGAAATAGGCTAACTTTAGTTGTTAACGCAAACCGAGCAACCTGCAGGTCGTCACATCTGAAGCGAGAACAGTCACACCGTCTCTTGTGATGCGTGGATATGTCGCCTTTGCATCGCGATTACTCGGCACACCGAGCATACTAGAAATACATATCTGGAAAGTTCACAACAGATTTCAACGTGACTGCTTTTAGTGGTAATTTTCATCATGTAGAATGGCCTACTCTTTTGACTGGTAGAATGAGCGATGATTTGAAGCTGCCTATTTCGGCGTTCAGATGAATGCAGTTTGCTATGATTAAATGCGCACAGCTGATATCTTTCGTTATCAGTGGATTTACACTGAAGGTTTTGTTTGGAATCCACTAGTCTGTCCCTCTGTTGGAGCTTGTGGAACAAACATGGCGGCCACTAAGTACGCAGCAGTGTAAGCCGGCTTTCCGCGGGAGTGCTATTTGCAGTGTTCTCTGATTGGCTGAGGCTGTTCTGGTTATAGGCAGCCAGGACCCGCTATGGTCTCTGTATTCCTTAATAATAATAATAAGAAGAAGAAGAAGAAGAAGAGAGAGAGAGAGAGAGAGGAAGAAGAAGAAGAAGAAGAAGAGAGAGAGAGAGAGAGAGAGAGAGAGAGAGAGAGAGAGAGAGAGAGAGAGAGAGAGAGAGAGAGAGAGAGAGAGAGAGAGAGAGAGAGAGAGAGAGAGAGATTTTAACCAATAACGCCATAGCCCCAGTTGAAGGGTGTAAGAATAATACACTTTATAACGCAGGTCTAATGCACACACAGTTTTCCGGTTATAGACGATGGTATGTTGTAAATGAATAAAGAGGAAACAAAACTTTATTTAGAGGAGGGGAGATTATGAGAATAAAGTTCTTGAATATTCAATCATGATGGACATTTATGTTCTTCACTATAGCAAGTTTTATTTTTTGTGGCATGCTTTATATAGAAGCAAAGCAAGATTTCTCAGGGAGAGTTCATTTTGTTTATCAAAAAGCAATGTCAAACGAAATTCACGTGGTTTGTTGAGATATTTTGGCTCTATAAACTTATACCGTAAATCATCAAATGCAGGACAGCATCGACAAAATGGATTTTGATAGCCGCAGCCGCCAGGCACAATGGACATTTCAATACTCCAGCGTTATACACTTTAAATCTTGATCTATGCACTTTAGTGTTTGACACAACAAACATAAGTCTGGTATACCTTATGTGTCTATTTAAATTTAACATCCCCTTTTTCATCCGGCCTCCTGCTCCTGTTCCCAAACGTTACCCGCTAAATAAAAATGCTCTTTACACGGCACGTTTACGATTGTCAGACTTCTGTTGTCTTCCTGTGCAGGCGTTTTGCTGGCACTGACCTCTGGAGGGCTCGGGGAGTGTCCCGCAGACACTGCAAGACGCGCACAGAAATGTTTCACGGACCTTGCCAGCGGGGTGGCCACCGTTTATGACGGCAGCAGCGGCGTCAACAGCAAAGACAATGCCGTTGCTGGTGGGAGCTACGACGGCCGTGACCTTCGTCCCTCCGGACCTGGGTCAGGGTCAGGGTCAGGGTTAGGTTCAGAGACGGCTGTGAGCAGTGCCATGCCGCTTGACTACAGGAAGATCCGAGAATACTGTGCTGAGTAAGTGTGTGTGTGTGTGTGTGTGTGTGTGTGTGTGTGTGTGTGTGTGTGTGTGTGTGTGTGTGTGTGTGTGTGTGTGTGTGTGTGTGTGTGTGTGTGTGTGTGTGTGTGTGTGTGTGTGTGTGTGTGTGTGTGTGTGTGTGTGTGTGTGTGTGTGTGTGTGAGTGTGTGTGTGTGCGCGCGCGCGCGGGCGCTGAAGGATGTAAGTGTTATGATATGGGCGTGTGCACGTGAGCGAACGAGTGCGTGTATGCATGAGTACGTGCAGTGGTCAAATATGCTAGTGAATGAAAGCGAAGACACAAACGATTCTACTCAGCACTCAGTAGGTTAGTGTACATGCTATGGCACACTTTTATGTTCGTTCGCATTTTTTGTCATAACACAGAGACGGGCACATGCCGCGATTTGTCCGTTGCGTGGAGGAGTTGTCCTTGCAGTGTCCTGACCTGCCCCCAGAGGGCGCCCTCAAACAACTTATCAACCCTCAGCGCGTGCGCACCAGCGTCCCAAACCTCTGCAACAATGTGGACAGTGAGTACGACTGCATGGTGCTTAACTCTTCCTCAATACAGAGTTTGCACTGAAGCTTCTGATTCCTTTAGAAAATTGTCTCCAGAGGAAGTATAGCGAGCCAGAAATGTTATTGGAAGATGTTTACTTTGCCATGAAAATGTAGGCCATGAAAAGTCTGCAGCCTTGTCGTGCTACATCAAATGGGAAGTACTCTTCCGAGGATGTCATAATTATGACGCTCCAAGCGCATGGAAAGGGTTAACATTGCAGCAAATGTTTACTTATCATCATTTGAAATACTACCACTGAACAGGACGAAGCTAGGAAAATCCCGCCAACAGAAGGAAATACTCGCCTGTTCACCAAAGAAGCGGCAAGCGACTAACCTACCGACAACCTCGATCCTGGCCACCTTTGGTGCCAGTGAACGCCATGTCCACTATTCGCATTATAATTAATTAATTGTGTTTTAATGACCACTCAACTGTGTAGGTCATGTCAGGGCGAAATGGCTGTCCGAATAAGGCGACCTATCGACAAAACAGCAATCAGACCGACAAATCGCTAGCAAGCACGCAACTAATGAATCAGTCAACCAGAATTAGTATCAATCATTTTTCCAGCAGTGGTTCAAGCAGCACAGACAGGAAGAAGGCCAATGGTAAGAATTATATCAACAGGCGAGAAGGCCAGCCAAGTAAAGGGCAGAAAATGATAAATATAAGACAAACATACTACAGGCTGACAGAAAAACAGTGGGAAATAACAACTGACCAGACAGGCAGACCAGTTCATCGATGGAAACAAGAGGGAACAAGATGATGGGAAATGGGGTAAATGGAGAAAAGAATGGAGAAAAGAAGAAGACTGAGAATATACATATTAACAACCAGACAGGCAGACCAGTTCATCGATGGAAACAAGAGGGAACAAGATGATGGGAAATGGGGTAAATGGAGAAAAGAAGAAGACTGAGAATATATATATATATTAACAACGTAATAAGTATGACTGCATTAGTGGATGAATGAATAATTTAATGTTCAAGAATAAATGGGCGAATAAGGCAAAGCGTGGACCATGTCTGTTTTCAGAGGTTGAGGCGGGGTCGGAGTGCATGAACAGGGAAATGAACAAACGGAGCCAGTGTAAGGAGCGGGCCTACGACATGATTAAATCCGGGATGTCTGTTACCGCCGCCAACAACACTGCCATGTTTTTTGTTCAGTGCAGGTATATCTCTATGTACAGCAGCTCAGTGTCTGTCCCTCTCTGTCTCTTCTTCTCTTTCTTCTACTCGCTTCGTTTGTTTGTTGATCTGTCTCCTCCCATCCCCTCTCTCTCTGACTTCCTCGATTTCTTCCATCGGCACACTTTCTGCCTCTCCGTGTTTTCATTTGTGTGTGTGTGTGGGGGGGGGGGGGGGGGGGGGGGGTTACATGCATGCGAGTGTTATGGATAGAAGTGATATCTATTCAGAATACCTGTAAACTGCACTGTCATATTTAAACGATTTTAACGGAACTACCTGTTGTGGGATGGACAAAGTGCGATTGAATTGATCAGAATACTGTACTGTTTTTCTTCCACAGATTTTTCAGCGTTCTAGCAGAGTGCCAGAGAACAGCCGTTTCCAGGATGTGCGGTGATAATCTCGGAGACCTCCATGCCGACTTCCTCCTCTCATTCGTGCCCAATGTCTGTATGTCAGACGCTCCAGATGACCTTCAACAAGATCAAGGCCACGTGGGTGACCTTCAGAAGAAAGACAAGCGCATAAGCGAGCTTTTGCACGGTGTCGGCCCCAAAAGTGATTTTAAGAAAGACGACGACCCTGAAGATAACGGCGGCGAGAAAGGCGAAGATAGCGTTGACAACCGTCTGAAAAATGAGGGACGTATCAGTGACCTTCAAAACACAAAACCTTACCCAGGTGGAAGAGACTCTGTACAAGAAAGCAACCAGAACGAGGAACAGATTCCGGAGAGGGTCAGGCCACATAAAGCAGCCAGACCCGAGCAAACGACAACACGGCCACGTGACAATAACGTTTTTCAACAGGTCAGTTCCGTGTCGCATTTGAATCGGATCATTGTCTGTGGTTTAATTGCTGGCCTGTTTTCAGGGGGTCAATAAAATATCACACATTCATTCATTCGTTCATTCATGTATTCATATTGCTTTTGCATCCTTTCAGTCACGTTCATGCAGTCGATGATACAGACAGACAGACAGACAAACAGACAGATATAAAGCGTACAGTTTGAAAGACAGGCAGGCGGGCAAGATGATATTCATCATTTGAAGAGTGCTTGATAATGTCTGATTTTTACGACTTTATCATTGAAGATAAATCATTCGCAGGTCCTGAGAACGCTGCCACCCGTCACGCACCAGAGAAAAGCCGACGCCACGCCACTGCAACCAGCTTCACCGCCCAAAGGAGCCGTACCTGCCGTCAATACCATTGGAAAGGAAGTGACGTCAGAACAATCGATGTCAAAGCCAGATAAGTCCTCGACTGGACCTTCCAAAGTTTCCATCTTTTCCAGCGCTGACACCAAGCAACACGGGGGGTTACTCCTGTTTGCGGCGTGTTTGGTTTCTTCTCTTGGTCCTATGTCGATCATATAGCCATAGGTCTTTCATTTCATGTTCACGTTACGCTTGTTTGTGTATGTGTGTGTTTTAGGCTGTGTTGATATGGTTCGTTGAAAACATATTAGTGCTCGCATTTGATTCCGATAACTTGTGAATAATTTGATTTATTTATACATGTTTAGGTGTAAATATACATGTGTAGGGCTTTCATATAATTATGTCCAGTGTAGATTTTTGTGGAAGGTGAACGGACTGTCACCGAACGGTTTATACCCCTTTTTTTCTCTTATTTTTGACAAGTGCCCTACAGTGAGCCACCGACCTACAAAGTAAACGGGAAGCACTTATCATTTGTACCCATCAGGAAGATACAGTTCCCACTTCCTGTGTCAGTTAGACACTTCCTGTGTCGGTTAGACTTCCGTTCTGATCTTGTTGTGTCATACGACGTGGTTAGAGGATTATAAGTTGTCCTGTCGATAAAAGTCAGCAGATCGACCTATCCACGTGCCTGGATCAAGCTGAATTAAACTCTTTTCCTGATTGTTTGGCATCTGGATATTTTGTTTTTGCAGTGAACACGTTCCTCACGCTGAGTTTGTTTCGAAATCAACAGTTTGAATTCATGGCGCATATCTGAGTGTAGAATATCTGAATTTCAAATGACCACCTGGTTTAATCAGTCGAAATCACGGGCCATGGAGCTAGAGGTACATACAGGCTTGATCAAGGGAAATACATGTGTATCATAGAGAAACTGTTTTAGAAGTTAATCTTCTATTGAGCTCAAGCCGTAAAGCAACCAGCTGCAGACCAGCGTTGGGGTACAGAGGTATAAAGATAATTCTTCTGACTGGATTTGGTGAGAATATCACTAGGGTCACTTTGTCTACTGACAGGAATTTTCTCTTGCAGACTTTTGCCTTCCTGGCTCATTCAGCTGCATGATTTTTCAATCCTCTTCCAACACGGTGACAATGTCATGGATAGTGGGTCGGGTATAACCGCGTAGCCTAACTCAATACATTTGGGTTTTCCCTGATGGCTTGGAAATGTATATAGACATCATGGAGTTGTTGACTTAATGGACTTTTGTTTTACACAAACGTTTTGACATGGAAATGATCGACGTTTTGTATCTGATATGACCTCCGTTGTTGACTAGGTGTTAAAACTAATGAAGCGTATCGATATTCTTCCCTTCACTCAACAAAGTCGTCCTAAATCGTCTGCTTTACTCTACTGATGTTGTTCAGCGGTAGTTGTCATTGTCCGACTGCACAGTAGATAGCGTGGCTCGATTGGTCGTCGTGAAAGATTTGTTTTGTCATTGTATCACCATTGTTTTATTGTCTTCTTTACACTACTGATGTTGTTCAGCGGTAGTTGTCATTGTCCGACTGCACAGTAGATAGCGTGGCTCGATTGGTCGTCGTGAAAGATTTGTTTTGTCATTGTATCACCATTGTTTTATTGTCTTCTTTACACTACTGATGTTGTTCAGCGGTAGCTGTCATTGTCCGACTGCACAGTTGATAGCGTGGCTCGATTGGTGGTCATAAAGGATGATTTGTTTTGTCACTATATCACCATTGGTTTACTGTGTTGAACAAATCTAACCAACGTATTAGCCTACATGTAGATGTGAACTCAATTGTTTCGTCAGTATTGGTGATCAGATGAACATGCTATTTGTGGATTTGACTCACTGGCATAGAGACACAAAAGCGGGATGGGTGGAGACTAGAGAGCGAGCGAGCGAACGAGAGAGAGAGAGAGAGAGAGAGAGAGAGGGGAGAGAGAGAGAGAGAGAGAGAGAGAGAGAGAGAGAGAGAGAGAGAGAGAGAGAGAGAGAGAGAGTATACAGTTGATTAATGTATATTTGCGTCTGAAACGCATGTGTGCGCGCGCGCCGGCGCGCGCGCGGTGTGTGTGTGTGTGTGTGTGTGTGTGTGTGTGTGTGTGTGTGTGTGTGTGTGTGTGTGTGTGTGTGCGTGTGTGCGTGTACGCGCGCGTGTGTGTGTGTGTGTGCGTGTGTGTGTGTGTGCGTGTGTGTGTGTGTGTGTGTGTGTGTGTGTGTGTGTGTGTGTGTGTGTGTGTGTGTGTGGTGCGTGTGTGCGTGTACGCGCGGTGTGGTGTGTGTGTGTGTGTGTGTGTGTGCGTGTGTGTGCGCGTGGCTACGCGTGCGTGCGTGTGAGACTCTGTGTGTGTGTACATGCGTACGTGTGTGTGCATGTGCGTGTGTGTGTGTGTGTGTGTGTGTGTGTGTAAGCTGTACGAATTACCTCCGTTTGTAACATCCGTTGGGGATGTGGAAGTTCTCCTGAATGCTTGCACTTCCTCGTCACCTACTCTATCCTTCTTTCACAGTTTGCACAGTATTGGGCGAGCACAGACTGAGCAGTTTTCACACACACACACACACACACACACACACACACCCCACCTCCATCCCCGACATCTCTTCCCTAATCCACCCTCCCTCCTTCTCTGTAGGTCTATATGTTTATTAAAGACTGATATCATACAGTTCAAGTTTGAATCAAATCAGAATGCATATGAGCATCCATGTATCTATTTGTATTCTAGTTTAATTTCTTCTGTCTCTTCTGTTGTCCTCGTTTATCAGAGTTCGTCCCGAATGATGGCACTAAGTGTATAGCTAGAATGTTTAGGAATGATAGACTGGTTTACTTTAAAGACAAATATCACATTAGATGGTATTACTGATGTACTTGTGATTTAATAAATATTTTTGTTCAAATCATGGCGTATTATTTTCTATTTTTGCAGATTCCACCCTCCGCCTCTCTCTGTCCTTGTGCAGTAAAGCGTCATCATCATAATCATCATCATTTCACTCTCTATCAATCTGTCACGGACAGACAGACAGACAGACAGACAGACACACACACACACACGCACGCACACACACACACAGATATGCACGCTCTGTTGACCACATGGAAATTTTCCATCTCATTTTCCCCCCATGTCATCTGTATCGCCCAGTTTTTCCCCCCTGTAAACTGAGAATGGCGATCGGTTGTCTTTAAAACAAACTGCTTATAATCAGTGAAAGAAAGCTGAATGCCAGCGATCTGAAGAAGAAGAAGAAGAAGAAGAAGAAGAAGAAGAAAAAGAAGAAAAAGAAGAAGGAAGAAAGAGACACAGACACACGAAATTAAAGCGAAATCATTTTCAACTTGGTGAAAACAAATTGAGGCATCTCAACAGGACAAAAACAAACGCAGCACAAGATTTTTGGTGTTTTTTTCAACAGTGTGTATATATTCGCCGCTTGAAGACTGCAACTTATCCGAAATATTGCTAATTTTTATTGTCAATTTCTAGTAAGAGCTTTCAAATTTTAATCGTTTGTAAGCATGATGCAACAGTTTATTATGACCCTGGGTTTACACAACTCAACGGACTGGCTTCCTTGATCAAATTCTTCTATCAAATGTTTAATTCGATTTTTGAGATTTTTTAAAATACATAATCTAGACAAGCACAATCGTATACAAACTAGCAATATTTATTTCGGAAAAACTGCATTTATGAAGCGACTAATACCGATAATCTAGGCCTTATGGTTCAGTTTTTGATTCCCACTGAATTTTGAATCATCGTTGAAGACGCGAGTTTGGACACAGAGAACTTCGACGTACTTATTAATTAACTTTCAACGATAAGAAGACGACATCGTCTATCTCTCTGTCTCTGTCTGTCTGTCTGTCTGTCTTTGTCTCAGTCTGTTTACCTGTCTGTCTCTCTCTCCCCCTCCTTCCCTCTCTCTCCAAAAGTGTCAACAGGTTTTTCAGCTGCACGTGCAGTCCTATGATCGACCTTCATTGTGCACGGTCAACTCGAACCCGTAACACCCTCTGTGACGTGATCCGCCTTCTCGTGTGACGTCATTCGCCGATGGCGATTGGAGGCAATTAGAGAGTGGCCGGGTGTTCTGGGTTTTGTTTAAAGCGCGCCCATTCATCACCGTCAGCTCGCTTTCCCAATCAGCGCTGCCGGGACATGGGGCAGGGACAGATTCACACCCCGAGCCTCGCTTTCCAGCATCCTTCCTCCTGGAGGAAGACTGTCGTAAACCGATACTTGGGGTTTGGGAAAGATTAATGACCATACCGCCCCTCATCCGAGTCAACCGCTCGCGCGCTGCTGGTCACGCGTCGCAGGACCGTGCAATCTACACGTAGAGAAAACAGATAGGCCTTCCCTGATTGATCTGCTCATGCAGCCTCTTACTGCAGACACGAAACAGGCACAGCTTACCCCCCCCCCCCCCCCCCCCAACAGAATATTACTGATAGCCTGCCTACTTTAACAGTGGTAGCCGCAGTCTCGACGCAGGGAAAACAGAAAATTCACCATGAGCCCTTTAACACTAAACGGGGACAGTTTATTACGTATAATTCTCCAGTTACCGAAATTAATCAGCTAACTCCACGCAATCTGGCGTAATCTCCACCCAGGGGAAGCAAAACGTTTGCCTCTGTTGATGTGTTGATCGCTTTTACATAGCGCTGTTCTCCGCTCTCGAGCACTCACTGCGCTCTTGTCGCATGTGACTCGAAATGAGTGACTGCAGCGTTTTACAGAGCGCTTTGAATATCCACCCAAGTGATGTAGTTGCAGCACTGTTTGGTTCTTACATAGCTGGTGCCACTAGAAACTGCTGCCATTTCGGCACGTTCTGAGTACAACCATGCATCATATTCCGTCACTTTATACAGAGCTACATACATAGGGTGCATGCGTGTTTAGCTGTAACCTGCCACCGGCACTTTTGGCAAAATGAGTAGGATTTTTTAAAGTGCAGTAAAACGTGCTACTGCGGTAACACGTGGGTGGAACGAATACCGAAATAAGTCAGCACAGAAAATGAGTTGACCCTGAAGAGGAAAATTCTCCCGCCGCTCCTGTCAGGACTCGAACCCGCGACTTTTCGATTACGAGTCCGCCGCTCTAACCACTGAGCTATCCCCGCTCCCAGCCATGGAGTTGAACAGTTTTCGTGTCATTACTTCCTCTTTCCCCATCTTCGCAGTTACGATGGCAGCGTCTGTGGCAGTCTCCGTGCAGAAGAAAGACAACAACTGATTATGCTCAGTTTTAGTCTGTACAACAGCGATGCTTCCGTCATCTCAGTCGTCAGCTCACATTTAATGGTAACAATTGATGTATTTATACAGCTCAAAATCGTGCCCCAAGAAACTGTTCTGAGCGCATAGGCGCTTTTAGAGCGGTACCCACCAGCCGCTCATGTGTAGACATCCTGGTCAGGTTGCCTAGGAGTCTGTGGCAAAAAGCAACCCCACTCCCTCCGTAATGACCCGCCTACGTACTTGCCAGCTGACTTACAACCAATACCTGTCAGGGAATGGCAGCACGTTCTTCCAATACTTTGCTTTACCTTAGCAACAGTGGTTGGTTGGGAATTCTGTGGAGGTAATTATAGCTATGGCAGGACAGAGGGATAGATCATTCGAGGGCTATGGTAACACGCAGTCCACGATGTGCTTCTGAAAGGAACCGATAGTACTTTTTAGTGGTGGAAAATACAGCAAATATTAGGCTACTGCTTTTATGTAAGTAATTAAGAAGTCATACTATTTGTTCTGAATACATTTTTTGTGTGGTTATTTTTGATGCTGCCTTTACTGAGTTACTTCGCATTTAAGTGATTCCGGATGAAGGCATCTCTGACTCTAATTCAGGCTGTCGTGGAGCATGCTTTCTAAAAGCAGACTCTTGGACGAAACGTGCACTTGGTGTCAATCGCTTTCAAACGAGACAGGAAGATTTATCGGTGGATCCATCTTCAGGCAGTGTTTTCTTTGCCTCCAGAAGGCATTCAGCCACCTCTCATTCATAGCTGTTTGTCACACAGTGTGTACTAGGATACAGCAACAGTGCTCTTCAGTGCCTTGTCTTGTCTCTCTAGTTAATGCAGGTTTCACTCGAAGAGATAGACGAGTCCGCAGAGCAGAATCCACTGAAATGACTATTTAGCCGCCTCTCCCTGTGTGTGTGTGTGTGTGTGTGTGTGTGTGTAGGTGGATGCGTGCGTGCGTGTGTGTGAGTGCGTGCGTGCGTGCGTGCGTGCTTGTAATCGGTTGTAGAGTACACATAGCTACTCTAACGTACTCGATTTTAGTTTCACTGTCTCAGTGTAAAACTCATAATATCAGAAGCCTATCAGTTGCCTCGATCACTGTTATCTGATTATTCTTCCGACAGTTTGCGCAGGCCAATAGCATATGTTTGCAACATGGTGCATGCTCGGTCAATAGAACAGTGGGCCTGTTTACCACCTACCGTCTCTCAAAACGTGATACGATCCGGCTGCGTGCGGTTTGCACATATGAAAGAAATGAGAGAGAGAGAGAGAGAGAGAGAGAGAGAGAGAGAGAGAGAGAGAGAGAGAGAGAGAGAGAGAGAGAGAGAGAGAGAGAGAGAGAGAATACTCTCCTTTTACAGTTCAGATCAAAGGCAAGACAATACGGAGACGGAGATAATTTTTACGCATTTAGTTTAAGTGAAGCTTCTTCTTGAGCCGATGTGTCAAAGAAAATTGTCATTTATGTATTGTTTGATTATGAACAATAAAGACCTATTTATTTATCTGAGTTATTCGCCTTGGTTAAAAAAGAAAGAAAAAGAAAAGGTGAAGAAGAAGAAGAAGAAGCTCGCCATTACACGTCGATGGGCATTGTTAAGCTAAACGGATACATAAAAGCGATCAACAACAGCAAGCACTAAAATTACACACACTTTATGTAGGCCTGTGGTTGGGCTGGATGGGTGGCTTGTAAGCCGTACCAATGCAGGTATGAAGGCGGCCACATTCTCTCCCAAGAGAATGAAATTGATAAACTTGAGTGAATTGATAAAGTGCCATTAAACAAGTGCTACAACACCACAGACTGTATGCAGTACTGAAACATTGGCAGTACGTCATCATTGCTGTACAAATATTTTGTTTGGTTAAATGGATCCTAATAGACCTATCTATTGCGATTAAGAACACAAATGTTGAAAACAGGCCAAAATAACAAGCAAAGAGACAGTAGTAATTACGTTAACAGCAACCTTTACACACACACACACACACACACACACACACACACACACACACACACACACACACACACACACGCACGCACGCGCACACATACTATCAAGCACCCCCCCCCCCACACACACACACACGCGCACGCACGCACGCACATACGCACCCCCCCAACCCCCCACACATACGCACGCACGCAAGCACACATACACACACACACACACATACACACAATCACACGCATACACACTATCACGCACGCACACACACACACACACACACACACACACACACACACAACACACACACACACACACACACACACACACACACACACACACACACACACACACACACACACACACACACTCGCAGGCACGCATACATGAAACAGCATAATAAAGTCAACCAAAGTCCTTAGTTATTGGTCCAGTTATATGGGCTGCAGATGAACTGCTGAGCTGCGCCAATCACAAACTGGGTCCTAGTTCTGCTCATCACTCCACTTAGTGATAAAGGATTGAGGATACCTCATAAAAATAAAATATAAAAACACACACATAAAAACACACACACACTGTGCATCAGTGTACTTTGCTCTAGTAGCAAACAAAGTCTTCACCAGCAAGACGTACTTCGTCCAGTTGCAAGTGCAGAAAATATTGTTCTGTCCGGTGTTGCAAGCATTTTGCGAAAGACGGACGCTGGTACATTGGAGAGGACTGAACAACCGCTACAAGATGGCACGTTGGCTGATCACGCTTCTCCTGCTCTGTCTGTGTGTTTTCTCAATCACTGATGCTCAGTCAAGGAAAAAGAAGATGAAAAATAACAAGAAAAACATGGGTGTCATTGGTGAGACTTTTACTGCTTTGTATGTGTTCGTGGAAGGGGGGAAGGGGGGGGGGGGGGGGGGTAATTTTAAACTGTGCTCTCGTCGAACAGTTGTATTGTATTATGTGACTTAATTGTTTATTTTTTGTATAAAGTGTAGGAAGTATTCTGTTCGTCTCCTGCTACCATAACCAAACGAATTAATGCTATGCTTCATGGCACATGCCAGCAGCAAGCGAAAGTGTCTGCATGTAACTGAAACTGAAAATAGCGCTAGACTTACCAAACACAAAATACTCAAAACGTTCTTGTCTTAAACATCCTGAACGTGGTGCCTTTTGATTTTATTTATTGCACTCTGTATACTGATTTTGTTTGAGTTCCACTTGACGCTGTGACCGTGGAATAAAATCGACAGTTGATGATATACCTGCGCGGCTTTTTTCTTTTCTTCTTTTTACAGTCATGGGCCTAGAGAAGAACGTCTCTGCTCTTTGGGATGAGGTGGATATGCTTAGCCAACCCGTGCATGTGCATATTCATGGCGACGGTCACTTGATGGATAACCTACACCACGACCATGATCACTTCGACCACGACCATGATCACAAAGATGGAGAACACAAGATGTGCAGTCATCACAAAGACCACAAGCATGACCACAAGGGTCAGAAGCACGACCATCGCTGCAAGTGCAACAAAACGAAAACAGCGGAAGGCTCCAAGAACAGCTCAGGAGGCGAGGCTATGATGGGTGGCCACGGAAACCACCCCCACATGCACGAGGGCATGGGACACGGCATGCACGGGGGCATGGGACACGGCATGCACGGGGGCATGGGACACGGCATGCACGGGGGCATGGGGCATGGCATGCATGACGGACATGGCGGGACGCATGTGCACATTCACTTGCACACAGCGATGGAGGAAGAGATGGAGATGAAGCACCATCACATGTCACCTCCTCCCCAGGGTGAGTGCATTTCCCACCGTTCGCCTTGTCCGATGATTCCTTTGTTAGGTAAGACCCAGAGTTCAGTCAGTAGTTCCACGACTCTAGTATTTGGTAACATAACGTTTCGAAGGTGATTCTAACCAGCATATCACTAATTATACATGTGCCCGCGTGTGAACTGTGTTGCTGTGTGTATCAGAAGTCTTAAATACTGAACTAATCAGAAATAAGACATTTTTTTCGAGAGAATCTCTGCCCCCCAGCAAACTGTCTGTCTCTCGCGTATATATATCAATAGTGCTGTAATGTTACATCTAGCTGCTTTCACTGTGGATCCAGCAACATTGGTGCGTCCTTGCCGTTCACATGCGTACACTATAAAGAGGTAATAAATAATTGCAATGCACATCGACTCAGGCATTAGGGAGGCCTGCAATATGTTTAGAATCTGACTAACAGTCTCGAAGTATTCAGCAAGTGGTTGTGCATATGCAATATTAGTTTTTGTCCCGTTCATTTTTATCTTTTTTATTACCAAGAGTACCACTGCGATGGTTGTCGCATTTCTGGACACGTTAGTTTAATGGGATTTCCCAGATTACCGCTTAGCTACGTTGGTTGTGACCTGTGTGTCTGACAGTAGTTGATTGTGTGTTTTACCTGAGTATGGCTATAATGTTTGTGACATGTCTTACGGTAGTTTATTGTGTTTGTGACCAGAGTACGGCTACAACGATTGTGATGTCTGACGTTAGTTTATAGTGTTTACCAGAGTGTCGGCTGCTTGTGGCATGTGTGACGGTAGTTTGTTGTGCTTTACCAGAGTGTCGGCTGCTTGTGGCATGTGTGACTGTAGTTCACTCTGTGTTTTACCAGTGTCGGCTGCTTGTGGCATGTGTGACTGTAGTTCACTCTGTGTTTTACCAGAGTATCGTTACGCCCGCTGTGACATGGATGGACATAACGCTGAGCCCTACGTCAAAGGAGGGGTCTTCTTTAGACAGATGGTGGGTACACAACAACTTTGAATCCACAGTGCATTGGACGTGTTTGCACTGTGTATCAAGGCAGTTAACATTTAAAGAATTCGTAGCTGAATTGCTATAAACAATAGCTAGCACAGTTATCATTCATACACACAGAGCTGTTATTTCCAGCACCGAATGCAACGCCTGTTGCCCTCAGCATGTAAGCCTCAACGACACTATTGTTTTCCTTGTTCGGCTTTATCAGTTCGTAAAGGTGAAGGTGAGGTTGCAGAGGCTCACCATCGACACAAGGCGAAGATGAATCATAAACACTTTTCGTGATACGCTACCAAGGATCATGTATAGACTCATATTGACCTATTTTTGCATGTACTACTATTGACCCATTTTAGCCGAACCAGCCCCTCTGGGTGGAAATGAACATTTACAGATTTACCATCAACCAGATCGAGGGAGGAAGTGCCACCACCTTCGTCGTTTGCTGCCAAGGAGCACCCCGCCCCCAAACAACAACAACAACAAAACGCCACTACCACCACCACCACCACCACCACCACCACCAACAACAACAACAACACACACAAACACACACACACACACACCCAACAACAACAAAAACAAACACACATACACCAACCCAGCAAAACAACAAAAACAACAAAATAGAAAGAAAGAAAGTGAGAACCCTCATAATATATATCCCACGATTGACTCATTTCAGCCCGGTGAGCCCTTGGAAGTTAAGGTGAACGTGAAGGAGTTTACCATCAACGAGGAAGATGAGAGCGACCACAAGCACCTGCGGGGTATGCATGGCCACGAGTTCGGCGACATGAGTGATGGGTGCATCAGCCTGGGCGGTCACTACAACCCTCATGGCACCCAGCACGGCGGTCCGGGAATTTATCCCAGGTCAGCACAACAGGACGCATCGTATTCACATTTTTCATGGCGCATGACACTGAATGAGGATCAAACAGCCTTGAACAATGGTGGGATTAGGTGTGGGGGTGGGTGGAGTCTTCCGGTTTACCGTTGATAATTGATAATTCTAGGAAAAATAGTCCAGCGACAAAGCGTGCTGCAAAACGCCTCTAAACCAATCAACCAAGGGAAAATATATGGCAGAGTCCATTCGTCGAGGCACTGCACCTGAAAATGTTTTGATTAAGGCGATTTTAAAAGAGTACTCAAATGTGGTCTTGATATTTTGGTAAAGTCCAGTTAACCGCGATTGTCTTATGAAGGTGACACACAACTCGCTATATCAGAAGTAGACGCTGAAATCACTGTTCGTATCACATATCACTTGACCTTTGAAGATGACTGGATTGAAAGTGTCTAAACCAGAAAATCAGAAACTAGAAACGCAGAATTCCTGGGCGTGCATGCATTGCTATATTCCTGCATGCCTCAGGCTTTAAAAGGGGGAACGCTCGACAGCTCTGCGTTCTCATCAGAAGAGGCAATATTTCTGCGTCAGTGGTATGGCACCATGGTAAGGAAATTAAGTGTCCAGTCATGCGTTCAATGCATTTTCGATTTTCTTCATGAAAGACAGCCAAGAAGGAAAGTTC
This sequence comes from Alviniconcha marisindica, assembly GCA_018857735.1. Classification (NCBI taxonomy): domain Eukaryota; kingdom Metazoa; phylum Mollusca; class Gastropoda; family Provannidae; genus Alviniconcha; species Alviniconcha marisindica. The sequence goes on along the minus strand of JABMCL010003662.1, from coordinate 766,385 downwards.
ACTCTTAAATTGCTGTCAGTCTTAGATGAATTGAGGTGGAAGGGTTAGGAATGTTATGACGTTATTAATCTGCTTTTAACGTCCTGCCAACCGCACAGCGTCCCTTCAGGACGAAAGGGTATGAAGAGGAGCATATTATACAGATGACTGTTTCAAGTAGCTCGACCGTGGATCTTAAACTAAACTGGAGCCTGAATCTAATCACAAATGAGCAAAGTACAGATTGTTTTAATCCGGGTGAATGTGCATGAGTAAAAACAGGATTAATAGAAACTTAAACAACACAACAATACTGACGACGCCAGACGTATGTCTCAGACAATGCTGGATTTGTAGGTCAACCTTGTTCTGGTGAATTAGCTTTTTAGGCTGCCAGACCACAGTGATGGTAAATACGGCTGTCAGTGATTACTTGCATTTAACAGACGAGAGAGAGAGAGAGAGAGAGAGAGAGAGAGAGAGAGAGAGAGAGAGAGAGAGAGAGAGAGAGAGAGAGAGAGAGAGAGAGGTACAACAGAAATATATGTGTGCTACGCAGACATCCCGCTGACTGGGGTAATCTACAGTTGGAAGAAGATGGGTCTGTTATGACGTCATTCAACGACACGGACTCGACTCTCTTTGGTCCGGAGTCTCTTCTGGGACGTGGCGTTGTGGTAAGACACACACACGCACACACACACACACACACACACACACACACACACACACACACACACACACACACTGCGCGCGCGCGCAGGCAGGCAGGCAGGCAGGCAGGCAGGCAGCACGCACGCACGCACGCACGCACGCACGCACGCACACACACACACACACACACACACACACACACACACACACACGTCTTTTCCTGAGTCAGCGTCATTTATTCACGCCGCTTATATTTTCACTTTGTCCTGGTCTGTTGCAACGTCACCAACACATTGCAGTCCGTCATTCCCTCATTCATGCACCTTCATTGTTCTTGTTTTCCATATTTTCTTCAATACCCTCATCACTTTATTAGCTTCCAATCGACCACAATCATTTTCTCCTTTGTTTCTCGTCGGACACATCATCAATAAATGGACTGAGTGGCTGACTAATTGGTTGACTGACTGAGTGACTGACTGCATGACAGTTTACTGACTGACTCACTTAACACGTTGATACACGAGCAATTTCGGCCGTGTGGTTCAGGAGGACCGTTGGAACCTCATGCGGTCGGACCTGACCTCCGTAAACGTAGTGGCTGCCACACGATACAGCAGAAACTGACGGGTTAAAGCAAGGGGACGATCGACGTATTCAACCTCGCCGCTACTACCTGAAGAGTTAGTGGCACAGAGCAAGAGTAGTCGCTCTCGAAAGTCATAGTTAAGCACGTTCGAGCATGGTCACCAAATGGATGGATGACCGTTATTTGCTAGGACACTATACGAAAGAAGTGTCATCCCTTTTGACCCAAGGCCCTTCCTTCACTTCAGTCAAAACGACGGGCGGTCATTGGCTGGCAGGTATAGTTCATCTGTTTGGTACACGGCATGCTGCACTTGGAACAGACAGGCTGAAACAGATACTCTGTACGCTTTCAATAACCGTGTGGCCCAGCTGACACACGATCCAGATGAGATCAGATTCGGACAGTCCTTGGCTCGTGTATTGACGCGTTTACTCTTCACTCATACCTGACTCTGTTGTCCGCCACACAAACACGACCACACACAACGTGCTTTGCCTGTGTCCAGATCCACGCGGGGGCCGACGACCTGGGCCAGGGAGAGGACGAGGGCAGCAAGGCATCAGGGAACTCCGGAGCTCGCATCGCCTGCTGCGCCATCGTCATCTGTCCTGAACCGGCCGGCGTCTGGGACACCGAGAGCTAGATCACACACGTTCACCACGTGCACTGCAGCAAATTTCCGCGCTGTCTTTCACCTTGCTTAGTCCATGGTTGCATTGCTTCTAAGCGACAGCCCGTTTGATTGAAAGGCATTTCAGCGTACTAATCAAGTCCCATACTTACAAAAACATTTTCCCATTAAAGTACACCAGGGGCAATCATGAATGTTATAAATCCCGTTTTACCAGCTCAGAGCATTCATTGTATAAGACAGGCCTATAAATGTGGTGTCACATGGAACCCTTTAAATAGCTTGATCCTTTTTTTCGGATCACGAGAGTTTAAAGGGCCGACCCTTAACTTAGGTTTTACTGGGACCAGCGGATGAAAACTGATGTAGGCCGTTCTTGCTTTTTCTGGATACGACGCCAGTATACCACAGGTTAACCTCTCCAACAGTGCCATTATCTTTTCATTTACACCTGAATCAACTTCGGAAGTAGCGGCCAGATGAAGAAGGCTGAAATGCGGGATTTTTTAAAATTTTAAAACAAATAAACTGCAACAGCTGCTTATATATGATTGATATAACCTTATGAGCCTTTGTTTATATAATATATAAAATAAACAGATACAGTCTCCTCCAGAGTTCTTAAAAAAATTAGTGATAAAAACTTGCGATGTATCGACGACGATGAAATGAGAAAGAGGGGGGTGGGGATCCAAGTTTGGACCCATTTCTTCAGCGGGGGAAAAAGTAATTGTGTTGCGGCGTGAATGAATGAAAATAAAAATGGCTCAATGAATGACATTCATTATAACAAACTCTATATGTGTCTATATATCTTTAGTTACTGAAATTGTAATTTGTGCTTACAGACATTTTCCCGTTTCTGTTCAATGTTAATGGACAATAAAGTATTTTCTGAATCAAAAACAAATGCGATTTTGGTTCTACTCCTCCCTTCTGAAACAGGCACAGAAAACAAGACGGTCCAAGAAACGAGCAAGCAACATCGGGAACGTCCTGCAGGACCATGCATGGATATAGAAAGGTTGTGGTGTCAGGATTAAGCTATCTGTGAACGCGCACTGACGTAAATACATCTTCGTAAGCAGTCAGTCCCACAGCCGGTAGGAGCTTTGAATTCACAAATTAAAATGTCAATTTTATCTTTATCATGAATTGGCCAAGTGGAAATCTGATGAATACGCCTTTCGAAATAATCGACGGGTTATTGATTTTATTACTATCATGCACCTCGGTGCAAAAGAGTTTGTAGTTTGCATCAGTTCATAGATGAATAATTATGTGGTATTTGTGTTTATATTACGGACAAGACGTCATTTCAAATAAATATGGCAGATAATAAATCTAACTGGGCCTCCAAGGTGAACAAGAGTCTATAGCTTTAAAAGATTACAAAGATGTTTTCCCCTTTCTTTTAAGAAATGGATATATTTATTTGGAGTAGGTCTGTACCTAACTTCAAATTTCCCGGCGTCGACTATGCTGATTATTACAGGCGGTACAAAGTATAAATCAAACATCAAAGACAACGTCAAAAATGCCAGTCACGTCTAGCAACCAATATTTGCTTTGGAAGAAACGTGTCCACCCAAACATATTACAATACAGCAATACATAAGAATGGCGATAGTAAACAGAAATCCCCCAGTGTTGCTGGAGGTTTGCTTATTATTTAGACAGAGTCTGCGAATCCAATTAGCTTCGCATTTTTATCATCATCATCATCATCATCATCATTAAAGTATTTGTAAAGCGCAAAATCTTGTCCATAGAAACTATTCTAAGCGCGCGCGCACTAACTCACGCACGCACGCACGCACGCACGCACACACACACACATACACAGAGGCACCCGCACACACGAGCATTCTGACTATACAAAGCTAAATTTACACAGCTTAAAACGGGCTTAAATTATCATAAAAAGAGGAGAGAGGAATTGCGATAGATTACATGGTGTGTCGCTAACGCGATCGAGGAAGTTAGGCTAGTCGATGCAATAATTATAGATACGTAACTGACGAAAACAGTAACGATATCTTGCCAACCTTGACGAACGTGCTTACACCCTGAACATGCTTTCATTATCGCTTGCTATCTCTGGCTGACTCACCGTTAGCTGATCCTGCACTTTGTCCACTCTTTGTTATTGGGCGAAGAGAAAGCTCAGCAACTTTATCTGATACTGCCGATACGCCTTGTTTTGGTGGTGTCTACAGGCGCTCGACTTTCTCAAGTAGCAGTTATACAAATGTGGCTAAACGGATAATCGCAGATCCGCGCCGTGAGTGTTTGGTAATAATATATGCACGTTTGTTTAATCCCTGTGCAACATGGCAGAATTACCCCGGGAAAGGTCCGATTATATTTGTTGTTGATCTCTTTTACATAGCGCTTGTCACGTCACTTCATGCAAAGCCACATACGTAGGGTGCATGTGTGTTTATCTGTAACGGTCACCTGCACTTTTGGCAGAATGACCTAGATCGTTTGCGAGCTACTGCGGTAATACTGGGGTGGAACGGATCCAGAATAAGAGCCAGCACAGAAAGTTGACCGTGGAGAAGAAAATTCTCCCGCGGCTCCTGCCGGGACTCGAACCCGCGACCTTTAGGTCATGAGTCCGGCGCTCTAACCACTGAACTATCCCCGCGCCCCGGGGATACTATATAACTAAAATATTAAAATCAGTTGATACATAATACAGACACGATCAAACATATACAGGCAATTACAATTTAACAACGGGAAAAATACAAAAACAAAACAACGTGAAAGGTTGCCTGCAACTGTTATAAATCAAAGCAGGTAAAAAAGAAGGAATGTTGGAGGATGAAATAAACGGAAATGAAACTACACCACCACCACCGCCACCGCCACCAATTATAACAGAAACCAGCTTACAATTTAGTTTAAACATCGCTAAGATATGATACCATATTTTAAAGCTTCATGCGTTTATTCAAGCCGATTTGGTTGCTGTCATAATGCTGGAGGCATGCCTTGACAACAGTCTACTCCACCACCAAAACTGTTCGCTTCACGAGGATGTTCATCGTTGATCGCGAAGCCATCAAATCGGGCAACATAACAAATGTTTCTAGACTAAGACAGTAACTTACACGGCATCACTATGCGGTGACCCGGGCGTGCGATAAAGGTATGTATAATTACAGACCACGTCAACATACAAAGTCTTGCGTTGCCTTCAGAAGCTGTATAGGCCAACCTAGAGTATCTTGCTAACTGCATCTCCGCAGCGGTAAATAGCAATGTCTTTAGAGAGGAGAGTATAGCAATTTTCATTTGAATAGCCACTCTTTATTGCTAATTAGCTTTGTCGAGACTACCACAGCGAGCGAGCGAGCGAGCGAGGAGAGAGAGAGAGAGAGAGAGAGAGAGAGAGAGAAGAGAGAGAGAGAGAGAGAGAGAGAGAGAGAGAGAGAGAGAGAGAGATTCGCACACACATACTGGCACACAAACAAGACGGTTGGGGGGGGGGGGGGGGGGGGGGGAGCAAATGGGAAAAACGCACAAAATCACCAACAAACAGAAAAAGAGGGGATGGGGGGTGGGTGGGGGGGTGGGTGGGTGTGTGTGTGTGGGGGGGGGGGGGACACCCATCAATAAACAAATAAACCAACCGATCAACAAACATAAATTGATGGTCAATTGCATATATTGACATATTTCCTAGACAATATCTCTATGAAGCCAAAACCATTGACCCACTTCTGGGCAGCTGAACTGCGCCAATCATAACCTTGAACTTAGTCACCAGTCCACTCTGCGATAAAAGACTGTGGACAGGTTATCAAGTCTACACAACAAACTACGCACTTTACGTTAACACCAACCATTTGATAATTCTACACCAGCGAGACGAATCAACCACCTTCCAGTAACAAGCGTTGGAAGTGGTGATAGATATTTAGTCCTTTTTGGGTTGGGGCAAAGAGAAATTAAGGCATTGCCAGGTGGACTGGTATACAGACACTGTTTCATCAGAGAGGACAGAACAACCGTTACAGGATGGCGCATCGGCTGATGGTGCTTATCTTGGTGTCACTGTGTGTATTCTCACTCGCTGGCGCTCAGCAAAAGAGAAAGACAAAATCTGGCAAGAAACGCGTGGGTGCCATTGGTGAGAATCAATCAGACCTTTGTTTCGGTTTTATTTGACTTTAAATTCTATTATCGTTGGACATAGTACAGTACATTACCATATTCTAATCTGATTTAAGAGAATGTTAATGTGTGGAGTCATCTTCCATGAGACTTATGTTGCAAAAGATGATAGGCTGAAGCCGTTCAGCCTGCGATTCCATCTCCCAATAAATCTTTTCAGGCAGAGAAGATCCAAACACATAAACGGATAAAAAGAAAGGTAATTTTAATCGGACAATAAAAAACGAATTGCAAATTTTCGGGGTAGGCCTCTTTTTTGCAAGCGAGAAAACGACAGTTAAACGGTCATATATTCAACGAAAATATTGTACTTACTGCAAGCATTCAACAAACCGCAACCGGATAAGTACACATTATCACCGTTTAACTGTCGTTTTATCGTTTTGAAAAGGGGACTTTACCCCCAAAATTTGTAATGTTATATTGTCCTATTATAATTAGCGTTTCTTTAAACCGTTTTGGTGTTTAGATCTTATTTTATAGAACGATAGCAGTCATCGTTTTGTCAGATATTTTTTCTTTCCAGAAATTATTTAGATTTTTGTTGTGAGGCACTTGTACAAGGCATGCTTTCTGTTGACAGTAAAGGACCCGGAAAAGGACCTGCTCACTAGCAGACGTCTAAGCTTGATGTAACTGATGGGCTTATAACTGGCATGTTTTCTGTTGATAGCGACGGGCCTGAAAAGGCCGCCTCTGCTCACTGGAGACGTCTGCAGTTGTTGTGGTTGTAGTCGGCTTGTTAACTATTGACAGCGAGGGACTTGGAAGAGCCTGTTTCTGCTCGCTGGCAAACGCCTGCAGCTGATGCGATTGTAATTGGCTTGTTTTAATCTGTTGACCACGAAAGACTTACAAAGAGACCGTCTCTGCTCGCTAGAAGATGTTCACTGCAAATATAGGTTGATGTGGTTGTAATTGGCTTGTTTGTTGACAACAAAGGACTTACAAAGAGACAGTCTCTGCTCGCTAGGAGATGTCCACAGCTGATGTAATTGATGTGGTTGTAACTGGCTTGTTATTTGTTGACAATGAAGGACCCGCAAAAGAGACTATCTGCTCGCTGGCAAATGTCTACAGTTGATGTACCTGATTACTTGTATGTCTATTTTCTGTCTACAGTGAAGGATTTGGAGAAGAACATTTCTGCCATCTGGAAAGAGGTCGACATGCTCAGCCAGCCCGTGCACGTGCACATCCATGGCGACGGTCACTTGATGGATTACGGAGACCATGACGATGGTTACGACGTTCACGGCCATGACCACGATGACCACGACCATGAGCACTCCGGTCATGATGACCACCACCCTCATGATCATGGGCCAATGGAGCACGAGATGCACGAAACTGAGCACGTGGAACACAAAGATCACGACGACAAGGATCACAAACACGATCACAAATACCCTCAGCATAGACTCGAACACGACAAAGATGGCACAAAGCACGACCATCACGGCAAGGCCAAGATGAAGAAGATGAAAGGGTGCAACTGTAAGAAAGACGGTGACATGATGGGTAAGCGTGGACACGGCGACCACACCCACATGCACAGGGGGCATGGTATACACGACGGTCATGACGGGACGCACGTGCACATTCACTTGCACACAGCAATGGAGGAAGAGATGGAGATGAAGCACCATCTCATGTCACCTCCTCCCCTGGGTGAGTGGCAGTTCCTGCTGTTTCTTTTTCTTCTGGAACTCCAATGTAGTGTGTATACCCTACATAGTGTGTATGCACCCTAAACTTGTAGCAGACTTTGAAAGAAGTGGGACAAAGTATCAGTCTGATCATTCTGATCTACCGAACGCGAACAGAAAGTGCAGTTAATGAACTTTGTTCTAAAATTAATTTCTAGTCTGTGCTTAGTACCAAAGTAAATTGAAGTACTTAAAGTAACGTTACAGAAGTGTTTTTTGTGTGTGTGTGTGTGTGTGTGTGTGTGTGTGTGTGTGTGTGTGTGTGTGTGTGTGTGTACTGTTGAGAAAACAAAGCTGAAAGCATTTACATTTCTTTTTTTCTAAGCCAAAGAAGTTCAGCTGCTTTGTCAAAACAAAAACACCACCACACTCGTTGTTACGTGTCGCCGTCTGATATTAGTTCGTAATTTTGTGCTTTATCAAAGTACAACCACGCTCATGGTAGTCTGACACTGGTTCAGGAGGCAGAATAGACAATAACCTGATGCCAAATATGTCACCGGAAGCGTACCGGTATCTGATAAAACACGCAATGATCTCATTCCAGACATGTGGCAGTGATCATATGCAATGGCAAAAGAAAGAAAAAGAAAAGAAAAAAGAAGAAAAGAAAAAAAGAAAAGAAAAAGAAGAAGAAGAAGAAGAAGAAGAAGAAGAAGAAGAAGAAAGAACGATGAGCTAACGTCATACATTTGACATCAGGTCATTGTCTATTCTGCCAGAGTACAGCTACATTCACTGTCAAATGTCTGACATTAGTTCATTGTGTGTTTTAGGATCAGGTCTCGCTGTGAAGTGTCTGACAGTAGGTAATTTTGTGTTTTATCATCAGTTCTGCTCATTATGAAGTGTCTGACAGTACGTCATTGTGTGTTTTATCGTCAGGTCTGCTGATTATGAAGCGTCTGACATTACGTCATTGTGATTTTTTTCATCAGGTCTGCTGGCTGTGAAGTGTCTGAAATTACGTCATTGTGTGTTTTACCATCAGGACTACCGGCTTTGAAGTGCCTGACCCTAATCTTTGTTTTACCAGAATACCGCTACCGCTACGCTCGCTGTGATGTGGTTGGAAACAGTGCTCTTCCCTTCGTGGAAAGACAGACCATCGAAGGCCCCGTTTTCTTCAGAC
>JABMCL010003662.1:740000-752500 GCA_018857735.1 Alviniconcha marisindica | reverse complement strand
TGCAAAGCTCAAATTGTTGCAGTGACCGCCAATGATAAAAAGTGCATATTGTACCAGCAACACTTTGCAGCTGCAATTTTCTCTTTGTCGTAAGAACCGTTGATAGTAGTGCATGTAGTGCACGCGCAAACCCAACGCGTCACAAACAGCTAATCACTTTACACTGCAGCCTGCGCGACCGGAAGAAGTATATTCCATACAGGACTCTCTGCGGCATAGCCAGGAAAAGGCTAACTGTCCCCGTTTCATTTCCGTACGGGGGCACATGATGAGTGATGAGGGAGCCCAGCGCTATCCTAGTCAGAGCTCTCTCTCTGTGCGTGTGTGTGTGTGTGTGTGTGTGTGTGTGTGTGTGTGTGTGTGTGTGTGTGTGTGTGTGTGTGTGTGTGTGTGTGTGTGTGTGTGTGTGTGTGTATTACAAGTACGAGGACCGTCCTCTCCATCTCTTGCTTGAGATGACTGTAATTAGGAACGTGGAGCATCCCGCGGTCGACACGTACATGCGCTATAGAAAATTATTGGACATAATGGATGTCAGTCTGAGGATATGCTTCTGTGCCCGGGGGAGGAATGGTAATAGAGACGAGGCCCCCAACCCCGAATCTGATGTGATCATTATTCCGTCTCTTCTCCTTCATCTCAAACTTTTATGTGCCACCCCCTCAGCTGTCAGTGAACGGCTCAGTACGCCCACACACACACACACACACACACACACACACACACACACACACACGCACACACGTGTACCCTTCAATACACCCCCAATCCCGCCCCGAGAGAGAGAGAGAGAGAGAGAGAGAGAGAGAGAGAGAGAGAGAGAGAGAGAGAGAGAGAGAGAGAGAGAGAGAGAGAGAGAGAGAGAGCAGAGACAGAGACAGACAGAAGAGAGACGAGAGAGAGAGAGAGAGAGAGAGAGAGAGAGAGAGAGAGAGAGAGAGAGAATTTGTGTGCGTGAGTGTATATGTGCGTGCTCGCGCGCGCGCGCGTGTGTGTGTGTGTGTGTGTGTGTGTGTGTGTGTGTGTGTGTGTGTGTGTGTGTGTGTGTGTGTTGTGAGCGTACGTGCACGTGCGCGCGCGCGCGCGTGTAGAACAACGTGCATCCACACAAAACACAACAAACAACCCACCCACACACACCCACAAACCACACACACACACACAAACACACACACAAGCCCGCACGCAAGCACGCACGCACGCACACACACAAACACACACTCATACACATGCATACACTGAGTATATTGTTATGGACAAATACTGCACACAATTGTTATTAGTTAAACTAATTATGAGACGGTTATGCTGATACACCATAAACCTGAAACATTCTGTGTTGTTTTGCCGGTAACCTAAAAGAGTAAGTTACATATAAAATCAAGCACTATCACAGCTGAGGCTTGAAAACAGAAATAGCACTTTGAATAAAACATCTTTTATACACATTCTTCCTCGCAATTGGCACTTTATATCGTCGGCCAGACGGGAGTTTTTGAAACTGAGTAAAGAGGGGGTGCTTTGCGTCGTCTAAGATCCATGCGGTTTTCCGTTCGACTGCTTTGAGGTAGAGATCGCTTACGGAGTCTTGTTTTGCATCAACAATCTGTTCTGCGATTCCAACAATACGTGCCAGTTTTGCCTTCCCCTTAACACCCAGGCTCCCATACCAGACGACAATGTTAAAAGTTAAAACGTTCTCCACTAGACTTGCGTATATAATTTTAACAGATCACGACTGACATCAAAAGATCTCAGCTTGCGGAAGAGGTACAAGCGTTCTGTGAGATCTCTCTCTCTCTCTCTCTCTCTCTCTCTCTCTCTCTCTCTCTCTCTCTCTCTACTATATATATATATATATATATATCTGTAAGATCTGTATTGTCACTAAAACTGAGCTTATTATTTATATGAGTACATAAAGACTTAAAATTAAACACCACCTCAACTGGTTTATTGTTTACCTTCACAGGAACAAAGGCTTGTTTCCTTGCACCTAGGACTAATTGTTTTGTCTTATATATATATCTGTAAGATCTGTATTATCACTAAAACTGAGCTTATTATTTATTTCCAGAAATCTTTCTTTACACCATTCATTCAAGAGTGAAACATGTCAAAAATATGTTGCCAAGGAGTCTTCGCTTACACTAATCCAACAAGTGCCATGTCATTAGCAAACTTTGAAGAAGCAGGTTACAGCAGTGTGCAAGTCCATGTGGTTCATGTATATATATATATATATATTATATATATATATATATATATATATATATATATATATATATATATATATATATATATATATATATGGGTGAAGCTAGGGCACATCCTTGGGGTGCCCCAGAATTCAGTACAATCAACCCGTTCACCATAATCCGCTACAGTCGACCTTGGAGAAAGTCCCTGGTCCATAGCAACACACTGTTTGAGCCGACGTACAAATTAACCAGTCTCTTTAGCAGCACATACGGTTCAATTGTATTAAATGCCCCAGAAAAATCAACAAATAACATTCTGACATATGATTCAGCTTTCTCTAAGTGTTGTGTAATCAGAATCAGAAGAGTAAGAGAAGCTTATTCAACACCTGTGGGGGCCTTATATGCAAGCTTTAACGAATCCAACTGATCAACAATATCAAATTTCAAGTGTTTGGGCACAATCTTTTCCGAACATTTTGCGATAATGGGCGTTAGAGCAACAGGGCGGTAGTCATTTCGTTGAAGTAGTGTGGTTTTCTTGGGCACAGGTATTATTGTGGAATTTTTCCAGGTACGAGGCATAGCACGCGAGTCCAAGCACAGTTGAAAAATTAGATTGAAAACTTTCCCTAGCTGAGCCGCATATTTTTCAGATTCCTACCTTTCAGTCCATCTGGGATAGAGGCTTTGTGCGAGTTCAGTCGAGAGAAGCTGGTAACAACATCAACTTAAGAAAGGTCGAGCATCTCTGGCACAATAGTCTGGCACAGTGAAGTATAGTCCTCACTGAAGTTCTTAGCATCAAATCAAGCGTAACATCTATTCAAGTCATTGGCAGTATGGACTGAGTTGGATGTATGAGGCAATGTATGCTTGGTCTGCTGTTTGCCAATCATCGCCCGAGACCGCCCTATGCCTGTCTAACATTGACAGTTTTAAATCTTTCCTCTACCTTGTTCTTATGCTTGAGTCTGGCAATTCTAGCATTTTCTTATTCTTTTTCTTTATTTTTACCGTTTTTCTTGAAGCACAGGAAGCTTGAGGCTTCTTGAAACTCGTCAGAATCAGCATAGTTCTCAGAAAGTACATCCAAGTTCGTCAAAAGCTGGTCAAAAGCAAGTTCCCTTTGACTGAGGAGTACCTTTCAGACTTTGGTTACCTATGGTCTATTGTTTGGTTACACATGCACTGATTTAGTCTTGATTACAGTCTTTTCGCAAAAATTAGCACACAATGTCACCGTGTCTACAAGCTCGTCTGAATCAGTACAGTTGTCAGTAAATACATCCCAGTTCGTCGCTTCAAAACAACCACGAATTCCTGTACGCTGTCAAGAGTCCATAACTGACAAGATTTTGTTGGAGTTCCTTTGGTCTTTATTTTCTGTCTGTACTTTGGCAGCAAGTGAACAACGTTGATCAGATGATTGTCCCAAGGGTGGTCTACACACAGGTCTGTAGGCACTCTCAGTGTTTCCATGCCACAGCTCGATCGCTCGGTTCAGCTGGGTTGGGCAGGTGATGGCTCGCTGGACGGTGGGAAGGTGAGGGGATAGGTCACAGGAATTAAAGTCACCCAGAATAAAGACAGGCTGGTCAACTGACCACGCAACCGCTTCATTGAAACTTTCTGTTATTTTTTCGGCCGCCGTTCTAAAATAAGTGCCAGTAACCTAAAAAAGAAAGAAAAAAGAATGACAGTGATTTAATCAAATTTACGTGGTAAACAGAAGGGGCGGAATGACACAGTCAGTAGCTCAAAGTCGCGGGTACCCACTCGTTCACGCACGCAGTACTGTGTCGCCCCTGTCACTGCCAAACATGCACACACCACCACCAATTCTCTTCTACGCTTTATCACTGTCTCAGCCAGCATGTATTGTACAACCAGGAACTAATCAAGCATGGCTTCTATTACATGTGTATACATAATCTGGGGGTTACAGAGGTATGCAAAATAGATTCCCCTTCCCTCTATTTCTTATGATGGCTTTATTGAATTCCTCCGTCTGGATTTTGCAACAAATGCTCCGTTTTATGAAAAACGAAACAAAACTAAAATGCTTGAGCTTATAGGATATAACTGCGTTTTAGTCTCCTCGGTAAACATTACTTCTTACTGATCTAATTTTGTCGAAAGACAGAAAACTCTGTCTGTCTGTCTGTCTGCCTGACTTTGCTCTGTATTCCTCAACCACCAAAGCTATATCAACTCGGAAAGGATTTAGCTGAAGCAGCAGGCGACTTACTTCAGCTGGCGTGCTGCAGACCGCTTTAAGCGTCGGACCACTGCGCTGCGTAGCAGTGAAGCGAGAGCGTGGCGAAGGACACAACACGGCACAGCAGCAATCGAAACAGAAACGGGCTTGACGTGCTCTAGAAAGGTTGTGCAGCTGCCATTCGGTGTCCTGTGCAGACGAGTGCAGGTGGTTGCTGCTGTAGCGTTTATTGCCAGGATCAGTGGACAGACCGACGTTTGCTGTGCTGTTACAAAGTTAGAACGTGTATATATATACAAAAGTTTATGTAGTTTGTCGCAGAAGACGGAAGGAAAAAGAAAAAAGAAAAAAGAAAAAAAAAGAAAAAGAAAAGAAAGAAAAAAGAGAGAGAGAAAAAAGAGAGAAGAGCTTTAATTAAAAAAGAAAACAGAAAAAGAGAGACAAAAAGAGAAAAGAATTTCCAGACAGTTAAATTGCTCAAAATTGTAATTTCCCCCCCACTGAAGAAAGACTACCGAAGAAGCACAATACCACACGGAGAAAAATCTTTACATATATAAAATAATAGTGATTCCCAATAAGAACGGTAGCGATACCTCCTTCAAACGTCTCTACTGCACTTTATTTAAAACTGCACCAAGAAAAAAGAAAAAAGAATTCTGTAAAATCGCTAGTGCGTTAGAAAGAGGGGAATAAACGATCGAAGGCGTAACGCAGTAGGTCATTATTTCACACCCGTTTTGAGTTGAGTGTAATTATTATCATAACGACATGAGGCTGACAGCGGCATGCAACGTTCTGCGGGTGGTGTTCGTGGCGCTCTCATTTTCTACGGTTCGAGGTAAGTGGCCTGTTGTGATTACTTGAGAAAGAAGAGAAACGCATGGGCCCTTTCACATAATCGAAAAACAAGTTGTCTCCTGACGTTTCACTTAAACCTTCATATTAAGTTCCAGCAGTTGTGTCCTTTTTACGTTCTTTCCATTTTGCTTAGGCTGTTGTTGTTTTTGTTAATCAAACATACAATAAAAAAATAATAATCTCAACAGCGGCAAAAGCAAACAATCAAACAAACAAAGTACACAAAGCAAAGTAAATTGTAACAAGAACAACTTGAAAAGACACTGCGAGATACACCTGGAAGTAATTCCACCACATGTACCCCAGCTCATGAAACTGTGCATTAATACTGGAGGGACAGTGCTGGACATATTTACACTTGATTATTTCCTGCAAAATATTCCGGTCATCTTACTTGGGTGTGGCTGCAGCAGCCACACTATCAGCGCTATCCAGTCATATTAGTGTATGTGATGTCTTAGTGTCTGCCTTGAATGAAAATAACCTTTCACTCAACTCCCTATACCTAGTTTGTAAAGTTCTTCAAACATTGCGGACAGGCTGAACGCACACGGAAAAGCATAATTCGTGTTCTCTTGTTTTCCCCCAGGTTTTGCAGGAGGTCCGCCGGACTTGTCACCTGAAGAACGTAAGTGCTGTATACAGTTACTGGGATGCATGATGAACAAATAAAGTTAAAGGCGAATAGCCCCTAATTCCGATTTGCTAAAATGTCCATAAAACCCGCTCTCCTTCCATATACGATAGTCATCAATAGCCTCAGAAATAGCTATTGGCTAGTTTATTTCAGATCAGGAAACACTCTTGTTTTACCAACAATGCAATGCGTGTGACGTCAAAACCACGAAACTGATTGGACAGAGCATGACAGCAGTTAATAATACTAAAGAGGGTTTCTAGATCGCTCATTTATCGCACAATGCCGTCACTATTTAGAAGATAAGCGCGATTAAGGGGGCTGTTTGCTCTTCATACATAATTATGGGCCCAGGATTGTTTTTGTCATTATGAGAGTTACATTTTGTTGTTTATGTCTCTGCGAGTCATGAACCGATAATAACCTTCTGTTTATGCTTTCTGATCAAATTAGAATGTTTCGGGAAACGTTTGTTGTTGTTTGTTTGTTCGTTTGACATGTACACTACGAAACAAACAGTTACAAAATAACGTAACAGTTTAATGGTGAACAGTTTATGAATTTAAGTATCCTTTTTCGTAGACACAAACGCATGTACTGTTTTATCTTTTTGGTATTTAGGATATAAATGAGACTACAGTAAAATAAAGGTAATCTGCAGATTGTCTGAGAAACCTAAAACAAAGTCTGTTATATGATGGGTCAAAGAAAAAGACGGAGAAGAAAAAGAAGAAAATATTCAGGCCTTCTAATCGTGCACCCTGAGATATTTGCAATTTCACCAGCATGCTTGTATTAACTGAACCCCGCCCCCCCCAAAAAAAAAACACACACAAAAAACAAAACAAAAAAACACCCAACAACTGCCGACTCTGAGTCTGAGATAAAATAAAACAACTCTTTATGTCTGATAGTAATAGATAACTATACTCAAGATTTTCACTGGAAAGGAAGAGAGAGAGAGAGAGAGAGAGAGAGAGAGAGAGAGAGAGAGAGAGAGAGAGAGAGAGAGAGAGAGAGAGAGAGAGAGAGAGAGAGAGAGAGAGAGAGAGAGAGAGAGTTTATTCTGCCAAGAATCCCTCTACTACAATATACTTACTATAATGTCCTCACCCAGGGCCCAACAGAAGTCCACGCATTATAGAATTCTTTGTAGTTTTATCCTTTGTAACATTTCTGTTGGGAGCAATTCATGTCAATCTAGAAAGGGGACAGCACGATTTTTAGAGCAGTACCGATCCAGTCTAATTCCGCGTTTTTCTGTCTGAATGTCAGCCGGTAGTGTTTTTCTCTTATTTCTTTTCTATCTGTTATTGATGTCACCCTAGAGCCCTTTCGAAATCCTTCTCTCTTTTATTTATTGCGTTTACTTGCTTTCTTGTTTTTGTTTTGGTTCTTGGTTTTGTGAGTTATTTCCCACTGTGGCTTACATTTCATCCTGTGGGGGCGCTAGCAAATCGCGTTTAAAAGAGGCAGCCCCTACGCGAAGTTCCCAAATTCTATTACTGGTTGGTTAATCTTTTTTAACGCCGAGTTGTCTCCGAAGAGGTAGTGGTGGGGACCGAGATCCCAGGAGGTGGGGAATGAGGGAGATTATGCCTAACGCTACACTGTCACCACCAGAATGACTCCTGCATTGGGATGGGCAGCGATGAGAGCCGTTTTAATGTTTCATTAATTGTGAGGGACAAAGTCACAAGACAGCACCACCCCCACCACCCGGTCAAATCAACTGCCATAGAGTGCTGATACATGCCAGCCCGCTCATGATGTCATAGGGGCAGAAAACTGTAGCAGAGCTCTCGCAAGTTTGCTCCATTTTCCACACAGTCTATTAACAGTCTATTAAGCTGTCTGAAAATTGCACGGATAAGAAAACACTCCTACTTACAAGACTCCTGAAAAGGGAATCAGACAGATATTTAGCTAGCTCCCCAATGAGGCGAGGGCACGTACTTCCAAAAGCCGGTCAGCAGAGTGGTGTCCCCTCGGGAGACGCTGTCATGTCTGATGAGGGGAGTAATGCTGAAGGGATGTGTTGTTTTGCCAAATACGCATCACTCCTGCATACCTATATCCACGCCATGGGTCCTCTTGTGACTCGCAGATTTGGACCTACTCGTATATCCTGCTTAAACAAGAACATGCCTCTTCAGCAGTTATTCTCTTGTTTTGTTTCACGAAAGTTGTTCCAGGTTCGCCATAGTAGGCCGCCCTTTCTCCTGAAAATATCGTGGGACGCTCGGAGCACGAAACCGTAGGGAGGCTGTGTGTAGTTTTCCATACAGATAGAGGCATCCGGAATTGAAAATTGGAGTTGGGGGTTGGGGTGGGGTGAACAAGCTGCTGTTAAAAGGTACGTTCAGGACGTAGAACTGTAGGGGCTGCAGTTTTTGTGTGTAGACGGAAACGTCCTGGTTCCAGATTGTAAAGAGACGCAGGGTGAGTGGCGGATGGGGGTGGAGAGGGGCGGAGGGAGGGGGGGTGGGGGGTAGGGACAGTTGTTTTCTTTCAGGTAACGAAGTTCGATGTTTAGATTATGTAGGCCATTACGTTTAACTTTTACACTTTCGGGTTTCACGTTTTGTTCCGTGGACAGTTCTATAATTACAAAGGAGCTAGGTTGAAACTAGGTCAGATTATACTTGCTCTCCCAAAATAATATAACAGGTTCGTAGATGATTATCTGTCCAAGGCCCATCTAAACCTTCAAAGACTTGGAAGTATAAATTCGGAAGGAAGGACTATAATTTAATGTGAGCTGGTGGCTGAAACGATTCCATTTGACTGAAAATGTTACAGCGATTATTGATTTATTTTATTTATAAAAGAAACCGAGGAGATTTTCGTGGAATAGTTTAGATGCATAGCGGAAATGACCCTCAACATTAACCACAAAACTGCTGATTAAGCCGCATAGATAAACTTCACGGCAGTTTGATGTAGATGTCCATTGCCGGGAGACTAGGCCTACACACATGGTCCATGCCTACACAGCTACGGCATTCCGACTGATTTCACACAGTCAGCGTACTTCCCTGACCAGGGAGCGCTTGATGGCTGCACCCCCTGGATGCGTCCCAGTGGTCAATGGAGGCATTATGGAAATGTCTCGCTCGTGGGACTGGACTTCTTCCTGATGAGCCCCAGAGGTGATAGCAGGGGCAGTTGTTTACAGGTTCTGTCAAAGGGTCACTCTTTGACGGTAGAACGAGAGACTGTATTCGGGTCAAAGGGGCGAATCGGTATGGTCTCCCTTTGTTGTGCTCTTTTGATCGAAGTTCTGTGTTTCTTGCTTTTATTGTTGAATATTTTCTATACATATTTAATTTATTACTTTATTACTGAGCAGGTTAAAAACGACTTGCTCATCCGCGTGAGATGTCAAAGTATTATTGAACTAAACTAGTTTTCTTGTTTATTAGTTTGTTTTTTATATACAACTTTTGTATTTGTTTTACATTGTTAGTAATTTAGCCCTAGCGAGTGCGGAGATTCACGGGTTATCCTTTACGTCTTTCACTGACGCGTTATGTTTCATAAATGTAGTTCCATACCCCCCCCCCCCCCCCCCCCCCCCCCCCCCGCCCGCTCTTGTTCCATTTCCAAACCATGCATAGGCTACACTAACGCATGCCTCTGCACAAAACACAGTAGTCATTTATACACAGCCCTCCCCCACCCCCCACCCCGGCCCCCCCAGCACACACATGCACACAAAGCCCCCATCACGCGCGCACACACACACACACACACACACACACACACACACACACACACACACACACACACACACAGACACACAGACACAACACACAACTCAACACACACACACACCACCACACACACACACACACACACACACACACACACACACACACACATGGACAATATAATTCATGCATAAACACAATCACATAGACAGACACATAATCTTCAAGAAACTGACGTAGATCCAATTATATCGAGCATCCTCGACGAAACTCAACGATATGTCTGCCCTTTTCTTACAAAACTCAAAATGTCAGAACTACCTGTCCGTTTTTTGTTTTGTTTTCCTCCGAGACTCGTGCTTTAATGTTGTTGTTTTTAGACAATCGGCACCACGACACTGTGTTCGACTGTGTCATATCTCTGTCCTACAGTACAAATTACACAAGACAATTTAGATCATCTTCACGTAAGATGCACGATTCGTTTGACAAACTCATTTGCGAAATATTTTGGAAAATGTCAAAAAGCAGTTGCCGTGTTTTATCACGGAAGGGCAGACGTCTACACGACTGCTGGAGATGATTTTATAACGGTGATTGTAAGGAAGAGTGGTTAGAATAATCGCTCTTGTTGTGCACTTCCAGTCAGTGCTATGCATTGTACTTATAGCTAACGACGCGTCTACCACCTGCTGCCCACTTGACACGGCCACACGGTTTGTTGGTAGCCTATGATTTGGGGTGGACGCTAGAGATACAGGGTTCCTAATGCAGGTGCTGCTAAAGGAAAATCTGTCTGTCTATCTATCGATACATTGGCAAATATATAATGCTTTTAACTCTTGTATTTATTTAACTGGGGTCGCACACACACACACACACACACACACACACACACACACACACACACACACACACACACACACACACACACACACACACACACACACACACACACACACACACACACACACACACACACACACACACACACACACACACACACACACACACACACACACACACACACACACACACAAACAAAAGCCCAAACAAACCTATCTTACTTTCAGCGCTTTTGGTAGACGTTTAAGAGTTTGAAGCACTATGACACTTTGCTTGTTTAGTTTTGTTACGTTTTTCAGGGTTACGTCTCAGCATTCGCTATAATTATGATTATTAGTCTTCGCATGAGGCCATAATTCAGCACAGTCCCGCAAAACAGTTAACCGGAAATGATTAAATAAACTCTCTGCAACATTTCGGCGCTGACCAGGATATCACTATCAGGGTGGTGCCTTGAACTAAATACCCAGTACCGTCTTTGCATAGACTTCCTGTGTACTATCAGTTAAGCGCATAGTCTGTTAGAATACTCGTAAACTAAAGAAGAAGAAGAAGAAGAAGGAAAAGGAGAAAAAGATGTACAGCCTCCCCTCCAACTCCCCCCCCCCCCCCCCCCCCCCCCCCCCCCCCAAAAAAAAAAAAAGCCCGAAAGAAAGAAAGAAAGACAAGGCAGAGAACAACATTATATCATCTTCTGCACTAGCGAATTCGTTTATCTTGTCTTTCTTTCAACTTCCTCGCATTAATCTAACCTCTGACCTTCTGCCCAGCAGACAAACCTCAAAGAAGCAAGATTTCAGCCCGCCACGCGCCAGAACCCGAAATAACCGTTTATCGTGCGGTCGTCTGTCACCGGCTGAACAGGGCCGGGACGCTATCAAACAGACAACTTGTAGTCTCGAAACGAAAAACGTCGAGAAAGATGGGGTGTGACGGAAGGTTAATCGTATCTTCATCACAACAAACTGTCAAACACGTCCTAAGTTTATGTTTAAAGTTAATTTGGATTTTTTATTTTTTATTTCGTTGTTGGATGAGTTGGGTTGGAGGGCTTGGGGAAGAGATAAAAACACGTGTCGTAAAAACAATCTCTCTCTCTCTCTCTCTCTCTCTCTCTCTCTCTCTCTCTCTCTCTCTCTCTCTCTCTCTCTCTCTCTCTCTCTCTCTCTCTCTCTCTCTCTCTCTCTCTCTCTCTCTCTCTCTCTCTCTCTCTCCAAACGTAATTCTGTGTGATTTTTCCTTCCCTTTGTTATTATTACTATCGTTACAATATTTTTTTCTCCATGTACGCATTACCTTTTAAGTGTCTGTAATTCTATGAAGGACAGGTCTGCCCGACAGGTATTCGAACCTAATCCTTTACGGTTGTTTAATAAAGTTCAGCCATCCTTAGTCTCTCCCCACGCCTCTCTCCCTTTCCCCATTTCTCTTTCTCTCCTTCCCTACCACTCTGTATATTTCTTCAAACGCTGGAGATAAAACAAATGTGAAGAAAAATACAACAGCAACAACCCCCCCCCCCCCCCCCCCACCCCGCCCCCATCCCCCAAAAGAGAAGAAGATGGAAGAAGAGGAAGAAGAATAAGAAGAAGAAGAAGAAGAAAGAAAACAAAAACTCCCCCCCCCCCCCCCAAAAAAAAGAGAGAAAAGAAAAAGAAAAAGAAAAAAAAAGTAACTGGCGTAATGATGTGTTATCAGGATCATCACCACCTTCTCTCCTCCTCTTTCTTCCTTTTGCGTCTCCCCCCCCCCCCCACCCTCAATTTCATTCTCCCTCCCCCCTCTCTGTGTGTCGTCCTGAGCTGACCCTGTGCACAGGGCGTAAAAATCCAATCAAATAACTAATAACTGTCTCACTGTTTGCCTGTCCGTTCTTTCTGTCTGTCTGTCTCTCACTTTCCGTGGAGACTGATTCCGTTTTACTATAACTATTTCTTTTTGTTTCGTTCATTCATTCTGCTTCTATTTCCTTCTTTCTTTCTGTCAGTTGTTTCCTAAGGGTACGATGTCTGTGTATCTTT
>JABMCL010003662.1:730000-735000 GCA_018857735.1 Alviniconcha marisindica | reverse complement strand
CTGCTACTATTACTACTGCTGATGCTGCTACTACTGTTACTACTACTACTACTACTATTGCTACTGCTTCTGCTGCTATTACAACTACTACTGCTGCTGCTACTACTGTTACTACTACTACTACTTCTGCTGCTATTACAACTACTACTGCTGTTACTACTACTACTGCTACTGCTTCTGCTGCTATTACAACTACTACTGCTGCTGCTACCACTTTTACTACTACTACTACTGCTGCTTCTGCTCCGACTACTACTACTCCTACTACCATAATCGGGACATCAGTGCCCTGTCTCACGACAGCTGTTGGTTTGCTTTGCACTACACAACAATGAAATATCAACAAGGGGCCGTAGCTTAGTGGTTAGCGCGCTGCGCTGGTGATCCAGTGAAGGCAACTACCATGGGTCGAAGTCCCGGTCGAGACAGGGTGAAGGAGCATTTGTCAGGTCTGTGCCTGTCTGGCCTTCATGCACACATCACGCACATAGACCGTTGCACATCTTATATACCCCATGGTCACCTTTCGACAAGACAAGGCCTAACGGCCGGTGACGCAGGCATGGAAACACAAGAACAGCGCAAAATAGTAGAAGAAAACTACAAATGATGATTGCGGCTACTCGGGACTGAAATTTGAAGAAGATAATGCCCCTTCCGAATCAATAAGTACAGCAGCAAAAGCGGCGGCGTAAAAGTGGGACTAGCAATACTGAGATCATATAATCGTTCCCTTCCCACCCCGCGCCCACTCACACACGTCCCCTAGTCCCCCGTCCACAACGATCTTCTTTGGGTGTGAGACAGGCGGCAATTATTTTAGCAACCTTACATAGAGATGCGTAAGCACGTCGAGTCAGGCAATGCCTGGAGCATGCTACAGAAGAATGCGACGACTAATTTCTTCTGGTGTCGGGGGACCATAGGTGGAGTTCACGGGCCGGTCGTAGCCGGTGGTAGCAATATTGCTTCCCTGAAATGCCCCCCAGGAGATTGTCTGTGCCTTCCCATATCATGACGTCGTGTAGGGTAGCGAAGACGTCATTCCTACCTTATCGCTATGCATAATTAGTCAGATTCGTTTGTTTCACGTTTGGGCTGACCTTCTCCTGGCGGGTTAACTGGGGCGGAGGTGTGATCGTGTGGGTGCATGCCAGCAGGGCCTACTTGTATGGGAGCAACACGTGACGGGGGATTGTAGCAGAGGAGGAGGAGGAGGAGGTGTGTGTGTGTGTGTGTGTGTGTGTGTGTGTGTGTGTGTGTGGGGTGTGTGTGTGTGTGTGTGTGTGTGTGTGTGTGTGTGTGTGTGTGTGTGTGTGTGTGTGTGTGTGTGTGTGTGTGTGTGGTGTGTGTGTGTGTGTGGGAGGAGAGAGAGAGAGAGAGAGAGAGAGAGAGAGAGAGAGAGAGAGAGAGAGAGAGAGAGAGAGTCTCTCTCCTTGTGTGTGTGTGTGTGTGTGTGTGTGTGTGTGTGTGTGTGTGTGTGTGTGTGTGTGTGTGTGTGTGTGTGTGTGTGTGTGTGTGTGTGTGTGTGTGTGTGTGTGTGTGTGTGTGTGTGTGTGTGTGTGTGTGTGTGTGTGTGTGTGTGTGTGTGTGTGTGTGTACCCGCGTGTGTACCTTTCTTGGAGTTTATGTACCTTGTATTTAATCGCTGAGAGTTCCTGAAGTCGACTCAGATCTTTGTTGTGTTTTTCTGACGTCTTTTATGCACTAATTAAAATCCCTTTGTTTGTTGAGTCTATATAAAAGAACTGATTGCGCGCTCAGGGGCGAAGGGGGAAATGGGAGGGGGTATACAATAACAACTGGTCCGGCAAAACCTAACGGTGCGAAACAGGAAAATCTGGCTCTTTCTATGCAGTTGTCATGCATAGAGACAGTTGTCATGCATAGAAGGGGTGTATACTTAAGTAAACAGAATTAAAAGAAGCTAAAATACATTAAACCAGAATTTTAAATATTCTGAAGCAGCTTTTCTTTGTATGTTGCAATGCCTTCGCAAAGACAACGCCGGTCTTGTTTAAGTCGGAGAAACAGATGCTTTTGCTGTGTCCGTAATGAGGAAACTTCAGGCTGCAAAAAACGATGACGTATGTAGCTCGGCTAGCCAAGACCGTCCCTACTGATGAGTGCGTTGTCCATTATGACGCATTCTTAAGCAATGGTCATGAGGCAGATCGAAACGATGTTAAGTATCAGCAATCTAAAAAAAGAAAGAAAATGTTAAAAAAGAAAGAGAAAAAAGTAAAGGAGGCAGTGATTAAGGAATTCGGTGCGGAAGACAAATAGCTGTATAAGCGAGAACGCCTAAAAAGCTCTGAAATCCAACAAATACTACTGTGTATCGCGTTGTTACCGAAATCCAAGCAAATCAAGAAAATAACCCTTTACAATTTACAGACTTAATTGTGAATGGAAGGAGTGGCCAGGCCGAACCACGATTCGACGAGACGAAGGACCATAGTTCAAGTATGGAATGCTTTCTATGAATCACTCGTGGAAATGTCAGTGGAACGCAAGCTGTTTTCGTACTTTCTTCCCCACAAGATCTTATAATGCCCATTAAAGGAAATTTTTTCAGCCTTTTGTGTATTTTTATATTCCTTTTCTGAATCTTGGAGTTTTGTAAATGAATGATAGTCTTTGGCCACACTCCTTAACCTCGTTTTCGATGTCGAGACCAGCCGTGACCTATTACATTAACAAAAGTCCATTTACACCGTATAGCTTAATGGCGCTCAGCGTTATTTAGCGTGAGACGAGACCAAGCAGTCGTCCATCAATCACAGCAAATTACTTCCCATAACCGTAGTCCGTGTACATCCACGAACATCGTGATTTTCTTACTCAATACATTACTGCGTCATCAATTGTCAATCGGCCTTTACGGCATCATTCCTCGGGCAAAAACGCGGTTGCAGAAGCAGTACTGACAACACAATGACTGACTGCCACAGGACAAAGTGCACGATAAGTGCACAAGGCCAGCTTTTAGTAAAGATTATGCGATAGCAATGGAAACCTTTAAAGCATCTACCCTGCGGGGAGCATTTAACACTACAAACACAGCAGAGCACATATAATGCATATCAGTATAAAGGGTGTTGTCAGTTTAACATACAGCTAAAAATATTGTACACGTCAACACGGGTTCAAACATAACTGACTATATGGAACACACACACACATACATCACACACACACACACACACACACACCACACACACACACACACACACACACACACACACACACACACACACACACACACACACACACACACACACACACACACACACACACACCACACACACACACACACACACACACACACACACACACACCACACACACACACACACACACAGACACACACACACACACAACAACACACACACACACACACACACACACACACACACACACACACACCACACACACACACACACACACACACACACACACACACACACACACACACACACACACACACACAACACACACACACACACACACACACACACACACACACACACACACACACACACACACACACACACACACACACACACACACACACACACACACACACACACACACACACACACACACACACACACACACACCACACACACAACACACACACACACACACCACACACACACACACACACACACACACTGTTATTGATAAGGGTGGAGGACAGTGTTGGAGTTGATTGAAATGTTTGGAGAAAAAAATGAAAAAATGTTTTGAGTTTGTTTTTGAAGGAAGTAGCAGAGTGCCTGATGCATCGAGGCTTCGGTTAAATTGAACAAAACCAGCTGTGACGTAATAGTATTTTCTCTTTGAGAAAGGCGCTTGCCCTACCCTATCTCATTACCAGCGTGCGCATAATCTGTAGTAGAGTTTGCAGTGCTTTTTGTTGCGTCCATTAACATTGCTGCATTTAAAAAAAAAAAAAATGATGTTCCTCTATTGTCATTAGAAAAATCCAAATATAATTTATTGCTGTCAGCGAAATTTGATCGGGTGTTAAAAAACATGGTAAATTTGGTTTGATGTCATTTTTGTTTCCTCTGTAAAATTTGCAATTTGTGTGCAGTGCGTTTCATTGCGTCACTAAACCTATGTCGTCATTTCGCGGGGTCTTGCGGCGTGGGTTGTGACCGCTACATCGTACATCGCTGGCGACTGCCTCTCTGTGACCAAGACAGAAAATGTTGCATACCAGAAACAGGTCAGTACGTAAGCTGTCAGTGTACAGTGTACTTTGACGAAGATTACTTCTGTGAGACGTGAGAAAGGTCGGTACCAGTAGAGTCAAATCTACTTCGCACATCGCCAAGGTTACCTCTGTGTGACCTGAGACATGTCAGTACCTAGAGAGTCAAAGCAATATTTGATCATCGCTGACGGTGACTTCTGTGTGACCTGAGATGTCAGTACCCAGAGAGTGAAAGCTAGATCGCACATCGCTGACAATGACTTTTGTGTGACCTGGGCTATGTAGTACCCAGAGAGTGAAAGCTACTTCGCACATCGCTGACAATGACTTTGTGTGACCTGGGCTGAGACAGGTCAGTACCTAGAGCCAAAGCTACATTGCAAAATACTGACAGTTGCCTATGTGTGACCAGGACAAGATATGCTGCATAACAGAAACAGGTAAGTACCTATAAGCTGCCAACGCTGCATCGTACCTTGCTGACGACTGCCGGTGTGACCAGAGACAGGTCTGTACCGTCAACCCTACATCATACTTCACTGACGATTACTTGTGAAAAAAGGACGGGAAGCATCACATATATGGAGACAGGTCAGTGTGAACAAACTATGTGACCATGGCAGAGCCAGGTCGCAGTGCCCATGCATGTAGAATGTCAACGCTACATCAACGGTTGTCTCTGTGTGACCAGGGCAGGAATGCTGCATACCAGAGACAGTCCTGTGCCTAAAAGGTCAATGCCATTTAATTAATACATGTCATGTTTGACCAGGACA
>JABMCL010003662.1:707500-725000 GCA_018857735.1 Alviniconcha marisindica | reverse complement strand
TCCTTTCAAGCTTTTCTTGTGAATATACGCACATTTAAAAAAAATTCTTCTAAAAGCCGATACTGCTTTTCATGGGATTTCTTGGCTTTTCAATTAACTCCACCAGCCAACGTCATTAGAAAAAGGGGAAAAGATAGAAAGTGAAGAATTAAATTTAAAAAAAAATCCAAACCGTACAAGGACGCCCGGAAGTAGAAATCCTTTTGGCGTCTTATTTGATGTTTAACTTCTAAGCTTCAAAAGACTGAAATTAAAGCGGTGCACGCGCAGTATCTTGGCTTGCATTGCTCTCCCTTGGTGCTCTCTTTCAACCAAAGCAGGCCTTGTTTCGTCAGATCAACAAAAATCTGTCATTAAAAACTTTAATTTGGTGATTTTTTTTTTTTTTATATTTTTATTTTTTTATAAATCTGCTCCGTTACACAGGAGCTGTAAAAGAAAGAGTACATTTTAGGGGTTTCAACTTTCCGATCATTTCTTTGCCGTTGAGCTCTACAGGAAAATAGACACTGAAAGAACACACACACACATACACACACACACGTGCGTGCGCGCATGTGTGTGCGTGTGTTCGTGCATTCTTACGAGCGCGTTCACGCTGGACGTGATTTGCTCAATGTGTATGTGGTACAGGTTCACGTTGCCACTGGATGTGGCGGAGAGTGGGAGAACACAATGTGTTAACTGCTCAATGTGTATGACTTTGTGGTACAGCTTCACCATGCCATTGGATGTGGCGAAAGAGGGTGGGAGAACGCAATTTGTTAACTGCTCAATGTTTATGTGGTACAGCTTCACCATGCCATTGGATGTGGCGAAAGAGGGTGGGAGAACACAGTGTGTTAATTGGTCAGTGTGTATGTGGTACAGCTTCACCATGCCATTGGATGTGGCGAAGGAGGGTGGGAGAACGCAATTTGTTAACTGCTCAATGTTTATGTGGTACAGGTGCACCATGCCATTGGATGTAGCGAAAGAGGGTGGGAGAACACGATTTGTTAAATGCTCAATGTTTATGTGGTACAGGTTCACCATGCCAGGGATGTGGCGAATGAGGGTGGGAGAACACGATCTGTTGAGCGTTGACGAAACGGAACGAGATCTGTCCATAGCCAACGTCTTCATTGTGAGTATTAGCACCCCCACTCACTCACTCTCACTCACCGACTCACTCACCCCATCGAACCAGGCATTTCTCTTTGCGATGTTCATGAATCCAATCTGTTGCCGGAGTGGAAAAAAGGACAGATCGACTGTCTGACGGACACTGACGGACCGACTGACTGATTAACCGACACACTGACGGACTGTCTGATTAGCCGACACAATGACGTACTGATTGGTTTTCTGACTAGGCGTCACGCTAACGGACTGATGACTGATTAACCGACACACTGACGGACTGTCTGATTAGCCGACACAATGACAGATTGATTGACTGTCTGACTAGCCTAAATGGCGACTAACTGATTGATTGACTGAACTGACATTGTTGAATATTTATTAGCTAATATCAACGAAATGGAGTTAACAACTGTTGATTGACGTCATACGTACAGCAGTTAGGAATACAGCCCCGGGGACACTTTATTTGCATCGCATCCAGATAAGTAGAAGGTAGGCACAGAACACCAAAGCTATGTCCTCACATCCTCGTGTAGCTAGTCAAGTTGTCTGAGGCACTTTGCTTAACTGCCTCGAACGAACACCCTGATCACCCTATAAGCAGTTGAACAATGAATAAATCTGATCCCGTCATCGTCATCATGATTATGGTCATGGTTACAGCAGCTGCAGCAGCAGTGTCAACAACAGCAGCTGCAGCAATACTTTTTTTTTTAGCGCTTTGATAACGACAATATTGATGAATGCTGCTACACACCGCCATTATTCTCCCAGTACCCAGGGTACAGAACCCGCAGCTCAAGAGGGGAGAACGCTACCCTGTACGCGCGCTACAAACACGACCTGGCCCTCATCCAACTGGCCGAGGACGCGGGCGTGGAGCCAATCTGTCTCCCCACGGGCGATGCAGCGGAACCGGAAGTGCAGAACTCCAGTGATGACAGCAACATGGCGTCACGCTTTCGCCAGACAACGCTGGAGAACAAGGGAGAGTGCTGGGTGTCTGGCTGGGGTTTTACGAGAGGTGGGTTTCGTAATGGTTGTCTCCCTTGATATATAAGCGCTCGTTTCCCTGTCTGTGTTCTCTGAGAATAGCATGAATTATACTAGAGTTATAGTTAGGGATTTCATTTAATTTTTAGTATTTTATTGTTCCTTGCGGGAAATTAGGGTCGCCTTAACTGGGTAAAGCACAACAGCCACAATAATAATAATAATTATTATTATTACCCATTCCTACACTAATGTGTGCAGTGTTTTCGTGTGTGCAAACAATGGTATAGCTGCCAGTATTTGATGCGTGCGATTGCACACGCGGGCTGTATGGACACCGTAAGAGAGTCTGCACTGAAAGCTGACTCTAGGAGAAAAAAGGAAAGGAAAGAAAAAACAAAACACAGCATTTGAGAGAGAGAGAGAGAGAGAGAGAGAGAGAGAGAGAGAGAGAGAGAGAGAGAGAGAGAGAGAGAGAGAGAGAGAGGCTTGTTTGTTGCTTACATCGCAGCCTATTGTGTCCCGCTGTGTCCAGCTGAGACACCGTCGGTGATAGCACGCATTCCAAGACTACCACAAGAACCTGTCACATTATAGAAGTCACAGACCGCGGCGTTGGTGACAAAATGTAAAACCCGATCGTGGTTGCACTTGAATGGCCTATGTGACTGAGAGAACTTCAACCACCATCGGATGCTACGGGATGTTCAGGGGGAGGGTTAGCTAGTTAACACCGACGACTGACGATGTCCAGCATCACATTGATAACCATGGCGTGATACTTCAAGCTGTTTCAGACAACAGCAACCGCGACCAGGTGTTAGGGGAGAGTTTGGTGGCGAAGGGAGGGGGGAAGGGGAAGGGGAAGGGAGGAAGGTCAACTCCGATGAGTGCTATGTCTTGCATCATATGAATAACATATTCCCCAACCTTTATTTCGGACAATAACACCCGGGAGCAGATCTTGCGGGAGATTTATGTGGAAGGAAGGGGGAAGGGAGGGGAAGTCGGGGGGTGGGGTGGGGGGGTGGGGGGTGGGGGGGTGGGGGGGTTGTTGAGGGGAAAGAGAGGCAGTGTGGAGGCGGGCCAACACTGACGATTGACCATTTCCGATATCATAAGAGTGACGTGATACCGCAACCTTTGTTTACAGACAACAGCAACCAGGACCAGGTGCTGCGGGAGGTGCAAGGGGAGCTGGTGAACAGCGAAGACTGCAGCGACATGTGGGGCACTCAGCTGGACCATGACATGATCTGTTTCGGTGACGGCACGCGTGGACCCTGTGCCGTAAGTCAAGGAGTCACTCACACTCTAGACGTAGACTTTCGGCATGCTCTGTCTCACATCTCTGCCACAATGCTTTTCAAACTGAGTCTAGTCTGTTTGGGAGATCAGACTGGCTATAGCGTAATCAACTACGGCAGAGATGTAGGGAAAACCATGCCGGCGGTCGCTGCTTGAAATGAATGAGTCACAGCTAGACACGGACTGACTGTTGCGTTTCACGCCAAAGGACGTTGCTACTGTCACATTTCAAGCTACATAGCTCACTATCTTTCACAGAGATAGAAAATAAAGAATATTTCAGTCTCATGTGATTCATTTGCGTTCTGTGTTTATTACAAAGCCCTTGTCGAGGCCTGTGCAGGTGTAAGCATCGGGGATTTACGATGCTATCTCGGTTTTTTCTTCTGCGTTGGAGGATGGTTTGAACTCGGGCTGTTTAAAATTTCACTCGTTCTTTTTCAGATTGTGACAATTCACTCAAAGGCTAACATAATTATATGGTGAGCCAGTTCCGAGATCAAAGGACTATGTCCAGTATTGAATAAAAATGTGTTCTGTCTCATACTTGCACACACCTGCGTCGCCGGGTGTGCCTGAAATGGAGTGATATATATATATATATATATATATATATATATATATATATATATATATATATATATATATATATATATATATATATATACTGGTATAGCATCCACATTACAAACGCAGGACTCATGGCTTTCCCACCTTCTCTTGCTTTGGACCCCACATTTGGAATTCACTCCCACAAGAACTTAGACATTGCTCAACCCTGTCATCTTTTAAAGCCAAACTGAAAACATTCCTCTTCTCACAGTATTTTCACCCCAACTAATATCAGTACACAGTTTCTGCTACAGTCATTGTGTGTGTTTGCGTGTGTGTGTGTGTGTGTGTGTGTGTGTGTGTGTGTGTGTGTGTGTGTGTGTGTGTGTGTGTGTGTGTGTGTGTGTGTGTGTGTGTGTGTGTGTGTGTGTGTGTGTGTGTGGAGTGCTTGTGTTTGTTTTCCGCATACTACTTTATGTAAATTGTTTTGGTAGGACTGTGCTCTACATGTGTATAGAATATCATATTTAGGTTAATATGTATCATGTAAGCGTTCAGGGCGTTGATGAGCGCATGATAAATGTACATTATCATTGTTATTTTGGAGGCACTTCTTGTGGAGTTTATGTACCTTGTATTTCCTCGCACGCCAGGTGAGAATTGCCGCAGGCGACTCAGAGCTTTCTTGCTGTGCTTGTGTGACGTCTTTTGAGCGCTAATCAACTCTCGCGTTCGAGCCTGGTTCTGATTCAGATGGTCAGTGATGTGGTTTGGATGGAGGTTAATTGTGATCTTCAGAAAATCCTCGATGTTGCCCCACAGCTGTTCTCTCAGCGTTGCTCCATGTGGGCCATTGCTGCGTTCTTGCTTCTCTGAAGGAAGAGAGGACAGAACTGTAGGACATACTCTGGGAACTGTGGTCCTGTCTGGCATGGGCATGCAGTCTTCTGTATGTGCCAGCCATTTATGATCGGCACATGTATTGGAACAGGCGGCAGTGTCCAGTCCTGAGACGGAAGGTGGTGGTCTGTTGCAGCCGCTTCAGGCGATGGACTGGGCCATTCTGGCTTTCTGGGACTGGGTGGCCGGAATGTTTGTTGCTGTGTCGGCTATAATTATTACAACAGGTGTTATGCTGTGAAACTCATACTCGTTTTGTCGAAAGTCCACACAAATAAATTCTAAGCGCATCGCCTCAGTCGCGAGGAACTGTGGCATACATTGCAGGGAATCGCGTCATCAATGCTAGGCTGTCAGTTTCGAGGTTGTCAGCACTTGAGAAGACATTCTTTGCAAGGCCTCACGGGGCGTCGGCTACATGTACACACACTCGCTGCCACTCAAACCAAATTTCGATGAAGTCTAGCAGATAAGGTAATAATAAACAGCTGCCGATACACGAATTATTTTTGTGCCGCCACGACATGGCCGTCCGGCTTTGAGTCAACGGCCAGATGTACACATGTGCTGATGGCCTAAACATAAAAAAATCCATTTCCCTTTTTTTCTGTTATTGTCTCCGTTATGTCTAGCTAATCCGGTTTGACTTTGGCGAGAGGGTTCCGGATGCGAGATTGATGGCGAACAGTCAGCCGCCTGATACGCCCCTGGACAAGAATTCAAGACACTCGTGCATCGTGTTCCCAAGGCCAAGGTTTACCTGACCGATTTTTGACGGGCACTGTAAGGGTGAAAAGGAAATTAGTTGACAGCAATGCAGTTGAAAACAAAACAAACAAACAAAAACAAAAACAAAACTAAAACCTCGCAACCCGAAAACAACATAATTGAGTTGCAGCCTGATGGGATCAGGAAGTAGCTGACTGATAAAGCCCTTGAGATAAAGCGCGCTTGCGAAACACGGGTCCTTGTACTTGGAAAGATTTTATCTCCGTCTGCCCCGTTTAGATACTGGTTCTATAGTACGTGTCATCATGACGGCTTATCGCGAGCGTTTGTATCATGAGAGCTGTTTTGCGCAGTTGATATGCTGAATCTAGGTTTCGCCTTTCCCCCTGTTATGACTTGTTTGTTAACAGGGCCTTTGAATCAACTAATAACCAACCGGCCCTTTTACGCATTCAGACCATGAATACTTTTCGTTCTGAGATTACGGTGACCCGCTCCATCAGTTAACTTCACATGTGGCACTTTCCTTTTCTCTGGGGTCTTACGAAAAGAAGAAAAAAGGAAAAGAGAGAAGAAAAAAGAAGAAAGAAGAAGAAGAAGAAATTTTACATGGGCCGGAGTGGAAGAGGCTGAAGATTTAAATGACCGAGTGAATGACGTTTAAATACTTACTCATTCACACAGACACAGACAGACAGAGACAGATAGAAAGACGGACGGACAGACAGACAGACTACAACACACACACACACACACACACACACACACACACACACACACACACACACACACACACACACACACACACTATATATATATATATATATATATATATATATATATATATATATATATATATATATATATATAATATATATTGTGTGTGTGTGTGTGTGGTGGAGGAAGAGAGAGAGAGAGAGAGAGAGAGAGAGAGAGAGAGAGAGAGAGAGAGAGAGAGAGAGAGAACAAAACATTGCTTTTATTAAATTAGTAAAATACTCTCTTGTCTGTGCAGCAAGTCCTGAAATACGAAAACGTGAAAACGTTGTGTACATTTGAAGCAGATTTTTCTCATAAACTTCGAATTAAGGCAGAGTGGGTCCACTAAAAAAAGAAAAAGTTTTTTGAAGTGCTGACATTTGACCATCGGCATGGTGTTTCGATCGTGATTCCCTTCCCACAGTTATTTTTAAGAGTCAGCGTGTGACAACATGTTGCTGAAAACGTTTTGCTGTTACAGATGATATGACCCGAAAGTTATATTGCTGTTATAGATCATATACGTTAAATTTGTACGATTCAACAAAAAACAAAAACAAAAAACATCGTTACTTCATTGTGTTTAGATCTGAAAGAATGTGGCCGGCATCTAGAACAATTAACTCCCTGTTTCCACTGTAACCCGACAGTGTTTAACAGTGTCTACATTTTGCTGTCTTATTTTGGTATCCGTCCGACCCCCATGCTACAGCAATAGCACGTAAAACATCCCGGCCATTCTATTAAAAGTGCAGATGGCAGGCTACAGATAAACATATGCACCGCACATAACATATGTGGCTTGGAATAAACCTGCTAATTGGTGCACGGTTGTATGGTGTACACAGAACATGCGCCGAGATAGCAGCAGTTGCACGTTTCACCTGCTATGTAACTACCAAACAGTGCTGTAAGTACACCACTTCGGTGGATATTAAAAAAACGCGCCAGTCATTGGCCTGAATCGCATGCGACTAGCACACAGAGAGTCTGCTCGGAAGCACAGAACAGCGCTATATAAAAACGACCAACCAATCTATCTGCTGACGAGTTCATCATAAGTGCACATGCATGTAACAGTCCACTGTTCCGCTACCACAAAGCTACATCTACTTAGAACACAGGTACAATTATTGGAGTTACTGTACCACGAACGCACACACTCGCCAACATCACTCAACGATAACAGCAACAACTGAGTCTGGTGGAGAGCACCGACAGATGAATGAATAAATAAACAAGGAAAGAGTGATCCAAAAGTCTGAAACATATTTTCAGACTTCTTATGCTTTTCACCATACTAACTAGAAACTGGTCTCCTTTTATGCAATGGAAAGGCAAAAATCGCGACTTTTATCCAAACATTGCTGTGACTGATCTGTGCCAAGTACAGATTTATTTTCCCAATACCTTTCTTTCTCTTAGCCTTTTTTGTTCTTTCCTTCTTCTTTTTAATTAATTTATTTATTTGTAGACATGTTCTTGTGTTTTTGCTTTGTTTTGTTTTATCGGATGTCGGGGGGCAAGGCATGCTCTCAAGAACACGAGCACAAAAGCTGTGACAAAGCTCGAACTTAAACCCGGTTGTAACTGTTTAGTACGTGCCAAGCGACAGAGGTATGGGAAAGTCGACAGATAAGAAGGACGAAAATCCCAGGAGGCAGTGGTAGTAAGTAGGGTGGGATCAAACGTGGGATAAATCACCTGGTGGCAATAACCGGCTAAGTGAAAAGTAAAAGACGTAGATTATCAGCCAGTATGACAGCTCGTTTTTATGTCTTCAGTCTGAGTGTTTTGTCGTGTGCGTGTGTGGCGGGGGGAGGACGGGGGGGGGGGGGGGGGGGGGGGGGGGGGGATCGGGGGGGGGGGGGAGAGGAGAGAGGAGAGAGAGAGAGAGATCGTCTTACCCACATCTACATTCAGTCCTTCCATCAAATGCATCCACAGACAATCCACATCCACAAGACCCAATGAAATCACACGACTAGCTAAATATCCATAACTATAGAAAAAAATCTGATACAGTTCACAGAGCTACAGCTAGAAACAGTCTTGTTTAGAATTTACTTTGTAACAGGAATTTTTCAGACAATGAGGAAACAGATGTAGAGAATCGGACAGTTTGAGGGAGGTAGTTCTCGACAGCTGAGGATTGATATGAAAAAGATTTTCGTCTGTTTTTTCTTGTTCTGAAAGAGGAATTCTGAATACTCAGAAGTAGAACGAAGCTGACGAAATGGGGTGTAGTTAGTAAATAGTTCAGACAAATATTATGGGGTTTACAGGTATGCATGGTCCTATTTATTCTCTCTCACTATTCAAACTAACAATTAGTCTATTCTAGATGCAGTTCGAAATATCTTTGTCCGACTAATAATAGTGCTTGAGCTGAACAAAAGCAACAAAAAAGTCCTTCTACTGAGTCTTGACAGAGTGTTCTAAGTCTTTCTATTGGACTTTGACAGGGCGTTCTAAGTCGTTCAATTGTGTTTTGACAGAGCGTTCTACGTCGTTCTATTGGACTTTGACAGGGCGTTCTAAGTAGCTTTATTGTGTTTTGACAGAGAGTTCTAAATCATTCTATTGCGTTTTGACAGGGCGTTCTAAGTCGTTCAATTGTGTTTTGACAGAGCGTTCTAAGTCATTCTATTGTGCTTTGACAGAGCGTTCTAAGTCATTCTATTGTGTTTTGACAGAGCGTTCTAAGTCATTCTATTGGGTTTTGACAGAGCGTTCTAAGTCATTCTATTGGGTTTTGACAGGGCGACTCGGGCGGACCTCTGTCGTGTCGGCTAGAGGGGCGGTGGTACCTGGGAGGTGTGGTCTCCTGGGGCACGGAGGACTGCAACGTCAGCGGCTACCCCAGCGTGTTCACCCGCCTCGCCCCCTACCTACCCTGGATCCACTCCACCATGCAGCAGCATCAGCAGCTGTCCCTGTAACGCTCCACGCTCACAGAGCGTCTACCTTTCTTTTCGGTTAACGGGGCGTCAAGCGCGATGCCAAGGCGCGTCATACAATAACCTTCTCTACGTCATATGATGACGTAGGTGTTTCCACGGATGACGTCAGTCAAACAGCGTCAGTTATCCACCCTTTAAGCGCAGGGGTGATGATGGATGTATATGATTGTTTGATTAAAAAAATTGGTTTAGTTTTTTTGTCTTGGTTTGCATATGTTTATGACAACTAATGTGAAAACATTGAGCTCTTTTGAGAAGTTTACAATTTTGAGGATGTTTTCGGCCGAAAAACTGATAAGAATACAATAAAGTTACACTACCCGCGTTCAAGTCGTTACATTAATATAACTGAGTATCGCTACGTACTGGTATTGTCTAAGCCTGGAACTGAAATATGAAGTTGTTTGCTGTATGCGTTATATTTTCGTTTGATTTTACATATAAAGGGCTAGGACATTATTTCTGTTGCCGATTTTCCTTCCTATTCGTTTTCGTTTGTACAATGCAGCGTTCCAGAAGGAATCACATGAAACATTCTGGTGGTTACGCCTCGTATACACAAACAACAATAAGACAAACGTAATCACAGCATGACGATTGTGCTTCGGGCAAGCGAACAAAACATTCTTTGTTTGTTTCTATGCAACATTTGAAGCATTGTCGAAGTTACCCTTGTTGTAATTGTTTTCAGTGGTGGGGGGAGAGATCAAATGTAGGTTAACAGGTAATAATGGTTTTGTTCCTTTTGGGGGATGGGGGAAGTGGACATAATTTTGAAAAAGTACTTGGAAGGTAATGCTGTGTTTGTTGCTTTGGAAAATACTACGAAGTGATATACAAAAGGTGAATTTTCTCCAAATATGATTTAAAAAAAGTCTTTTTAACTGAACACACCCAAATGACCCTCTTTAAAAGATCGCTCAGATCACGTTTGCTGGGTTGATCACAGACGCTCTACTGGCGACAGCTGCCACATATGGCTAACACTTGCTGGTGTCTTATCAAAACGACGTCAGCCGTAATCTCTTTTCTGAGGGTAAAAATTAAGAATTCAATTTCCAATCAGGTGATTGTGTATGCTCGAACATTTAAAAATGCAAGGGTTCGTGTTACTGCGGTCTCATATGCTGACATGGTAATCACGATAAGCAGGTGTCACAGTGAGCACAACCGCACGCATGGCAAATACGTAGGTATTATCTTTAAGAGGTACGGAGATTTGATACTGCTT
Source organism: Alviniconcha marisindica (assembly GCA_018857735.1). Classification (NCBI taxonomy): domain Eukaryota; kingdom Metazoa; phylum Mollusca; class Gastropoda; family Provannidae; genus Alviniconcha; species Alviniconcha marisindica. The sequence continues at coordinate 714,440 of JABMCL010003662.1, read as the reverse complement.
CATGACCCCCCCCCCCCTACCGCTTTCTCTCCCCCCCCCTCCCCCCTTGGAAATGAAAGTATACGCTTGCAAGTTTTAAAAACAAAACAAAAAAAGGCACAGCGTCAGCTCACTGATACATTGCACATCATTACGATTCATACAGTTTATACAATATCAATGCACATGTACATATATAATTTGTCTATATCAGAATACATTTTGGGCAATATTTGAAGCAGCTGTTTGAAAACGATTCTTATAAAATATATATTGTAAAGCTCAGATCCTTGAGGAAGGCCAATCCGATCGAAACTTTTGGAACAGATGTGGTATGTTGTTTCTTTCTTTTTACGTTTGTTTGATGTATATACATATAGGCTTTTATATATCTATACACACACGCGCGCACACACAAGGATACAAGGATATTTATATGCTGGTGACATTAAAATGTTTCGGTGACGTTCCATTCATACAGAGCACAAACAAATAGCGCACAATAATGCAATTAGCAATGAATAAAAAGCTATAAAAAAGAACATTTTAAATTTAACAATGTACCAATGAGCTCTCTCTCTCTCTCTCTCTCTCCTCACACACACACACACACACACACACACACACACACACACACACACACACACACAACACACACACACATATTGCCTTGATACAACTAGCATCGTTGACTGGGCGTAGAAACAATTTCGTTTGCTTTGCTCCTAGCGTTTGTGCGAAATTGATCATCTGACATTAGGGGTTAAAACAAGCACATTGTACAACATCTGTGTATTCAGCGCCACTTTACGGTTTAAATCATTTGTTTCTGTTTGTGTTCGGTTACGTCTAGGTAGTGGAAAGACTACACCGTCTCTTTTTAAGGTCTGCTAACGATAGCAAGTCATGGCATTGTTCACTCGAACTTATTTCTTGGCACATGAACATACATTTTACAACACACGCACAGTGGTTTTATTTCAAAATGTGTCCAATGCACAAAATAATAGTCATGTTTCTTGTGGGTTTCGGAGCATATGTATTCTATGAATTAATACACTTCATTTCTTTTATACCGTTTTACCGACTGCTCTCAGCTGCGAAGGTTATACGATGTTTTGCGTTGTCTAAGATTTTTTCCCCTTCTTTTTCTTCCACACATACGTGTGTGATGAAAACCTAACAAGGACTAAAAATACTACTTGTTTAAAGCAGAATTCTCTTTTATATGCGTCCGAAAAGTCTACGAATCGTTTTATGGTAGTCATGGTCAACAGTTGTATTTGCTGCACAAAAATTATAGGAGAAGTGCAAAATGGCATGTTCAAAAGGAACGCTCTGACTTGAAAGGATCCCAGATCCTGAAAGAAGTTCCTAAAGTTAACAACACCTTTCCTTTCTTTACTCTCTGTGACCAAACCCACGATCTTTGAACCACCTCAGATCCAGTCAGCCTGGTTCGTGGTGTTTGATGCTGTACAAACCTATACGCAAGTTTATGACAGATTAATGACATTCTTTCTCTCATTCCAGAGTGTACCATTACAGCCTCATCGAACACGTCATTTTGCAGTTTACATTGTCGCATAGGGCCCATCCGCATGACCATGACAAGTAAGGTTTACACCCCCGCCCCATCCCTCTTTGTGAGCGGGCTTGGCTTAGAGGATGGTAAGCAGAAGGATCTCGGTTCGATTCCGCTTCTGCTCTCCTCTCTTCAAAGATTGTGGCCTTTGTCTCTCCGTCATAATTAATCAAACATTAAACCGGTTCTCATCGCTGCTCATCTTAATGCAGGAGTCATTCTGGTGTGACAGTGTAGCGTTAGGCATGGTCTCCCTCTTTCCCCACCTCCTGGGAGCTCGGTCCCCGCCACTACCTCTTCGGAGACAACTCGGCGTTAAACAAGTTTAACCAGCAAAAAGAATCCCCCCTCCCCCTTCGTCCCACCGCCATAATTTCTCTCTCTTCCTTTCCCCCTCTCTCCCCCTTTCTCCTTTCTTCTGATAACTACCACCTTTCTGTTTCGTTTTTTTTTCATGGTGGGTTTTCCGACTGAGCTATGTTTGAAAATGCTGATGTAATATGTACTTGTGCTAAAGACATTTATGTTATTATTCTGTCCGTCTGTTTCTTCTCACTTTCTATTTTTCTTCTGGCACTGGCACTGTCTCTGTCCGTTTGTTTGTCTGTCTGAATCTTCTGCCATGTTTTCAGTTAGAGATAGCCTCGGCAGATATAGGCTAAGTCGACCTTTTTGCCAATATGGACACAGTTATAAAATAAAGCATTGTGATCATTATCAATCTCCTTGTCTGTCTGCCTGCTGCCTCTGTCTCCGTGTCTGTCTCTCGATCTCTTTTCTGTTGTTGTTTTGTTTGTTTGTCTTTCTCCAAGCGTTTGCCTGTGTGGTGAGTATAGCTCTTATCTGTCTCCCCACTCCCCCTTCCCCCACCCCCCCCCTCCACCCCCCATCTGCGAAGCTACACCCCGCCTTCCGAGCTGCCTGTCTACACCCAGCAAAATGAGTAATTACCATCTTGTTTTCTCAGCATACCACAAGCCAGCTCACGCGGTGTCTGCAGTCCCGCACTACCTCCTAGGATTGGCTATCAGGACTATTGTCGGCTTCCTCAGTTGTCACTGGCTGACTGACGAACAGGGAAGAAAATTACCTTGCTTATCTGTCTTTACCTGTTTTGTTACTATGCTGCCCTGGTAACTCACACAGCCTTTGCGCATTTTTTTGCGCAGCGCGCAGATTAGGTCAATAGGACTTGCAGGCACTTGACAGATCGTCCCGAGGAGAATGGTGGAAGGAAGGTCGGGTGGTGGGTGGGTGGGGACGGGGTGTTCAAATCATGCACTTGCACCACCAGGTTTGATCATTTGGGCGGGAATCAAAGCTGGCTTGCACTCGTCGTTATCACGAGCCCGAATTTAGAAGTAAATCTGTTTGTAGCACGCCACACACAGATCTGGGCCAACCAGGCGTCCTGTAGGTGACTCATAGGAAGGTGTGTGTTTTTCACAACCATTACCCCTTTTCCCAAGGGTTTGTGTCCTTGTCTTTACCAACAGAGAGTTAACGATTTTAGACTACTGTCCATGACCAGATACGTTTCTCTGTTAAGCCGACTGTCTAGGCTGCGATCATACGAACATATTTTTATATATATTAGTTTTATCACTTCTTTGCTGTCCATTGTTTCAGTTTGTACATTTCCGCTCATTTCAGGGGGGGGGGGGGATACGGAGAGAATAGACTAACCTAACAAGAAAAAGGAAATGACAGCGATTATTCCTATGTTGTTGTTTTTTGTCGGTTAAACTCACGTAAAATCGTTTAGACCAGTTTACTTTTTAGTTCTAATATAAATACATTTACCACAGATCTGTTTTGGATGAAATGACATTTAAAACAAAACTGCAAATTATAGCAGCTGAGCAAGGATATTTCCCCCGCTATTGTTTTTGTTTCCTTTAAAAAAACGTTTTACAGTTATTGTCGAATGCGTGCGTGCGTGCGTGCGTACGTGCGTGCGTGCGTGCGTGCGTGCGTGCGTGCGTGCGTGCGTGCGTGCGTGCGTGCGTGCGTGCGTGCGTGCGTGTGTGTGTGTGTGTGTGTGTGTGTGTGTGTGTGTGTGTGTGCGTGTGTATGTGCTTGCGCTGTCGCGCTGTGTGTGTGTGTGTGTGTGTTGTGTGTTGTTGTGTGTGTGTGTGTGTGTGTGTGTGTGTGTGTGTGTGTGGTGTGTGTGTGTGTGTGTGTGTGTGTGTGTGTGTGTGTGTGTGTGTGTGTGTGTGTGTGTGTGTGTGTGTTGTGTGGTGTGTGAGGAGATGGGTGGATGAGAGAGAGAGAGAGGAGAGAGGGGAGAGGAGGAGAGAGAGAGAGAGAGAGAGAGAGAGAGAGAGAGAGAGAGAGAGAGAGAGAGAGAGAGATGGTAAAATACACCAGCCCATTCACTGAGACATTTATGTTTGAAACTTTCTCGACAGCGCTAAACAAATTACAAAATAATGTTAATTTGTGTTGCCCCTCCAAACAAATGAACTAAAATGTTAGTGCAGACAGCAATCATGCCGCATTGATTGTTATTGTTGTTGTTGATCATAGTAACCAGCGAGACGTACGTAAATGCCAACCACACCCTTTTCAGACAACGCCAGTCCACCATCGGGCTACACTTTGGTGGCAATCGATAAAATTAAAGCAGGTAAATATGCAATTAAGTATAAACATATAAATAATAGCCGCGCCTTTCTAACGATGTAGGAAGGTACTGACTACAGCATTTGACATTTACCATACTCTAGATTTTTGACGTATTATCTTGCTGGAGTAGAAACTGCACAAGACACAGCTTCGAAGATTGTAGCCGGACAAAATATGCTCCATGCTTTATCAAATGTATTCGTGAAAAACCTTAGAAAATGCGGCAAAATACCCACTGTGTGTTAGTCACTGTACTTTGCCATGAAAGATCTGAAACAAGAATAACTGCTAGCGTTGTAAAACAAGATCCAAATACACACAAAAGTTAAAGTGAACGCTATTTACTACGATAAAACACAACATGCCAATTTTTGGGGGGTAAGCCTCTTTTTCAAGCCACAAAACAACACTTAAACAACACACAAACCGTGAAAAATGAGATGTAGGGCAATAATGTGCAATAACTGTCATGCCAACATTCTTCCTTCTTCTTCTCGATCGCCGCTACACTGAAAGTTCAGTCTGCAAGAAGAATGTGGCCGTCTTTTCTAGTTCCTCTCTGTTGCCATAGTCTCATGAGAAGAGTTACGTTCTGCTTCTTCTCTGGATTCAGACGTCTCAGAGATCCTGTAGCTGCTGCAGTTGGTTGCTCTAGTAGGGTTTGTAATCCTCGTGGTATATGACTTCATGAGCGGCCTTTAGGATGCTGTTGTTGCAGTCTCTGATGACGTGGTTTATATCTCGCCCTTGGACCTGTATGCTTGGTGAGAACACTGAACAGGCCCCAGTTCGCCTTCTTGCAGTTCCAGCGAGGGTTCCCTTGGTCATTCTTCAAGCTCCTACCGACGGTCCTCCTAACTGCTCCCCCACTTCTCATTTGTTATCTTTGTGGACATCTTCAGTGCAAAGTTCAGGATCTGGCGTTGAATTGGTGTGCCATCGTCTGGAGTAGAGGGTTGGGGCGTCCTTTGGGTTATTGATGAGGATGAGTTGTTTGACGTCCTGCCATGTTTCCACTTCCTCTCCTTCTCTGTCCATGTGACTATATCCCCAGCTCTGGGAGCGGCTAGCTTGAGGCTGGGACATCAGTGGAGTCAAGGGAAAGTGGTCAGTCATTGGGGCGGTAGCAAGTCAGGATAAGCAGCTCCACTGCATCCACGTTTACCCGTATGGCTTAATACTCAGCACCTTCCATATGAATGCAGTCTCACAGGCATAGATGTTGTTTCTGACGAGTTTAAAAATTCAGACCATGCGTCTGTCCGTTCTGTCTGACCCGAAGCACTGGTAGCCTCTGATCTTAAAGGATTTGCTGCTCTGTGGGTGGGTTTTCAGGTTGCAGCAGACCTTGATGCTCCTCGCGTGCAGGATATGCTCCCGTTCTGTCTTTTTGTTTCGGACTCCCTCTGCATTCCGGTGCATGACTTGGAAATGACGCGTCCTGGTTGAGGTTAAAGTGCTGCCAGTAGCTTTCCTCCCCCGGCCCCTGGCGTGGCAAGGCGATCGGGTGGGGCCTCCAGCAGCTGAGGGTGGACTCCTCTGAGGCACGGAGCCCGACGCTGCTCCATCCTGGAGGGTCCTCAGTAGGCGAGCGTCATTCATATCGCAGTTGTCTGTCAGTGTACTCATGGCGTTTAAAGTGCGTGCTACCATGATTTTCTGGAGAGCATCAGTGACTCAGTACGTCCGTCTTCAGCCCTCTAGTTTTTTTTTGTCAGGGTCACCTGGCCCTTAGCTCCGGGCCCCTACATCCTGCCCTGGGAGCGCGGGGGATTGTTTTCCGGGGACCCCACCCTGTAGCTAGGGCTTATAGCGGCCCATGTTCGCTGATGATCTAGTCAGTAGATACCAGAAGCAATTTTAGGTGTAGCACAGCAGCCTACTGCCCCACCCCGTCCTGACAGGAACATCGCCAGTTTGGTCCCTGACTGATTACTCGTCCAGCGAGCTGGCTTATTTTGCAGCTAGCCCTCAGTGTCTGAGGGTCTTCCCACTATCCGCCTCCTGTGTACACGCTTGGTGGTTGCCCCGTCACTGATTTGGGAGTTGACCAGTCCAGGAACATTCTTCCAAGTACTGGACACAAAAACAACAGAACCAAGCAGCTGAACCAAAAGTAAATAAGTGTTCTACATCTAAAAATTGTTTACCGTTTAACTGTTGTTTAAGTGTTGTTTTGTAGCTTGAAGAAGAGGCTTACTCTGAAAATTCGCTTGTTGTGTTTTTTTCCGCTTTTTTAGGTGTTTGGATTTTGCCATGAAAGTGTAGCATGGCTGAGGTTACGTTACATTCAGTCACACTGAGGAGAACATGGATACGACAGGACCTCGAAGCTTGCAATGAGGGTGATATGGCTGCGTGTGTGTGAAAGAGACTATCCACTGGAAAGCTACCTGTGTGGCGTAGGATGGGCTATGCGGAATCGACGGGAGAGGGGGGTGGTGAGACTGAGGGAGGGTGCGGCGAGGGGGGAGAGACGGAGGGAGGGAGCACAGAGAGAGAGAGAGAGAGAGAGAGAGAGAGAGAGAGAGAGAGAGAGAGAGAGAGAGAGAGAGAGAGAGAGAGAGAGAGAGAGAGAGAGAGAGAGAGAGAGAGAGAGAGAGAGCGGTACGCGGATGGGGTGTTATAAAAGGAGCAGTGGAAGCTGCTGTTTTCTGAGGCTGACACGTTTAGGGAACAACACTGATCTTCCTTGCAGAGAGACTATAGCAGAGCCAAGAGTGAAGTGAACAAACCTTTGCGTTTAGC
>JABMCL010003662.1:702500-705000 GCA_018857735.1 Alviniconcha marisindica | reverse complement strand
CAAACTCAGTGTGTGGCATCACATCGCGATATTATCAACTAGGCTAGTCAATGTTAGTATGGGGAGACAATGGAACAGAACAGAACAGAGCCTGACAAGAGTGAGCTCACCGACAGTCTCCACACGTAACTGACACCGCGAACATGGACAGGCTGTCACAGGCACATGACCTTCACTTTGGCCTTCATGGCGTCACCTAAAACTACACACACCGAAGACTCGTCGCTCCTTTCTGTAGGTCTACATAAAGTTGTCTCCTCCTCCAAGTCACAAAAAAGTAAATGTGTAGAGGAATTCCCTTGCGCGAACAGCTCGTCCCACAAAGCTCCTGGAAACTGAGGCAAAACTGATCCACACAACTGCACGGATAGCTGACATCTTATCCTGCACAGTTAAAGGTTAATGTCTTTCACACTCCGGGTAGAACACACCACATTACATTTACACATGTAACCGAACTGACTTTGAGTAACATAAATAAACACACAGCATGTCGATTAAATTTGCCAATTTTATCGATTGAAAAATTAGAAACTAGATTTCTGCCGGCTCTCCGACATCCTTTCGTCCCGGCTGGATCCTCTTTTCTGTTCACGAGTCTAGTCTTCAACTCACATCGTGTCGAGAATTTCACTTGTCGTACGTATCATTACCAACAGTGCAATTTTGATAGTCTACTGTTGGTCACACACAGATTAGAAACAAGAGGTAATTTAGTAGACACACATTACTTGCAAACATTAAGTTTTAGTTACTAAAATTACACTCAATCAACTTAAAAATATAATAAATAAATCCAAGATGAGCTCTCATTCTTGACACTCTGACCTCTTTGTGCAGCTGCATATCAGGCTCAGGCTCAGGCTCAGAGTCAGGCTCAGACTCAGACTCAGACTCAGGCTCCGACGACGACGCCGGCGGCGAGGACGACAGCGTCATCCACGACGAATACGACGCCGGCGACAAAAAATAGCAATAGCACTGAAGCGGGTGATGGTAATGATACAGACTACTGGAGAGCCGCACAATGGCAATACACACACACACACACACACACACACACACACACACACACGCACGCACGCACGCACGCACGCACGCAGCGAGAATGAGAGTGTGTGTGTGTGTGTGTGTGTGAGAGAGAGAGAGAGAGAGAGAGAGAGAGAGAGAGAGAGAGAGAGAGAGAGAGAGAGAGAGAGGAGAGAGAGAGAGAGAGAGAGAGAGAGAGAGATTTTTAATTTTTATTCAGTCAGTGTACGTGGCTAGAATATCATTCAATTTAAGCGACTCACGCTAGACTACCTTATTTTCTGTTTGCGTCATTTGCCATTAAAATCATTAGCCTAAGCGTTGATGTGAGGTAGACAATCCAAAATACTGAGATGAAAGCATCTACTTACACAGTAATCACGAAGTATATAACCACTATTTACATTTTTGCCATCAGCAGTTATTTGTGTTGCAGGGGCAGGCGCCATATCTGTGCAACGTCTATTACTTCTGCTGCCTGCCTTAGTCAGCCTAGTCTTCATTCGTCAAAACTGACCTGCACATCTTTACCACTCTACCGTTTTCCGAAACGACTCTAAAACTTTATTCTCTTCGTTGTTTGCATACATTTACTAGCTTCAAATTCCCCACCTTTTTTACACAAAGAACCAAAAGAAACTAAATAGCCCTACATAGACTGCCTCCTGCTTTCACTCTTAAAAAGAAGTTCAGTCTAGATAGTATTTGCCTTTTGGTTTAAGCCAGTTTGCCCAGCAGTGTCGTGTGTGATGTTGCCCCAAAAAGGGTTTTGTCTGAAAGGGAGTAATCAGTTATATCTTGTGCCACCCCCTCCCCGAATCTCTTTGTTTTATACCATGCACCTTCCCCTCCCTCTTTGTCTCTGTCCATCTGTCTGTCTGACCACTCCCACGCTCACGTCCACGTCCCGCCTTCTCTGTGGCACGCTGATGAATGAACCGGGATGATCTCTCGGTGACTAACCTACTGACTGCACCCCAATTCGATCGTTGTATTGGAACTGCTTAAAATGCGCTGAGAGTGTTGAGATGAGATTGTCAGCAGTCTTGTATCCGCTCCGGCGTGTTGGTAAGAAAGAACACTATGGACAAACGTGGCGATGCTTTTATCCCCGTGTTTCTTACACAAACTCATCATAAAGATTATAATAAAAACTACCTATTTTTAATGTGTGTGTATATGTGTGATTTGCATTACTAAGAGATCTGAACGAAATTCCAACTCAGTTTCATCTACCAGTAAAGTCGTTCTTCTTCTTTTGCCTTCTTCTCTGTTTCCTGGCATAATTAAAATCAGAACAAAGTGCAGTTGAGTATTAAGTTCAGTATACTTATATGCACAGCCTTATTCATGATGCAATATTTGGCGGTGATGCTCGAATAGTTTCCGTTTTTCAGTGTACCGTATGTTTGAAATCAATTCCGTCCTAACTGGTGAATAAAAGAATTGTATGTAAAGTTGTTTGTTCTGT
>JABMCL010003662.1:690000-695000 GCA_018857735.1 Alviniconcha marisindica | reverse complement strand
ACATTTTAAAATTCGATGTGAGTGACGAGTATCAGACTGCCAGCAGTCTCGTCTCCGCTCCTGTGTCTTGCTCAGAAGGGACAATATGGACAAACGTGGCGAAACTCTTATCCCCGTGTTTCTTAGACAAACTCATCATAAAGACTGCAATGAAAATAACTATTTTGAATGAGTTTAAGAAAAAAGAAAAAAGAAGAAAGAAACAGAAAAAGAAAAGAAAAAAAGAATGGGAAGAATAAAAAGACATTGCAATGAAAACCATAGTTGGTACATTAGTAACTTCACTGCACATACAAGCATATCGTTAGGCTACTTGATGATACAACTTTGCCATGAGGTCTCGAAGAGCTTGCTTTATTCAAAATAGCGTATGTTTGAAATCAATTCCGTCCAAACTAGTGAATAAAACATACTTCAACTTCTTTGCCTTGTTCTGTTGGATTTCGTGTACATTATCATTATGTGCCTTCGTGTGTGTCAGGGCTGCCTCACATGTCACACATGGACAATCACTTACTGAACGACAAGGTAAACAAATGTGTGTGTGCGGACACATACAGACACTCAGACACACAGACGTATTCACACACAACACAACACAACACAACACAACACAACACAACACAACACAACACAACACACACACACACACACACACACACACACACACACACACACACACACACACACACACACACACACACAACACAACACAACACAACAACACAACACATACGCACACATACATGCGCGCACGCACGCACGCACGCACGCACACACGCACGCACACACACATACACACACACGGTGAATTCCAGGTGTGTGCTTGTCACATGTGAGTGTGAATGGTTGCTATATTTAGGCATATAGTTATATGCGAGGAATAGAAGGCAGAGAGCATCCACAGCGGATATAGCCTATTCAAAAACGAAAGCAGACACGAAAGCAAATCAAGAAAGGTTTAAACACAGGCAATGCACCACACACACACCACACACACACACACACACACACACACACACACACACACACCCCGACACGCACGCACGCACGCACGCACGCACGCACGCACGCACGCCACGCACGCACGCACGCACGCACGCACGCACGCACGCACGCACGCACGCACGCACCACCACCACCACAACAACAACCACACACACACACATACACAAACCACACACACACACAACACACACACACACACACACACCCACGCACACACACACACACACACACACACACACACACACACACACACACACACACACACACACACACACACCACCACCACACACACACCACCCACACAAACACACCACCCACACACATCACCACACACCACCACCACCACCACCACCACCACCACCCACACACACACACACCACACCACACACACACACAACCACACACACCACACACACACACACACACCACACACACACACACCACCACACACGCACACCACCACACCACACACCACACACACACACACACACACACACACACACACACACACACACACACACACATGTACAGGCAATAGATTGACAGGTAAACCAAGATAAATCGAAAATAATAATTTGCTACTTATCTTATTTCGGTTATTAGTGCTGGAGTATACGGAAGAGCCGAAGAATGGTACATAATGTCCACCAAAGGTACATACAGTCCACCAAAGGTACATACGGTCCACCAAAGGTACATAAATTCCACCAAACGTACATACTGCCTTACCGCTAGGCCAAAACGACTCACTCACGCCTATCTTCAGCCTTACAAAAGCGGAGCTCTCTTCTTAACAATGTTATGATTTGTCTTGATTTAGAACGAAAAAGGGAGGAAGTGGGTTGATGTTCGTTTTTAACATTTTATGTCTCTGGAGCCTTTAAAAAAATATTTATGGTAAATAAAAACAACGGAAACACCGTATTAACTATGTTAAAACTGATTTTATTTTTTATTTTTTTATTTTTTTATTTTTTTGACACAGTTCTCAGTGAGCTGTGACTGAAGAATGTCAGGCTTCACTACGTTGAGGTTTTCTTTCTGAATGATATTCATTTCTCAGTCGCTCCTATGTTAGAAGTTTTAATCACAATTAGTAAATAGGCTATCACGGTAATCATTTGATCTCTCTCTCTCTCTCTCTCTCTCTCTCTCTCTCTCTCTCTCTCTCTCTCTCTCTCTCTCTCTCTCTCTCTCTCTCTCTCTAAATGTTCGGTTTGTGTATCGCGTATTTATTACATTGATACATTCACTGTATCCATTTGCTGACTCACATAAGCTACACGACCCGGTACATGATATAAAAAGGCCCTTCCTTACTGCAACCAAAGTTACATACAAACGCCAGTAACTCATCCTGATAACCTCGTCACTTTAAAGCCCCTTTGGACTCTCCTTCGCGCGAACAGTCTAAGTAGACGTCTTAGCCGTTCACAGATGTAATGTCCAGCTTTTATCTGTTTGGAGAGGACTCTGATAGCACGCACTTGACTATCCAGTCTCCAGAGTTGTTGAACCATGGTTACCATTACCAGCTGACGTGAGTATCTACAGAATGGGCATTGGCAAAAGCTGGCCCTTGCTCGGTACATAACTCCGGGGAAAACTCGGTGCTGAACAGTCTGACGAGTGGAATCAGGACAATTCAGTACTCGTTCAGTTTTATTGTTGATCCAGATTCTCACATTCTGTAGCCTAACAAAGGAATGACCATGAAATCTACAGCAGTGATCACATCTCTGCCGCCTGTCGCTCTACTTATTCTGGGTAAGTAGGCCGTCTGCGTTCTCATGGAAATGATGATCTACCCTATTGCATTCTTTTCTTTTTCATTGCTGTCTGGCAATGAAATGACACCTTATCGTATCCATGTCGAATTGAAGGTAAGATGCTCTCCAAATAAGGGGGTTGGTAAATGCAGACAAAAGATTAGTCAAGCTTACGACTTATGTATGACGACAGTCTTCATCTACGCTGATGAAACAAGGTGAAATCAATTTTCTTTAAGGCGGTTTATGCCAAATTAAATAAATTATATGTAAAACTAAGGTAGACATAAATATTTGATTGATTTTACGACACTCACCTTTTTCTAATTTCAAATTGTTCGATTAATATATAGATTCAGTCTACTAAATAAAATAGCTCAAGGGACAATATTATGAAGATATGGAACATTTTGTGTATTCACTTTAAGCCTTTATGTTATTCCCTGAGTGAATATATATACTATAGCTAGTGTGCGCATTTCTTTTTTAAGAATTAAATATTTAGTGTTTCGTATTTGTAATCACCACTAACTCAAATAAAACTCACAGAATGACGTCAGGTACAAAAACAATCAAAACATTTGATTTGCAAGACAGTATCTTGTAGGCTAAATTGCTTGCCAAGTACAGTAATCAAGTACAAGAACTATCAAAACTTTTAACTCGCAAGACAATATCTTGTAGGCTAGATTGTTTGCCAAATACAATATTATCCCAGTAGGATCCAGTTCAGTACTGGATCAGTAACAACATTTTTTAAGGATGACTAGATGAAGTGATGCTTAATGTCCTCAGATGTCAGTTGACATATTAGGGACAAGCTGTGACCAATGCCGAAGCTTGGTTCAATGTAGCTTTACGTCCACGGAAACCAGAAGGCTCATTAGGACGGACAGCCCAGGAAGGCCACCTCGCCTCTCACACAGCTCCTGAACTATGTGAGGATGACTAATTTTGCAGTGACTTTTATAGGCCTGTTCAGTGACGGGAAAATACTTATAGTCATGCTTCAACATGTTGTATCCAACTTCACAACGTTAGCAGAAATATTTGCTTCCGGAAAGCAACACGTACGCTCTCTCGCGCTATTTTGTCATAGAAATAATAAAACATTTTGTTTCATTCCATTATTTCCCCTGCATTCTCATGAGACATCACAATTCTTTTGTTCCCTTTTTAAACTTCGTCGCCTTGATATAACCGTACTGGTTGACTGGGCGTAAAAAAACAAATTGCTTCGAAACCTCAAGAAAGACAGCCCCATGACCTTTCCACCTTGTCTTGAGTTGTTACGCATTCTGACACAGTTACACCTTTGTCCAGGACGGTTGTACCAGTTTTGGGTTTTTAAACAAAAAGTGAACTAATGCTTAACCCGTGCTAAGATGGTGATCTTTTGGTATGGCCAACGAACAGCTCTGTGGACGTCAGGCGGACACGCTCTTACATCAGCCTCACAACCACCGTCCGCAACCAGTCCGACGACCGCGTCCAACTCACCCACAGTGACAAATCGACCCACAGTCACAAGTTCACCCGGAGCTTCAAATGGACCCGGTGCTACGACTTTATCCGGATCTACAGCTGCTCCTGGTAACTACGGTTACAAACTAACTTTTTCGACAGGACATTTAAGTTCTACGTAGTGAACCAGTGTTCGCCAACGACAGTCAAAGGCAGGTACTCGCCTTTCCTGTCTAATACGAAGTCTGCATGGTCACTGAAGAAGCCAGTTCACGGCTTCCAGGATTTGCAGCTACCTACAGCAGCACAAGATCACCTAGCTGTTTCACTGAGTAGTGCTAGGGACTTTCTTTTGATGCTTAATTTTGTTTGCTTTTGTAATTTTCAGTAAACTCAATAGTGTTTACAAAATCTTCTGGGTGAGCTTTCTGTGTTGGCGGCTTCCTGTTAGCACTTCAGGTGGTCGCTCTGCCTAGGATGCTGCTATTTTGAGATGAACAAGGCTAAGCCTGTCCCACGCAATAAGAACTTAGAGGACGTTAATACACGCAATGACTTTGAACACAAATAATTACTAATTTATAATTTCACTGTCAACATAACAATGTGTGGTGCAATGGAAGACACTTTCAACTTCAGCATCACACATTTTCCACGCATCGTCCACTTGTCATTGCAGCCTTGCAGCGGGAGAATTTTCTTCTTCAGGATCAGCTTTCTGTGCTGACTCTTATTTCGGTATCCGTTCCACCCCTATGT
>JABMCL010003662.1:675000-685000 GCA_018857735.1 Alviniconcha marisindica | reverse complement strand
AAGAAATTACAGATTTATGTACATGTACAGGAATTTGAAAATGAAGGAATCTACAGCAGTAACTCTGCTACTCTTTCATCTTCTGTTGCTGGGTAGGTGTCTGCTGTTGCTTTGTCTTGTTTTTCGTTTGGTTTTTCCTTTATAGCTCTAATTTATTATGTGCAGGATGTAAGTGTTGGCTGCTTCAAGGAAAACATTCGATTTGTTTGTTTGTAGGCTAACCAAATCCAAGAGCACCACGCGGCTCTTTTACTATTACTGTTTTTATTCCATTCCTGTGGACAAGGCTGCGCACAGCATGCAGTTATCACTTGTTTTCTGGTCCTGTTCCTTATACATCGACGTTTGAAAGTCGCACAACCGTGAATGCTGTCATTTTGTGCCCAACAGTCTGCGTCAGTGACGTCATGAATAAGGCAGAAATTTGCAGCAAGAAGATCAAATACGGCCAAAAAAAATCTTCTTTTCTTCTTCCTCTTCTTTCCTTTTTCCTTGGATGCCCATAATCATGTTGATGATTATTCTGGCACTTTTCATTTTTTGATCACTTTTCGCCTTAGGAGCGAACCAGCATTGTAGCTCAGATTCGGAGCAAAAATAATAGTTCTTTTGCGTGAATGGTGAAATAACAAATAACCAATGAAGATGCAGATGGAATCATTTGCACATTTTCTACTTTTCCGGGCCAACTTGCGTCTCCACTACCGCTGCCCTTTAGAGCTGAATAGAGCTATGGTCCGTGTGTCACATCCCAACAACCAAAAGAACAACAAAGCTAAATATATCGTTTTAATCAGTGCGTAGTTTCTGTTGGTGGCAATGTTGTGAGTAAACCTGTGGACTTTTACAGGAATCGTGGCTGCAACTACAAGTACTATCTCGTCTTCAGATGCATCCGCTGCCACAACCAAACCACCATCCACAACAGCGCCAACAATTACATCTGAACTTGCCAGTGTGGCAACTCAACATGTACCCACATCTGAACACTCAACTGCAAAGATAGTCACAGATTCACCTGCTGTCGGATCTACAATAGCTCATGGTCAGTACATAATAAGTGAGGAGCTTGGTGATAATGGCAGACAAATCATTGTCTATCCATGTATACTGCAAGGCAGAGTTTACATTAAATTATATATATAACGGGCAGAAGAGTGGACAGTAATGACTCAGAATGAAAAACAGAAAAAGGCGGGAAGGATCAAGATAGATCATTAGTTTTAAATGCCTTGTCACTAAAGTCGAGGCACGGCGAATAGTTCAACTGAAAAGCAAACCGCGGCATTACGGAGACGATGATGAGATGTTCGTAATGTTCCGCAAAATATTTGTCAGTAATGACAAATACAGGTAATCTACTGATCAATGTCTATTACGTTTCAGGAAGTTCGCCGCGAGTGTCTGGATATTCCAGCGCCATCCTAATCGTCGCCTTTGGCCTTCTCCTGAAGTGTCTCTGGTCACCATACCGACTTCAATCATCTTTGGTCTTGTTCTGAAGTGTCTCTGGTCACCATACCGACTTCAAGCCAATTCTTTGCTCTTGTTCTGAAGTATCTCTGGTCACCATACCGACTTCAGTCATCTTGGTCTTTGTCACGGGATGGGGCGGGGGGGGGGGGGGGGGTAGAGATGTTACTGTTTTTTTGTTACTGTTACGTGCTTTTAGCCCAGCAGCCCTCACTCTCGTCTTCTACACACACTACAAGCGCTCTCTCGTTCGTACACCCATCCTCTCGTGGGCGTCCGCACACACAATTTCCCGCCCCACCACACACAACTACAATGAAAAAGATTCATGTTTCAACCGTTCACTATTGAAACACTAAACCGCTGCGCTAACCGTTAAAACCCGGGTACTAACTAGTACTGAAATAAACCGACTACCGACCTGGACAGGCTTGCACACACTCATTCACCCACGTACTGGCATCATGAGTTCTCGGCTTGAACTCCTCAGAGAGCTGCCAAAGAAAACCAGGGAGTCGCTGTCACTGGGTGACATCCGATTGTTCACCGTCACCAGGGGAGACACACTGTCACTGGTTGGCATCCTATTCAATGTTCACCGTCAATATAGCGACACCCCGAAAGTTCAACCGCCAAGTGTCGGTGGTGATTAAGATGTCGACACGGGCTGGTGGTCATCAGACTGTACCGTCCATAACTTGCTGTAGTGACCGTCCTTCACGCACTGTGGATCTATACACAGTCCTCAGGTGGTGACACACTTTCACACACTCCTGTTCAGCGACTGTCTACCACACAGTTTGTCCAGCATGTGTTGTCAAGTTTTTCTGACACTCCCCTCCTCCAGTCTCTTTTCCCCTCTCTCTTTCTCGTTACATCCTTCCTCCTTGGTACCAAGCCCGCCGACTCCCTCTCTCAAAAACCCACGCTCTTTTCCTCCTTCTCTGCATTTTGTATTCTTCCACTAATTAATATTAGTACCTACGGCTGGAATAGGCACAACAGCACAAGCACAGCAGAGCAATAAAAACTAAACACTTAATCATACATTTCAATTATATCCATCAATATTTGCTTCTTTGAATTTATTTCAGTAATTCTAAACTGGCACTACTTCCTGTCCAGAATGTCTGGAATTTCCTCTCCTATTCTTTCACCAAGATATGGCGCGAATCACCCCCACTACCTTCCTTATTTCTCCCCTCCCCGCCTCTGCTGTTCTAGAGGTTAATTTATTGCTCACGTTGACCCGACCATCCCACTGCCCGCCGAGCCATCGCACACCCTTCCCCGGCCCCCTTTTCTTCCGTCCCTCTCAGGTGGCCGGCTAGTCTAAACAGTCGCCCCATCTTGGCACTTTCTGCCTGCATACGTATTCATTTCGCATTTTGACAGTCTTTTCCTGATGTGTATCTAGTCACCATACCGACTCCAGTCATCCTGGTCTTTTCCTGAAGTATCTCTGGTCACCATACCGAATAGTAATCCGTAGCCGCTTTGTCTTCAGTCACCTCTGATCACGTAATAATCTGGCTCCAGTAGCCCCTGCATGCATAATATGCCATCAAGTACATGCGATCACCGTGTATTTTTTCTGTAATCGTCGTTGACTGCGTTCTCATGTATGTTCGATCACCACTCTGCATCTGACTTCAGTTGCCAGTGATCTTATTCTGATGTATTTCAACCGTCAGAAAACGGTGACTCGGTCTACTCTCGTTAACTAGTGGTTGGTTTAATTTTGCGGGACTTCAATCTTGAGTAAATGCCGGAAAAAAGTTGTCCAAGGTTTTGCTCTCTTTCTCCGACATACAGTTGTGTATTGCAATTTTTCAAGTGCAAGCGCTTTTAAGATGTGAGTGGCTGATCGGCAATGATTTGTTACCAAAAGGCTGTGCTGTAAGGAAATTGCAGAAATGTTTTTTGAAAATAGCTTCAGTTCAGTCTCTCTCCTTTATCAGTAATGTCTACTGTCATAAGAGATCAATAAAAATGGATTTAAAAAAAATTCACTTTTAATTCTGACTTCCATACAGCTCTTTTTGACAGGTTGCCGCGTGTTATCTGTCTCTGTCTCTCTCGGCTCTCTCTCGCCCTCCTCCCTCTCCCCCCCTCTCTCTTTCTCTCTATTTTCTGATCGTTCGGGCATCGTCTAAAGAACTAAAAATGAGTGCACTTGAGATGCCAAACCTAACGCAACAATTCACTTCCATTAAAGAAGTATTAATATGTGCATAAAGCTGATAAAAACCTGACAACTTTATTTTTCATCAATTTTTCACCAGTGCAATTACACTCAGTAATTCCGGGAAGAAACCGCGACTTGCTTAAAACTAGCAAATGAACTATTACTGTCTACGTTCAACGTACTCGACTGAGCCGGTAACAACCTGAAAGAGACTGAACCGTTCCTTTACACTCTCAGTCAGACTAGCTGTTTAAATACAAAAGATTAGTGTTATCACGGAGGCAGCATAATGTCAATCCTTCTTAGTGGTCAACGCAGTGATAAACACGGGCTAGAAAAGAGCGCTTTATAAGAATGATTTCTTGGCTACTTTTAACCATGGCGAATAAAGCCACGTGAATATCAGTGCGCACATCAAGGATGGCCAGTCGCTGTCATGCTTTTTCAGGTACCGGACCTGAGTGTCTTAGCCCTTCCACACTAACTTTGACCTTTCGATTCATTTATAGGTCACTCCTGAAGTTAATAAAGTGTGTGTGTGTGTGTGTGTGTGTGTGTGTGTGTGTGGTGTGTGTGTGTGGTGTGTGTGTTGTGTGTGTGTGTGTGTGTGTGATGTGTGTGTAGTGGTGTGGTGTGTGTGTGGGGGGGGGGGGTGATATGGTGTGTGTGTGTGTGTGTGTCACATTGTGTGTGTGGGGGGGGGGCATCGGGGGGGGGGGGGGGGCCTGGAATGGGGTGTGTGGTCGTGTGTGTGTATGTGTGTGTGTGGTGTGTGTGTGTGTGTGTGTGTGTGTGTGTGTGTGTGTGTGTGTGTGTGTGTGTGTGTGTGTGTGTGTGTGTGTGTGTGTGTGTGCGTGCTGTTCATTCATGTTGGAAAGCAGCAGACATTAACGGATAAGTCAGAGTTTTATTTTCTTCCCGACTTGGCACCGCCATCGGTGGGGATCAGCATGCGATGCTGGCTCTCACCACCCGCCCCACACCAGTTCTCCGGCACCTAAATTGGGTCAGGAACCTCAGAGTGAGTTCACGGTGGCCGCAAATCAGTCAGTGACAGAGACTGGCATTTCAGTCCTGGCCCAACAGTTCAAACGCCATTCTCGGTCTTAAATATCAAAATCATTGAAATAGGTTCATGTCTAGCGAATGAAGCGAAAATGTGCTACGGAAATTTAGTTTGATCATAATCATTTGTGTCTTAGTTTGAGTGTGCACGTGCTCCGTCAGTCAGGTCAGTGACCTTTGACCTAGTTTCTCGGTGAACCGCACAGACATGCGATGCACGCTTCCCCGCGCCGGTGCCGATAAGACAAGTCTATCTTGTGTACCAGCAGCTCTTCTTTTACAGTCTGCGATCTTTCGTTACCGTACATTTTAATGTTCCTGGAATAGTGCTACCGCCTGTCAACGACTAGGCCGCTTATACCCAGCAGTAGGTGCCAGAAATTAGGTCCGAAAAGTCAAAAAACTTTGCATCAGTATGTATTAGCCTGCTTTTCCACGCGGCTTTCCTCCAGTGAGTGAAAAAGAACGAATGAACTGTGTGTTTTTGACTCCTATTTTTGTTTTTTGTTTTGTTTGTTTGTTTGTTTGAAGCAATGTAGTAACAGTTCACATTTGTTTTTGTTTTGTTTGTTTGTACTGTATTATATTTAAAAAAATCTGGGGGGGGGGGGGGGGGGACACTCAACAGCTGGAACGGTTACGCATGTTTACAATGACTATATATAAATTGGGCTTGACACTTACGAATTCAGTCGCCGATTATAATTATTCTTCCACTGAACTGGCGAGTGACTACGGTTAAGAATGAGGTCAGTGATACCGATCTCAGCCAGAAGTACCAGTAACAGCCCAATGCACACACACAGGCCGCTTCGGGTTATGATGCGCACAAGACGGGATGAGACTGAGAGTAAATGGACACAGCTGTGGCAGTGCTTTGTCTTATCCGTCTGATTAACCACACAACTTCGGACTCACGTGCACGTGGCAAAGTCCTGTCGGTGGTGCTGACAGTGCGTGCGGCAGTGGCGCTAGGCAGAGAGGGTGTGTGGCTGGCTCACAGGGCGAGGCGGGTCAGGTGCAGTATCCAAAGTATCACTGCGGTTACTACTGATTTCGCTTATGATTCTCCGGCGTAGAATTGTACAGTATCCAAAGTATCATTGTGCTTACTACTGATTTCGCTTATGATTCTCCGGCGTAGAATTGTACAGTATCCAAAGTATCATTGTGCACACACACAGGCGCTTCGGGGGTTTTGATGCGCCAGACGGAGAACTTTTACAGTAAAAGACAAAGTATCATTGTTTTCTTATCCTCTGATTAACCTTACAATTCCCCCGGCCCTAGGAAATTGTCAGGGGGTCTGACAGTCGTCCAGTTTTGGGGCTACGGATTTCGCTTTTTCTCCGGCGTAGAATTGTACAGTATCCAAAGTATCATTGTGCTCACTACTGATTTCGCTTATGATTCTCCGGCGTAGAATTGTACAGTATCCAAAGTATCATTGTGCTTACTACTGATTTCGCTTATGATTCTCCGGCGTAGAATTGTACAGTATCCAAAGTATCATTGTGCTTACTACTGATTTCGCTTATGATTCTCCGGCGTAGAATTGTACAGTATCCAAAGTATCATTGTGCTTACTACTGATTTCGCTTATGATTCTCCGGCGTAGAATTGTACAGTATCCAAAGTATCATTGTGCTTACTACTGATTTCGCTTATGATTCTCCGGCGTAGAATTGTACGTCTGTCTGTCTGTCTGTCTCTGTCAGTCTCTGTCTCTCCGCCTCGTGTCTCTGTCTGTCTGTCTGTCTGTCTGTCTGTCTCTCTTCTCTCTCTCTCTCTCTCTCTCTCTCTCTCTCTCTCTCTCTCTCTCTCTCTCTCAGTCTCGTGCAGTTCACAAGGAATCGTAACGAACTGATATCAGTGCCAAGTACCACTACCTGACTCCCCGAGAAGCCGACATTACTGATTCGGAGAGACAAGACAATAACCCTGTGAACTGGCTGAGTACACTTGGACGGAAGCTGTGCCTACAGCTAATGCAACTAGAACTGGCGTACCCATACATAATAATACGGTCCGTCACCGTGACCCACACGGCTGCACCCATTTTCGACGTTCACCGGCCACGGCGAACGAGGAGCAGTCGACCATGACAGGGTGGTATGTCACGGACGCTGTCTAAAGCGATGCAGAGCCAGTCTCAGCTGTGACACAGACTGAGGCTGTTGTTAACTGTCTAGATCTGCCAAGGAATCCGACTCGTGCAGGTAACCAGCGCTTTGCTTTTACTTGTAGACTCAGTCGAAGTTAGTTGCTGTAGATTTTCTAATATTCTTTACTGAGCGGTTGTTCTTTTTTATTTTCTTCTTTCTTTTTAAGATTCAGTATTTGTTTATCACTTCATAATTATATGCATGTAGATAAAGTTCATTTTGCATCAAATGTCCACGTAATTTGTCAGTTGGGAACAACAACAACAACTGACAAAAGAAAAAAGATGGTCACGTTTTAACATAAGGGTAGTTATTTTGACAGTCTCTGCCTTCTATTAGATCAGTATTAGCAAAATCAGTATGTACACGCGCGCGCGCGCGCGCACACACACACACACACACACACACACACACACACAGGCACCCGCCGGCCCACATACGAGCACACTGACTATACAAAGTTTTACTGACTTACACAACTCAAAACGGACAGCAAACAGAGACTTCAGATGTATTTAGGCAAACAGAGACTTGCGACGTATGAAGACAGCAGATGTGTGTGTGTGTGTGTGTGTGTGTAAACCGCTCTCTGGTCCCCTTCAGTTCACAGATTGCTGATCTTTGACAACTAGAATTTTACGACAGACGCTACAGGACTATCTTGGATGCATCTCCTTTCCCGACGGCAACAATCAGGTAAAGTAGACCGGCTGACCACGACAGGTTAACTATAATTATCTTCGACTGTGCCTGTAGCCTAGCTGTGTGAAACAGGAGACGGTGGTCCATTGTTGTCCAGGTCTGTCACCTCCTCAGCGCTGTGCTTTTCACTTTTTGTCAAGGTCAAGGACTCCAAATTGCGCTGTTGTCAAATTCTTAGTTTTTACTTGCCTGCTCACCAACGGCCTAGTTTTTTTTAAAGTTTTTTTTCTTCTTCTCGTTTTTTCTTCTTCTGAAACTCCCGACCTGACACAAAATGGAAGAAGCAATGGAAGAAGAGGCCATAATGAGAGATGTAAACGGCGTAATAGTCGTTTCTTATTGTGATTTTATTTTGCGGAGGCGGGGGAAGGCGTTGGGGGGGGGAGGGGGGGGAGGGGGGGGGGGGGGGGGGATTATCGGTGGAAAACAGAAGGGAAAGAGGAAGAAAACTCGAAGTTAGGCATTATCTATTTGTCTGTCTGTCTATCTATCCTATCTATCTGTCCTATGTATCTGTATGTCTGTCTGTATGTCTGTCTGTCTCTGTCTATTTATTTGTCTGTGTATCCATCTGTTTGCCGTTGTCTGTTTATATATCTACGTATCTACCTGTCTGTCTGCCTATCAATCTATCTGTCCGTCTGGCTGTCTGCGTGTCTGTCTATCCATTTATATATTTATCAGTGTTTGTCCAAAAACTCGGTCTAAAAGAGTGCCATTTACTATCTGTGTTTGTACACTTTAAAAGATGCGTTAGTCATCGGGCCTCCTCAGAAGGCTTTCCTTGCTGTCATGTCAATAGATAAATATCCTCTGTGTTTATTTCAAGGCTCTGAAACTCTTTCCGTGCTGTCATGTCAGTAAATAAAAATCCTCTGTGTTTGTCTCAAGGCTTTTAAACACTTTCCCTGCTGTCATGTCAATAAATAAATACCCTCTGTGTTTGTCTCAAGGCTTTGAAACACTTTCCCTGCTGTCATGTCAATAAATAAATATGCTCTGTGTTTGTCTTAAGGCTCTGAAACACTGTCCCTGCTGTCATGTCAATAAATAAATATGCTCTGTGTTTGTCTCAAGGCTTTGAAACACTTTCCCTGCTGACATGTCAATAAAAAATATAAAAAATGCCCTATATTTGTATCAAGGCTTTGAAACACTTTCCCTGCTGACATGTCAATAATATAAAAAAAAGCCCTATGTTTGTATCAAGGCTTTGAAACACTTTCCCTGCTGTCTTGTCAATAAATAGATATGCTCTGTGTTTGTCTCAAGGCTCTGAAACACTTTCCCTGCTGTCATGTCAATGGATAAATATGCTCTGTGTTTGTCTCAAGGCTTTGAAACACTTTCCCTGCTGTACATGTCAATAATAAAAAAAAGCTCTATGTTTGTTCAAGGCTTTGAAACACTTTCCCTGCTGTCTATGTCAATAAATAGATATGCTCTGTGTTTGTCTCAAGGCTCTGAAACACTTTCCCTGCTGTCATGTCAATGGATAAATATGCTCTGTGTTTGTCTCAAGGCTCTGAAACATGCGTCAGTCCCGCTACCCCCAGACAAGGATCTCGCTGCTGCTCATCCTCTGCATGGAACATACCATAGCATCCCAACCCTCCGTCATTGTACAGTCTTCTACCCCTGTACAAGGTCTGTGAAACTCAGCTTGTGACAAACAACACGACAAAGCGCGGCAAAACACTACTGACAGGAAAATGGTTTAATAACAAAGAAAAGAGGGGAAAAAGAAGAAAGAGAGAGAGAGAGAGAGAGAGAGAGAGAGAGAGAGAGAGAGCAGGTTTTGAACATCACAGTCGTAAAGGTACAACTAAAAAGTTCAAGTAAGTACTGAAAACTAAATTACAGGTATGAAGATGTCTGAAAGGCGTTGGATGATGCAGAACATTGAGGATACATATTTAGGCCAGACCTGACAGTGCGTAATTATGTGGTAGAAAAAGATTAATGCTTTCGCACTCAACAATCTGAAGGCAGGCAACTCCAGTTACATGGAAAAGGTACAGAGTGGAAGCAAAAGAAGAGTTAGCTAGTACCTGGACTTTATCGTCTCGTCAACAGCACTGGGTCATCTAAAGACGAGAAAACTCAAGAAGCAGAAGAAGAAAACAAAATTGCTCAAAATAGAAATTAAAGACACGATGAAGCTAACAGAATTGGAAATTGGTCAGTAAAAAAGACAGGGTGGGGGAGGGGGGGGGGGGGGGGGGAGGAGCAAAAACAAACAAACAAAAACTTTAAAAGGGCTACTAGGGGAGGAGGGAGGATACTGAGTGAAAATACAGACTAATCTTGTTCGACCTTTGTAGGTTGGAGAAACAACGGTTCACGAGTACTTAGGTATTCGGTTC
The DNA here is from genome assembly GCA_018857735.1 of Alviniconcha marisindica. Lineage (NCBI taxonomy): Eukaryota > Metazoa > Mollusca > Gastropoda > Provannidae > Alviniconcha > Alviniconcha marisindica. The sequence goes on along the minus strand of JABMCL010003662.1, from coordinate 675,041 downwards.
GGGCAGCCCCCAGTTGGGCCTCTCCGCTTCAGCAAGCCTCA
>JABMCL010003662.1:665000-670000 GCA_018857735.1 Alviniconcha marisindica | reverse complement strand
TTAACACATAACATACCACCAGAACAGCTAAGGACTGAACTGTCAACTATCCTCGGCGAGTAACGGACGTGACACTGTTCGGAAAGTTTTTTCGTTTTTCCTTTCTTTCTTACCTTTTATTAAACTATCTTCCTTCCTTCGTCATCATCCTTTTTTTTTTTCAATAGACTTCTGCCTCAGCTCCCTTTCCTAGGAGAACTAAAGTTGAATTTCCAAAGAAACAAAACTCCATCGACAAAAGGTATACCCCCCCCCCCCCCCCCCACAAGAAGAAGAAGAAGAAAGAAAACAACAACAAAAAACAAACAAACAAACAAACAAACAAAAATCAAACAAGCAAAAACTAAACTAAACAAAAAACAACAACAACAACAAACAAACAAACAAAACGCCGCCCTTCCTTGATCCAACATGAATGCAGTTTGTCCTTTCAGGCATCAACAACCGCGAAGGCGGACTGTTGTTGTCGCTGTTAAAAGCAGCCTTCGGTGTGCGGGTGAACAGCAGAGTTTTCTATCGCCAAAACGTCCTGATGGACTTGCTGAGGAAGACTCAACACCCTCTGATGACCTCAGCACCCGCGCAGGCTGTGCAGGACTCCGTGGATGTCTTGGAATGTGCGTATCGTGTGGACACCTCTAACGACACTTATGTACCAGACTCGGAGGTGGAGGCTGTATCCGGCGATTCTACATTCTTCATTTGTAATGAGAAGGTAAGTGCGCGCACAGCACTCTAGTACAGTGCATATTATGTGATGGCTATTTTCAAGATTCCTACTGAAAAAGAGTCATTGGATAGATTCGAGGACCTTGTTGTTTGACGACAGGTTAATGGAGGGCTCCGAGCTGCCAGTCATCCAGCAGCTTCAGCCAATCAGAAAAGCACAACGTTCCGCGTGAAAAGCCTGAAGAGTGGCCGCCATGTTTGCCCCACGACTTGAAGCGTAGCAACAGCACACACTATTGGTGGACTTCGAACAAAACCTTCAAAATAAGTAACGGCTCATGCTCATTATGACGGGATATGTCAGCTGCCATCAAATGAGGCCACTTACTTTCTCTTAAACGCTTGAATCAGACTCAATTCATCATGCATTCAACCAGTGAACACAGTACCACATGGCGGCCAGATGGAAAGCTTGTTGGAACGTAATTCTGGGAGACGGGGCCTAGAGCTCTGCCTCTGTCGGGAATCTAGGAGGCGGTGGAGTGAGAGACTTTAGCTGATACCACACCGTCACCACTCAACTGGACGCGGTATGTGAGCCAGATAAGCAGTTGTTTATTCACCTGTGGACGGGAGGGAGAACGACCAGTTTGCTTTTGGTCGAAATAATATCGGATTTGTTTTACTGCGACGCTTACCTGAATGTGACTGACGAGCCTACTAACAATTTTCTCTTGTTTCAAAAAGGCATTATAGCTGTTAGGTTTAGTATTAAATCGTATTGCTATTGCACTGTATGGTGTTGTATTGCATTCTATTGAATCCCGCTGCATCGCATTGTTCTGCACTGTACTGTGATGTTACTTGTCAGTTGCTGGACAGCGAAGTGAACACGGGCGACACGTACATGTACTACTTTGACCACTATCCGGACATCACTGGCGGGGAGAAGGGCATGGACCACAGCATGGACCTACCCTACACCTTTGGCTTTCAACAGGGATATAAGATCCCCGTCACCTCTCCGTTTGCAGGGCAAAACATCTCCGCTGCTGATATCAGCCTCGCTGCTGACTTTAGAACTCTCTTGACCAACTTTGCCAAGAGCGGGTGAGTCTTGCCCAACAAACATGTAATAGTATCCACATTTTCACATGTTTTTCACATTGATTTCAAATTCAAGCAAGCGGTGAGGTAGCTATAAAATAGTTGGAAATACAGGAAGAAGGTGAGTTATTGCAGTCGAGCCTACTAACTGAATGGGCGTACACGTCATATAACTCATGATGGATAGTTAGTACGTACGATCGAATACGCAAGCTCTCTCTCTCTCTCTCTCTCTCTCTCTCTCTCTCTCCTCCTCTCTCTCTCTCACACACACACACACACACACACACACCACACACACACACACACACACACACACACACACACACACATGCACACCAGTACAGCAGTTGTGGGCATCGTTTTTATTCGATAAAAGAGTACAGAAAACTTTATTTTGTCGTGAGATACAGTTACGGTTTTATTGCTTATGTAAATTTGGTTTTCGAGATCGGGCTATGACATTGGCCGTTTAGGTTTATTTTGTGTAGTTTCAATGTTCGTACTCACGCATAAACAAAACGTTATGTGTGCACGTACACTCACAATCTCAAACAGACAGACAAAAAGAGAGACAGAGACAGACAGACAGACGGACACACACACACACACACACACTGACTCGGATATGCTGGTTAGCGCGCTGCCTCAGTCGGACTGATAATTGAATGATGAAAAGACAGATGTCGTTTGAATTGAAACTGCATCAGTGATGCCTCGAAGATTCAAATTCATGATTAGAAGTTTAAATTACATTTGAAGGTAAACAGTTACATAAACTGATTACCGACTTTTCACCCCGACAGAAACCCCAACCAACCCAGTGAGCTGCCGAACTGGCCAAAATGGTTGCCTTACGACAGGGGAAACAAGTCTTACCTGGCTGTTACAAGTTCCCCTAGAGTACGCTCCCGTCTGAAGGAAGACAAGATGACGATTTGGCTTAAAACGATTCCAGCTCTACTCCGGGGTGATCTGCGGTTGAATGATACGCGGTGGCGCCAATGCTTTCATGGCCGTGGGAAGGCCACTGAGAACCAAACCAGCTCGGCTAGTTTCATCACAAGTTTTAATACCAGTCTCTGTTTCCTTATTGCTCTCGCTTTGTTGTCCTAGGCTTATATATATATATATATATATATATATATATATATATATATATATATATATATATATATATCAGTGTACAGTTCTTGCGAGATCCATAAATCACGTACAGATATGTCGGATTGTTTTCCACTATTTTTCAGTGGAAATAAATGTTAATCTGATCGTTGCCTTTACGAAGGCTTTTTGAGTATTTTGTTTTGTTGTTGTTGTTGTTTCCATTGTCTATCGAAAAGTGCTTATTCGGAACAACGTGTCTGTTCTTATCCTCTTTTTCAATATTGGCAATTAACTATTAATTCGTTTGCTAGGCCCCTGTCTCCTTCCTGTCTTGAATCTCAGGTCTGTCATTTAATTCCCTTTACTCTCCCCTCTCTCTTTTATCTCTCCGCCTTGTCCTGTTGATCCTTCTGTCTAATTATTATGTTTCTGCTAATGGTCCATTCTCCGGAATGTTTTTCCCCAGAATCCTCTCCAATCAATTTTTTTTTTTTTTTTTACATAGCTCTTGTTGTGCAGCTAGGAAATGATAGCTGGTAGGTGGTTACTGCCATATTGAGCTGGTATTTGCGTTATGCTTTTATAAAAAAAAATTCTTGATCTGGTATGGACAAATCAGATGGAATGGTCGACGATACCAGCATGTCCTAGCCCTATATGCTTTTTAACGAGGGCAATATTGAAGGGACTAACTCTTTTCGTGTGTGAACTTGCTTATTTACATCACTGTGTGTGGGGGGGAGGGGGGGGAATAAGTACTATTGTTTTAATCAGATGCTTGTGTGCACATAACAGTGATTTCTTAATGCTGTGAAAATAAGATGTTGCGCGCGTGCTCGTGTGTGTGTGTGTGTGTGTGTGTGTGTGTGTGTGTGTGTGTGTGTGTGTGTGTGTGTGTGTGTGTGTGTGTGTGGTGTGTGTGTGTGTGTGTGTGTGTGTGAGAGAGAGAGAGAGAGAGAGAGAGAGAGAGAGAGAGAGAGTATGTGTGTCAGTGTGTGTGTGTGTGTGTGTGGTGTGTGTGTGTGTGTGTGTGTGAGAGAGAGAGAGAGAGAGAGAGAGAGAGAGAGAGAGAGAGAGAGAGAGAGAGAGAGAGTTGTGTGTCAGTGTGTGTGTTGTGTGTGTGTGTGTGTGTGGTGAGTAGGAGAGAGAGAGAGAGAGAGAGAGAGAGAGAGAGAGAGAGAGAGGTTCTATTGTTTAATTATTAATGCTCGTGTAAATATTTACTTTTCAATGCTGTGAAAATAATCTGTTGTGTGTGTTTCGTGTATTTTTTAGCCTTTGTAGCCGTGTTAAAATATTAGTCTATTGTTTATTCTATCTCCTATTGTGCACCGTAAGACAAATTTCCTTGTAAACTTGTACTGGGAAAATAAATATTCTGATTCTGATTATGTATGTTTTGATCTAGATTTGTGTATGGACGGGTTTTATAGATTTGACTTGAGAATGTGCTTACGTATGAGAGTAAGTAAGTAGCTTGGTGTTTTACACCCATTCAACCATGTCGGTTATATCAGGGCGAAATACGTATGAGAAGAATTTTGAAATGTGCATTTGGTTATGACATGGTCCTGAGGTGGCCCTGTGAGGCTGCCATGACGTTGGAGTCCAGTTACTAATGTGTTTGCTTGCCTTTTACCCAGACCCAGGTTTACTTCAGTTTGCTCAATTCCCGAAGTGTACAGCAAATTGTTGTGTACTCTAGTGTTCTTTCCAGGCAAATGAAATACAATATTTTTAATGGAAACCAAAAAGCTAAAAAAATACGTTCCAACGTGCACACACACACACGCACGCACGCACACACACACACACACACACACACACACACACACACACACACACACACACACACACACACACACACACATTGCTCAAATTTCTGAAACTATAATAATTTAATTTTTTTAAGGTAGCTCAACTTCCGGATCTGTATGTGACATCATTGATTATGTAGTTCCGATGTTCAATCGTTTTCAATCATACACTCACACTAGTTACAACTGACGGAACAAATTGTACTCGTAAGCGTTTCTGCACAAATTGTGACTTAATATTTCTAGTGATGAGTTCCATCTTTTCTGTAATCAGGCAAGGAATTAGCCGAGGAAACAAAT
>JABMCL010003662.1:655000-657500 GCA_018857735.1 Alviniconcha marisindica | reverse complement strand
AGTTTTACACGACTGAGTTGTGTAAGTGCTTTCGTGACGTTTCATCAAAGAAATTTCCCAGCTGCCTTATTCTGTCTGCTCCAATTCTCTTCGTCTTTTACAGAGTGTTGGCGCCGTCGTTTCATACCTCATCAAAACGAACTTTTAATAATTCCTGGCCTTGTCTCTATTAGGTCTTCCTTAGCTGCTTCTACTCAGTAATTCCAGAATAAGTCGAGCTATCGGGTATCGACTCCTTTCGCTGCCAGTACAGTGGTCAGTGCATGTATTCTTACACTGATCGCCTGGCATAGTTATGCGTCGTGTACTCAGCTTGTCGACCCACGTTTCAGCCAATCACCTATCAACAAAGTCGTATCTAGCTGCGATTCAGCCAGTCATTTGTTTCTAAAACATGTCTGTAACATTATGTGATGATATGACTTGATCTTTATTTCAACTTGCCGACCAATGCGATACCGTAGAATAATCATGCCGAAAGACAATCTGACAAACACATAAAATGTTCAAAAGAACGCTATTTATTTGGACCAAAACACAATCTGCAAATTTTCGGAGCAATCCCCTTTATCAAGTTACAAAACGGTTTAGCTTTTCATCTCATGTTTCATCGTTTTCACCGTTTAACTGTTGTTTAAGTGTCCTTTTGTAGCTTGATAAAGGGGATTACCCCGAAAATTTGCAGATTGTGTTTGTCCAGACTGGACAGGGAAACAACATAGCTCAACCCAAAACAGATAAGTGATTTAGCGTTTCATCTCATCGCACTTTTCATCGTTTTTCGCCGTTTAACTGTAGTTTAAGTGTCGTTTTGTAACTTGATCAAGAGCATTACCTTGAAAATTTTCAGATTTTGTCCGAGAGGTAACTTGACCTATCCCCCCCTCCCCCCCTTCTCCCCCCCTCTCCCCCCCCTCCCCCTCTTTCCCCCCTCTACCCCCCCCCCCCCCCCACAGTACTCAGCCAATCTAGTCTTAATGTGTTTCTTAGAGTGTGCCAAATACGTTACAAACTGTTCCCAAGAAAACTTTTGGGATGCACCAAGGGTACAGAATACTCTAGCATTCTGATGCAAAGAATCAGTGAAAAGTGTGATGCAAAACTTTTGACAGAAAAAGAAACGACATAATTATTTTTTTCATTTCTAAGATTTTCCGTCTCTTCAGTTCCGCACAATGCAATTATCTGTAGACAAACTGAGCAATAAACTTTGATGAAATTATTTCAGAATGTACATTACTCTATTTGAAACTAAGAAAACATTAGATTTATGAGGTCTTGTAACAAAAAAATCTAAAATCATGTTACTATGGGTGAAAAGACGAATTCTGACATTTTGGATTTGGGGGGGTAGGGGAAGCAAATCCAATACTGTGACAACCAGACACATCACAGCTTCACAAAATAGGTTCAGAATAAACCTAAGATCCTACTATGGCTTTCTGATGCAAAGAATCAGTGAAAAGTGTGATGTAGAACTTTTGACAGAAAACGAACATACATATTTGTTTCATTTCTAAGATTTTCCATCTAATCAGTTCTGCATAATGCAATTATCTGTAGACAAACTGAACACTAAACTTTGATGAAGATATTTCAGAATGTACACTATTCTATTTTCCGTCTACTTTGAATGTATAATCCAATTATCTGTAGACAAGCTGAACACTAAACTTTGATGAAATTATTTCAGAATGTACATTATTCTATTTTAAACTAAGAAAGCATTACATTTATGGGGTTTTGTAACAATGAAATCATGTTACTATGGGTGAAAACACGAATTCTGACATTCTTGGATTTGGGGGGTAGGGGAGGTAAATCCAGTATTGTGACAACCAGACATGTCACAGATTCACACAACTGGTTCAGAATAAACCCAAGACCCTACTGTGGCATTCAGAATCAACGAATCAGTGAAAAGGGTGATACAGAACTTTTGACAGAAAAAGAAAGGAAATATTTTTTTCATTTCTAAGATTTTCCACATGACAAGTACAGTATGCATAGTTAAACCATCACTGTGAGCCAGTGCCTCACCATATTTCGATTCTGTTTGTTTAGACAGTGCAGAGGGCATTTGGACACACATTCATTACTGATTTTAATCATTATGATCAATAAAAAAAATAAAAAAGGTTTCTCGATGATTTAATTCAGGTGGTTTTCCACCGCGCTTTGGCGTCTTCAGTCAGTGTGAAAGACGGTACCCTTACGTAAAGGGCTGTACCCTTGGTGCATCCCCAAAGTCTTCTTGGGAACAATTTGTAACGTATTTGGCACACTCTAAGAAACATGTAAGAACAGTTTGGCAGAGTAGGTCAAGTTACCTCTGGGACTAATTGTGTTTTTGTCCTAATGCATCGCGTTCTTTTGAACCTTTTATGTGTTTGGATCTTGTTTTACAACGCTAGCAGCCATTCTTGTTTCAAATAATTGCAGGGTACACTCAGAGTGTAATATATATGCAGAATAATATCAAGAGGCAATGACTGCTGTG
>JABMCL010003662.1:590000-650000 GCA_018857735.1 Alviniconcha marisindica | reverse complement strand
TCGTTACTGTTTGAATGTTCTAACGATGATTGTTCCTCTGCTCAGTGCCATTGTAAACCAGTCCTTGTCGACCGGTATTTTTCCTTCCTGTATGAACACAGCCATAATCAAACCCCGTTTCAAAAAGACCTTTCTTGACCCGAATGTGCTAAACAAAACTTTAGGCCTGTTTCAGATCTGTCCTTTGTGTCTAGACATATTGAGAAAAAAATCTTGACCAGCTTCCTTGTCATCTGGATCAAAACAATCTTTGGAACACCTTCCAGTCAGCTTATCGCCCAAAACACAGCACTGAGACAGCTCTCCTTCGTGTTTTTAATGACCTTCTGACTGCTTCAGACTCTGGCTCTATCTCCATTCTGAATCATCTAGATCTAAGCGCTGCCTTCGACACTATCGATCATATCATTCTTCTGACTCGCCTTGAAAACGCTTTCGGTGTCTGTGATCTTGATTTGTCATTCTTCGATTCTTACCTGCAAGGTAGGACACAAGTAGTAACTGTAAATGAAGTAAAATCCTCTTCTTCGGTTCTGACTTGTGGGGTCCCCTAGGGCTCTGTCCTGGGACCAATTCTTTTCATTTTGTATACTCAGCCTCTTTCTGCTGTAATTAGTCACCACTCTGTCTCTCATCACATGTTTGCGGATGACACTAAACTGTACAAATCTGATTCTCCTTCTGAAGCATTCACTCTCGCACGGACCATCGAATCCTGCATTTCAGATGTGAAGGTCTGGGTTGTTCAGACTAAACTTTAGTTAAATGATGACAAAACAGAGATTCTTCTGATTGGCTCTGCTCCTGGAATTAATCTTCCTTCTTCACTATGTGTGGGTTATATATCACAGTGACATCCCATTTTCCAATGCAGCTCGTAACTTTGGTGTCATTTTTGAACAGGTGAACAAATTCTGTCAACTTGCATACCTGGAGATCAGGTGGATCGGTTCAATCCGACAGTATCTTTCATTTGAAGCCTCTCTGTTGTTCTCTCCAGGCTTGATTATTGTAATGCTCTCCTTGCAGGCTCTCCTCAGGTTCTCCTTGATAAAATTCAAAGATTGATCAACTGCTCAGCTCGCCTCATTTTCAAAGTTCCTAAATCTGCCCACATCAATCCTTTTCTATACGATCTCCACTGACTACCAGTCAGCAGCCGGATTCAATACAAAATAGCTCTCATCTGCTTCCACACTGATTCTTGTACAGCTCCTCCATACCTCTTTGAGTTACTTTATCTCTACTCTCCTTCTCGCTGTCTTCGCTCAGCCGCGGATACTCGCATCTTTCGTGTTCATAGGATGGGCAGGAGGACCCTGGGGAAGAGATCCTTTAAATACATTGGCCCGCTGCTCTGGAACTCACTTGCTATCTCTGTCAGGCATTCGTCTTGACTCTCTTCTTTTTAGTCAAAACTGAATACCCATCTTTTCTCCTCTGCACACTGATCTGTCGTTTTACCAATTCATCACCAGTAATGCATGCATCTGTAGTGTGTTGTGTGTGTGTGTGTGTGTGTGTGTGTGTGTGTGTGTGTGATGATATGAGTGTATCCATATGTCTTTGTAAGCGCTCTGGGCTCTTACGAGATGGGGCGCCATAAATAATTTATTATTATTATTATTATTAATGCTGCTCTGCCATTCAGATTGATAGACACACGCTTTGATGAATCAAAATTTAATGTCCTCAAGAAAACAGGAAGAAAGACAAAAACAAAGAAGGACTGAGCTGGCAGTGCCTGCCATGTAAATGTTAGGGCCTAACCAACTCACAGTTGATGTGTTTTTGTCTTATGGATAGTAAACGCCTTGTGTTGGTAATCTTAATGCAGTAACAACACACACACACACACACACACACACACACACACACACACACACACGTACTCCTCCTTCACACACACCTACACAAACGCGCGCGCGCTCGCTCCCACGCACACACACACACACACACACACACACACACACACACACACACACACACAACATTACACTGAATTGGATCGTGCACACGCAGGTACCTGCCTAACTGAAAACGTTGAGGTTTTAGCACCATACAACAAAATCAGCGCGGATAGGGGTTTGGGCTCGACAGTTTTTCATAGCAATGACTCTTCGTCACGTAAACAACTGTGAGTCAGTGTTCCTGTGCAGGCGTTGCTTGTTTGGGTGCTCTGTTTTTGTTTTTGGTTTCTGGTCTGGTCATTTTCGTGTTATTTCTTTGCCAACTGGCTGGTTGTTGTGCATTGGGCGATGGGATGGATGGGGGTGTAGTGATGGATATGTTGCTGAGGGTCGTGCGATCGTTAATCATTCATTTGATATGATTCAGTATAATTGTAACAGTTAGTCCTGTTTTGTTCAATCGGACTGGTATAGTGGTAAGCAGGTTAATGATCTTTCTGCTGTTATTGTTGTTTTCTAGACCCCCCCCCCCCCCCCCCCCCCCCCCTCCCCCTCTCTCTCTCTCTCTCTGGTCCATTTTTTGGTTTGTTGGTTTCGAGGTCATTTATTTGTTGGTCGTTTCCTTCCGTTCTAGAGTTTACATTTGATAGTGGCCTTGCAGAGTTTACATTTGATAGTGGCCTTGCAAAGTAACCCCCAGTTGCCGTTCTAATAATAACTATCTGCTGTAAGAAATAGAGCTGGACTCGGGGACAGAAGGTCGCGGGTCGCGGGAGCGGCGGGAGATTTTGTTTCTTCTTTTTTTCTCTCTGTCTCTCCCGTGTTACCGCAGTAGCACGTAAAAGATCCGGGTCATTCTGGTGGCAGGTCAGGTTGCAGCCAAATACGTATACACCCGCTCAGTGTGGTCTTATATGGACCTGTACCGACCTGTACTGTTCACTTTGTGTGCTGAGCCGCTGCCCACTGTTAGTGATGCTCATGGTTTTGATTATCACATAAATATACGCTGATGACACAGAATTATTCAGAAGTGCTTCTCCCACGCAGTTTTTTTACTGCCCAGACTGACAATGAGACGTACGCTGATGATCTGCTCTCCTGGGTGAAGTGTAATTAGCTCAGACTAAACACTGATAAGACCGAGATCATCGCTATCTTATCTTGGTTGATAGGGAGTTCGCGAACACTGGGGGAAACAATTACATACTTTCTTTAAATCTATCGGTGAAATATCTAGGGGTTCATCTTAGCAAGACACGCTCAGTGCAGTCAGTAGCACATAAGCAGCTCTGCCGGGCAACTTTCATGGACCTTCGGAAAATTGTATTCATCCGCTCTAGACTGTCCCGTAACTCAACCGCCAGGCTAGTTTTCACCATGTTACACTCGTGACAGGACTACTGAAATTCCATTCTCGAAGGGCTGGCACCCGAACAGATAGCACGATAGCAAAAATCCAAAAATCCAAAAGTGCGCTGCTAGACTTGTCATGTGGAAATGTAAGCGAGAGCGTGTTACACGATCGCTCAAAGAATTGCACTGACTTCAGGTGAAATTCCGAATTCAATACAAGATTGACACATTTATCACAATTATAATGCCTCTGTACTGATTCTGTCCCTTCTGCTGTTACTTAATCAGCGTCATACTGTTTGACTGCTCGGTGCATGTTAGCTGGGGTGCGGTTTGTTAGTCACCATGTCAGTCGGTGATTATGTATAGGACCTTTATGTCTGCAAGTGGAGTGTGTGTGTGTGTGTGTGTGTGTGTGTGTGTGTGTGTGTGTGTGTGTGTGTGTGTGTGTGTGTGTGTGTGTGTGTGTGTGTGGTGTGTGTGTATGTGTGTGTGTTTGTGTGTTGTGAGTGTGTGGTGTTGCGTGTTTGTGTTGTGTGTGTGTGTGTGTGTGTGTGTGTGTGTGTGTGTGTGTGTGTGTGTGTGTGTGTGTGTGTGTGTGTGTGTGTGTGTGTGTTGGTTTTGGTTTTGGTTTAGGAGTATATTGTGAGCCTGAATTATTTACGGAATTGCGCCTTCACGAAAAAGTTATTATTATTATTAGTAGTAGTAGTCCTATTTTTATTATGATTATTATTATTACTTGGGAATGAAGCAGTTGGTAGAACAAGAAGAATACATAGATCAAACGCTACAGGCCTACGCCTAAGCGAACTGGCGGTTGCTTGACCTGCATGGTGCGTCGTGCGTAAAATGCCCAAATTAATTTTCAATATCTACAGAATGGAATGTGAAAGGACTCGACTCGATCAAAACGCCTGTTTGTAAATTAACTTCGAGGTTGTACTGTACCATCCAACCCCAACCCCACCCCCACCACCCCACCCCACCCCCACCACCCCTACTCCACTTTTTGTGGAGTATTTGTAAACAGGATTGAGTGATTGTGTTTGCGGTGTCACTGCTGGTAACACGTCAAGACGGATTGCTGCGTGTCCACTATCGAGTCACCGCGAGAACTCCACCAACCCCTAAATTGCCTTCAGACGACAATACAAAATTAAATTTTTTTTAAAGGCAGCGGGCCAGGCTATTAATCTGAAGTCTGTAGGCGTCCTTTAGCAGCTATGTCAACGTGGATAGATTTCTGTTCCATTGTTGTCTGGTCTAACGGTGTCTCACATTTTCTTTTGGTTCTTTGTCCTTCGGCTAAATTATAACAGTAATGAAAGTTTTATATTACAGCGTTGATGACAAGACTTCACCACATGACCAGCACCACAAGACACCTCTTTTTTTTTACAACATTGGAATGATAGCCCGTGCTTCAGTGAATCCGTCGTGGCTTATGCAGAGTAGCTGACTCATGTCTAGATGTTCCTTCATTTTTTTTCTTTTTCTTTTTTTCTTTCTTCGATTATCTGAAACGCGATATTCATTTCGAATTATTCAAGCGGAAATAATTATGCGGAAATGGGACACTCCGTGGGTCTTCATTTCTCACCGTACAATGAAGAAGTAATCACCCCCCAAACACACACACACACACACACACACACACACACACTCACACACAGATGAGATGAGCCGCTACGTGCGGGCACTAAGCCAAGGACGTCACGCCATCGATCGCCTGGAAAGAACAAATACTGGAGGATCTTCCTTGAGAGGATAAGATAGTGGTGAACATTGAAACGATTGAAACCGTTTGACTGTTAGCTTGTTTGCTTTTTAAGTAAACAAATGTTTTAATGGTTTCAGAAGCAAAATTGGGGACACTTCTGAGAGACAAGATGGAGCGCAAAATATTGGGCTTTTCGGAGCGCGAAAATACCATTCTCAACTCAGCTGAACTGAAGCAAATTCAGCGCGGCTTCAGTCATGTCTCTATAGCTGTATGAGCATCTACTGGATGTCCGCCTCAGCAGACAGCACGAGAAACTGTGTGGCCAACAGCAGTCCAGCTACATACCCAACTCTACGGCGGCAAGGCGTAACGGCAGAAGACGGCCACCTTCATCTTGCAGACTGGACACTCTATATATTATTAGAGAGCTCCCACAGAGTCATGCTATCAAACTGTCTTTGTCAATCTGTTTGTATATCTTTTCGTCATAATTAGTGTGTATAAACTTGTGTTTAAAAGAAGACCGCTGTTGTCATCAGTATCAACACAAATGTCGGTCCACGGCAACACGGGTGCAAAACATGACCACCACCCATTCGTTGTCATTTAGTGTTTTACACTTAAGTTCAATTTCAAGACACAGGCAAATTTTAGAATCTTCCTTACAAATGAGCATCTCTCTCTCTCTCTCTGGCTCACCTTCATGGTCAATGAAGGGTGTCTTCACTGGCAAATAAAAATGAGAGCAAAAGGTCGCAACATCGAGGAAAGAAATCAGTAATGGGGTCGTAGCTAATAATAGGGAGTGGGTTGTGGGTATGGTGGTGGGGTGCGTGGAGGGGTGTTGAGGTGATTGGAAGCAGTGGGTGGAGGGGAGACGGGGACAAAAGAAGGCAGAAAAAACCTGGGACGAAACATTAGCACAAAAGGGAAGCTAAGACATGGCCAACTGAGACTGACTGGAGGCTGTACCATGGTGGGAGTTGGTCTGCGGAAGGGACGGGGGGGGGGGGGGGGGGGGGGGGGGGCAGGAAGAGGGGCGGGACATAATGACAGGAGGGGGGGGGGGGGGGGGGGGAGGATGAAGGGGTGTCTAAGAAAAGAAGCATGTCCGAGCAAGACAAAAGGCTGATCAAGAGGACAGCCGTTCAATCAAGTGGTTATCCGTGGTTAATGCCTGAAGCAGACTCAGCCATTGAAACGGCTGATGATTACCAATCCAACAGTATCAGTACAAACGTCGCTCCACGGCAACACAGGTGCAAAACATGACCACGTATTCCTTGTCGACGAAAGGGGTGGGGCTTGCATAGCTGACGCACACTGTGCGTATCACATGGTATTGATCGAGAGAATGTTTTCCTCAAGTTTCGGGTCAGCAACGCAGAAAATAAAGAGACCGCCGAGCTTTTAGTTTGTTTATCAACGGTTGCCACGCGTGGTGGTATAAAAAAGGTCGGCGAGCTGCGCCAGTACTGAGACGTCCTCACCATCAAGGCTGCCACGACGTTCTACAACGAGAACACACCCGTACACTATGGCGTATATAACTCTGACAGCACTTCTTCTCCTTCTTGCTGTAGCGGGTACGGGCTTTCTACCTTTTGGATTCTTTATGTCTGCTTGCTTGCCGTTTGTGTCAACGTTTTGTTTGCTTGTTTGTTTGTTTGTTTTTGTGTGTTTTTGTTTTTTGTTTGTTTGTTTGTTTGTCTGTTTGCTTTTTTGTGTGATTATTTAAAAGAAAAATCGAGTTCGTTTTGTTGTTGTTGCTGTGTTTAAAAAGAAGAAGATATTAATGACCTCTCTCTCTCTCTCTCTCTCTCTCTCTCTCTCTCTCTCTCTCTCTCTCTCTCTCTCTCATGATCCATGCAGACATTTTCATGTATTACATTTCACTTATTCATACTTCATATGTATATAAATAATGCTCTGCAATTTTTCGCTCATCAGTAGCTTAGCAAGGATTAGTTGCTAGGTTTTGACTGAACCTAAACAACAATCCTTGTAAAATAAAGTTGCCGAGTTCGAGTTCTCTGTCTGTCGTTCTGTCGTTCCGTCAGTCTGTTTGACTGTCTGTCTCTGTCTCTGTCTCTGTCTGTCTCTGTCTGTCTTTGTCTCTGTCTGTCTGTCTGTCTGTTTCTTTATTTTTACTTCCTTTTTTGCTTGCTTCTTAATGCTTCTTTCTTAATCTTAGTGCCTTTTGTCTGTCTCTTTTCTCTTTTCTTTTTCTTGTTTGTTCCTTTTGTTGCTTGTTCCTTTCCTTGTTTCTGTCTTTTGGTACTTTTGTCGTTATTTTCGTCCCCGTCTGCTGATTTACGTGATGGCCACACACTGATGACTATTTGGTGTTACCTACATACTGACCAGATGTGAAGGGCGCTGAGAAAGAATTGGCAGAAACGTGCGACCCAGCGGCTGACACTTGTGGACACCCCACTCTTGACCTCGTCTGCGACGCCTTCGCTCTGAAATGCCGTAAGTTATACTTTCTTGTGTGAAACTGTTCAGTCATTAGTTCTTTCTTGAATTCGTATCATAGGCAACTACCGTGATTGATTGCACCCCGCATCATCATCTGCCATATTTGTACCCAAATGTGCATCTGTTCTGTTTGTATCACAGTTTGGATGATACAGCCTAATGCTCGAACTAGTACTCGTTTTAATAAAACTACCGTTTTATGCAACACCTAATCTCCTTTTGGTACTATGGATATTGCTTGTATTAGAGCTGATTTTTTTCCCCTGTTGGATTAACGGAGTAGAAGATTGCTAGCTGTATAGACATTTATTTTCTTAAAGTTGGCATGCTAACTACCTTTAATCTTTGTCGTTTTCTATGATCGGTTCGAAACTGTAGTCTGCGTCATTGCAATCGAATTCCGCGAGGTTCCTTTCCCCGGACATGTCCGACTGTTTCAGCATAGGGTCCGCGCAACAGGGACAGTAGACGTAAGGTGATCAGGGGCCTTTTTCGGGATTTTAAAGTGTTTAAAACACTGCCACGCACGCACCCGTTCATTTGAATCCTTAATTTCAAACTTACGGGAGTTCGAATGTCGAACTTGTCCTGTGTCTGATGAATAAGGGATAAATAGAAATTTTTTAATGCCCAGTGAACCATGACAAAGAACGGAAAAGAAGCGAAGGACTGTAAATGTGCAGTAGTTCTTCAAGATAGGAGCTAGGTGGCAGAAGCAGTGATTAAGTTGCAACAGATGCATCAGTTTTGTATTTTATTCGTTTCGAAATTGTGAGCCAGTGGAGTTGCCGTTAGAGCGTTGTGCAGCATTTATGGACTTTCTGAAATGGTTGAATAAGAGAATTAGGAGCGCCCATGATAAGAGAATAGTTGTAGTCTGATCTAGATTTTACACAAGAAACTGTTTGACAGATTGTGATTACGTGCTGTTTCGTCGTGAGAGGAGAACCCTTGATAAAGCCCCAGTTCCTTACTTTGTCTGTAAGTGCATTTTTTTAGTACCAACAATGACTGCATGATAGTAAGCAGTCAGAAGACGACAGAGGGTATTGAGAAGAGAATGGCTTCAGGTAGCAAAACATGTCTGACCAAGACAGCCAACAATATAATGGTCATTCAGAGAATCAGGTCTTCTTAAACCTCTCTGCTGGTATGGCTGTAAAAGCAAAACATGTGGCACTTGAAAAAGGACTTAATAAGCGGCCTACAGTCGTTTACGAAGGGAATATACTTTTTTTTCTTTGCTTTTTTTCCATTTTTTCTTTTTATAATCTTACTCGGCCTTTATATCTTTCATGCCTGAATTTCGGCTAATGATTTAACTTGCTTATTTTTCCGACACATATAATTATTTTCTTCATTCTTCGAAATCTCTATGTGTGTGTGTGTGTGTGTGTGTGTGTGTGTGTGTGTGTGTGTGTGTGTGTGTGTGTGTGTGTGTGTGTGTGTGTGTGTGTGTGTGGTGTGTTGTGTGAGTGTGTGTGTGTGTGTGTGTGAGTGTGAGTGTGCGTGTGTGTGTGTGTGTGTGTGTGTTGTATGTGTGTGTGTGTGTGTGGTGTGTGTGAGTGTGTGTGTGTGTGTGTGTGTGTGTGTGTGTGTGTGTGGTGTGTGTGTGTGTGTGTGTGTGTGTGTGTGTGTGAATGTGTGTGTGTGTGTGTGTGTGTGTGTCTCCTCTCTCTCTCTCTCTCTCTCTCTCTCTCTCTCTCTCTCTCTTCTCTCTCTTTGTGTCTCTGTCTCTGCCTGTCTGTCTGTCTGTCTCTAATAATATATATTTGTGATTGTGTGTGCGCGCGCGCCCATGCCTCGCTATGTGTTTCTGTGCACACGATGCTTTCCGGGGCACCTACGTGTTTTGCATGTAAAACACAACTCATATATATATAATGAAGTGTTGCTTTACGTCCACAGACACCGTAGGCGTATTAGGGACGGGAGCCCAGGACGGCCACCTCGACTTTCACATAATTATGTATTTATACATGTATGTATGTATTCTCCATTTTGGCTGCGGACAGTCATCAAAGACAGCCAGACGTGCAACGCTGACGGAAATGAAGTGTTGTGCACGACGGGGGCAGAGTGCGATACTGCGTCCACCAACCAGTGCAAATGCAAAGCCAGTGTATACACTGCAAACGCAGGGATCTGCAGTAGGTATACACTCAAGCACCATGCAGTAATAACTATATTCATAACGCTGATTTGGTCATCAGTTTGGCACATTTAGCAACGTTTTCACTGGTCATCAATGTTCATGGCTAACTTACTTACATAATTGTTTTATTTTTTTGGTGGAAACAATGACGAAAATAAAGATTAGCAACAAAAAAGAGCGACATATTTGGACATTTACAAGTAGCTGTAATCCCGCGATTCCTTGAAGTCTTCCATGTGTGCCAGGAACCAGCCCAGATGATAGTGATATTTAATAAAGCATACGACCGCAGTCAGTGATTTGAGGAAGTAGAATACGTCAGTAGATATACATGTTGTTTAACGTCCACAGAAACCATAAAGCTTATTAGCAGGCAGAGAAGAGGGGAAGGGGAAATGGAGGTGGGGGAAGAGGGATATTATATACCTATCGCTACACTGTCACCATCAGAATGACTCCTGCATTAAGATGGGCAGCGATGAGAGCCATTTTAATGTTTCATTCATTGTGAGAGACAAAGTCACAAGACAGTGTCCACAGACCACAACTTTGGAAGAGAAATGAGAGCCGAAGCGGATTCTAACCGAGGTCCCTCTGCCTACCAGCCTAACGCCTTACCGTTAGGCCAAACCGGCTCTCGTAGACTACGTCAAATTGCAGATCTAGCTATAATTGGCCTTCCTTCTTTTACTGAAAATAAAATCACATCGACCAGATTATGGTATGATTTTCAATGTTGGTAATATCCAAGGAGGCGGTCGGAAATTCCTGTAAAACATATACTGGGTCACAAATATCACCAGAATCGCCTTGTGGACATCGGCACTGTGGAAGTGTACATATCGTTACTTTTGCGAAATGCCAAACGATCATACATGTGCCTACTGAAAGACACAGATAATTATGACGAAACTCACCTTTTGTTGCAGTTGACTTCAATCGTACAACATGAATCTGTTTGGATGATTTTGGTGATATTTGTGACCTAAAATAGCGTTTAAAACGTCCCAGGAAATTCCGACCGCCAACTCGGAATTTTCCGCAAAGTTTCGTCTTCGGTTAACACGGTCAGTGGTGTTGGTGTAGATCTTCCTGCCTGTTTAAAGATACGGTGCTGCTGAACAAACAGCACTATTGTCGTTGCTGTTTCTCTCTAGCCGTACTCCCCCACACCATCATCCCCACCCCAGCTTGGCAAGGACTGTGGTTATGCTCCACTCTCAATATTGAGAGTATAGTGTATGATGTACGATCAGTTGCTATGGACAAAAACAGACCATGACATCAACGTCGAGCAACTGATCGTGTAAATAATTATAGGTTTCAGACTTGGTCTAATCTGATCTGAATACAGAATCAAACGAGAATAGAGCAAATGTAGAAACCTACATTACACGTTCAGTCGTTCGTGCTATGGAAAAAACAGTCTGTGCTTTCACGTAGCAACTGATCGTGTTATAGGTTTGCTGGTCTAAACGCCCTGAAAACAACAAATGGAAAACAGCCTGTAGAAACCAATTCACTTTAGTCTTTATTAATTTTTTTAAAATCGAAAATTCAGTCATATCCCCATCCAGTCTGGATTTAAACCCTTTTTACAATTTACTAATAATTAATCTTTGAAAATTTTATTTTTCCCGCTTTTTAAGCCCGAAAAAAGGGGAAAAAAAAGTACGGCGGGGCGTGTCCCGCTAGTGGGACTTGTCTTGTCGCTTCCAACTTGCTGTGTGTCAACTCTAAGTGTGCATGCGCTGCTGACTTCGTCGTGGACCTTGCTACAGGCGCGTGTGGTAAGTAGTCATCCGTTGTTTTGCTTTGTGGTCCCATCCTTCTACTGCAGTTGAATGTATAGGATACAATGTCAGCCCGAATGTTTACTGGCGTTTTTGTCTCAGTCTAGTGCCAATCATTTCCCTGTGTGTGTGCAGGCGTGCGGGCGTGTTTGTTTGTGTGTGTGTGTGTGTGTGTGTGTGTGTGTGTGTGTGTGTGTGTGTGTGTGTGTGTGTGTGTGTGCGTTTTGGGGGGTCTTTTTAGATGTTTGCTTCTTGCCACCATGTGACGTCAGCCCAGAGAAGGCGAACCCGAGTTGGAAGTGTTGTGACCGGACGGCATAGCTTATTAAATGCCACTTGCACTTGCAACAATAAGATCACCTCCCCCCCCACTCTCCCCTCCACCACCCCCACTCCCCCCACACACACAGACATTCACACACACACACACACACACACACACACACACACACACACACACACACACACACACATTCACTCTCTCTCTCTCACACACACACACACACACATACATACACACACACACACACACACACACACACACACACACACACACACACACGGCGCGCGCGCGCGCCCGCACCAACACACATCTGCTACTGAATACTTCCGGTGCTTGTGCAGCTTATGATACTTCTACTACTACTCAGTGCTGCTGCTGCTGTTGCTACTACTACTACTACTACTACTACTACTACTGTGTTGTGTATTTCAGTTGCTTGTGCTGCTTATGACACTACTACTACTACTGCTACTGCTACTGCTACTGCTACTACTGTGTTGTTGTGTATTTCAGCTGCGATCGCGGCGAGCAAGAACGGGAAGGTGTGCACGGCGGGCGGGAGCGAGTGTGGAGTTGCCGCCACCACCTTCATGACCTGTCCAGCGGCCGGCGGCCAGTGTTCCTGCCAGGCCGGTTACTTCGCCGCGCTCGGCGTTGGGCCCTGTGGTCAGTATCCGCAGCGAAATCCCCTGATGAAGACAACCTTTCTTCATTCCTTTACTGACAACCTCTTCGTCTGAAACCTCGTGAAATTCGTATCATTGTTCATGAAAATGGACCCCTACAACCTCTTCGTCTAAAATGTCGTGAAACGGGGAGCCGCGGATAGCTCAGTGGTTAGAGCGCCGGGAGCGGCGGGAGAATTTTCTTCTCCGTGGTCAACTTTCTGTGCTGCCTCTTATTTCGGTATCCGTTCCACCCCCATGTTACCGCAGTAGCACGTGAAAGATCCCTGTCATACCGCCGAAAGTGCAGGTGGCAGGTTACTGCTAAACACGCATACACCGTACGTATGTGGTTTGCATGAAGTGAAATGGTGCATGGTTGTATGGTGTACACAGAACTTGCGCCGAGACGGCAGCAGTTTCATATGGCACCAGCCATGCCAGCGCTGTAAATACACCACTTCAGGCGGTGGATCTTTAAAAACGCGCAATAAAAAGCTAGTCACTCATGTAGAATCACATGCGAGCGCAGTGAATCTGCTCGAGAGCGGAGAATAGCGCTATATAAAAGCAGTCATCATCATCATCAAATTCGTATGTTCCTGAAAATGGACCCATCACTGTGCCAGGATCACCACTTTATTTCGGGCCACCGGGTGTTTTGTTTTTCTTCTAAAACCGTTTCCCAGTTATATGTTTTTGTGTGTAACGCAATGAACCCCTCACTATCAGCCATGCAAGTACCCCCCACCCCCATCCCTTTTTTATACCTTTTTTTTTTCAAACTTTTTTTTCCGATTTACTCATTTCTTTGCAAAAACGACCTCTCACAAGGATGAGCCCTCTCAGGAACGCCGTTTTCTGAAACGTCTTCCAGTTCATACTTCTATTTAGATGGAACCCTTACAAGGACGACCTCCCATTTAGGCCCCTTTTGGTTGATTATTAGGGTGCGGATCTTGAGCGATAATTTGTTGTTTGGTGCACTGTACTGAGTCAGTGTATGACCAAAAGGTTTATACTGAGCTGTCGCGAGTCAGATCTTACCGAGTTCGGCCTTGCTATGTCCATAGCAGTCAAAAAGAAGAAGAAGAAGAAGAAGAAGAGAGAGAGAGAGAGAGAGAGAGAGAGAGAAGAGAGAGAGAGAGAGAGAGAGAGAGAGAGAGAGAAGGTGGACCTTCCTGTAACATATCTTCCTTCTAGTAGTCGGATCTGAACGTTTCGTTTTAATGTATTATCCTATTTTCCTTCCTTGTTGCTTTTGTAAGCACCTTGGGGGAATGAACTAGTAACTTTAGCATAATACTTACTTCGCAAGGATATTGTTATGTTTCAGTGGTCATCGCTGCCAAGAGGGTCGGCAAGACCTGCAGCGCAGCTACCGCAGCCACGGAAGCAGAGTGTGGACTGCCTGCGTCCAACACCTGGCTGGAGTGTGTCAATTCCGCCTGTGCATGCTCAGCCGGTTACTATGGAGTTCTTACCGGCTCTTGCTGTGAGAAAAACGAAAAACATCAGTTTGACTCTCTGTCTCTCTCTCTCTCTCTCTCTGTGCGTGTGTATGTGTGTGTGTGTATGTGTGTGTGTGCGTGCGTGCGGCGTGCGTGCGTGCGTGCGTGTGTGTGTGTGTGTGTGTGGTGTGTGCGTGCGTGCGTGCGTGCGTGTGTGTGTGAGTGTGTTTCCCTGCCGACTAGTCGCGTATTAATCCGATTGCAAGTGTACTACAAATGAGCATGTGTAGCTTTGGGGGAGGAGGGGGGAGGGGGGAGGGGGGAGTACTTTACTGTCCCTTGCGGGAAATTCGGGTCGCCGTAGCTGAGTAAGACGCAGTAGCCGCAAGAGCAGCGCTATCCATGGATTGTTGTGCATATTGCAGACCCAGCGAAAGGCAAAGTGGGTGGCTCATGCACAGGCTCTGGTCAAGGCACCTGCGCTGACACTAACGCCGAGTGCACGGGAACCCCAAATGCGTGTGCCTGCAAAACTGGATATTCAACGAACGGCCTCGCCTGTGGTAAGTTTTGCTATTACGATTTTGTAACACATACTTTGGTTGCACTACTTTGAACATACCCCACAGCAGTTTTCTACTGGCATAGAGAGATGTAGCGCTGTCCAGTTAAATATGACGGAAATTTTAAAGCTCAGAAGCAATTCGGCAAATAGTCAGCTAAAGTTTCGATGAGTCCGCAAACGTGTTATTGTAAAATATTGGCGATAAATCGCCCAGCCACCTGAACATGCTTTTTTAGGCGAAAGTTTTGTCTGGCGGGATAGTTTTTGGTGAAGTCAGCAACAAGAACAACAACAACACCTATCAGACAAATCACACACACACACACACACACACACACACACACACACACACACAAGGGAGAGAGAGGAGGGGGGGGGGATGAAATTTGTTTTACCAAGAAAGCAACAAAGCTCTCACCAAGAAGAAAAGAAAATCTGCAGGGTAATACAAACGGATTCGAACGTGGAAATAAGCGATGCATTAAAAATCCCTTGCAGAAAATTTAGGTCGCTTTGATTACGCAATCTTTACATAACGGCTACGGCTGCTGCAAGAGTTACTCTATGCAGTCCTAACCGTGTGTGTGTGTGTGTGTGTGTGTGTGTGTTATCGTGGGGTAGGCCAATGGGAATATGTACTTCTACCATGTTCCCTCAGCCATCACCGCAGGCAAGATTGGCGGAAGCTGTACTACTGCAACTATCAACACGAAGGGCGACTGTGAGGACTCGAACGCCTTGTGTTCTGCAACCACGGGAGGCACGTGCTTCTGTGCTACTGGCTACACTGGGGTCGAAGCGGCGGGATGCAGTATGTATTGGGTCGTCGTTGTTTTTGTTTTTTGTTTTTTAGAATTCTCTGCTGAGTCTGGCGTCGCTAGACTGCCTGCCGATCTGGCCTCTCTCTCTCTCTCTCTCTCTCTCTGTTCTTCTTCTTTTTTTCCTTCTGTTTTTTTAACTCCCAAGTAGGGTGTGGTAGTACTGACATTATTTCCACCTGCCGTGTCTCGTTGCATGGGCGCTGCCATGTTTGGCCTTGCCGGTTGAGTGAGTTCAACGGCAATGCATTGACCTGTTTCACTCTTTCTCGCTGGACATTGTTCAAAGCATTTTTTAAATTCCATATCCAACGGCCAGATAGTGTGAATGGTAGTGTAAATTTGTCGGTCAGTTCGTGTGTGTGTGTGTGTGTGTGGTGTGTGTGTGTGTGTGTGTGTGCGTGCGTGCGTGCGTGCGTGCGTGTGTGTGTGTGTGAGGGAGAGAGTTTTCCAGCATACTCGTCGCGACAATCATTTTTCCTCCTGTCCATCATTTGACAGCCATCACTCCCACCAAACTGGGCGGTGCCTGCACGACGACGACGGCTGGCCAACGAGGTAACTGTGAAGACGCCAACGCCGTGTGCTCGGCCACATCGGGAGGCACCTGCAGCTGTAAGAGCGGCTTCTCCGGAAGCGGACCGGCGGCTACGTGTGGTGGGTCACCATCAAGTCCATAATATCACAGGCTTCTCTGTGTTGCTCTTACTGAACATTATTTTGATATGCTTGTCAGTCTTCTTCCTCCACTTAAATCATTCCAAGCGCATCATTATTAATTTTGTGTTAAATCGTTTAGTGATAAATTGTTAATACTGATTTGTTGGGTGGGTGGGGCGGGGACAAACGAATGGAAGATTTTGTTCGATTTTTTTTTCGAGGGTAATGGAACATGTAATAGTCAATACATTACCTTTTTACGTCGAGCCCTCTGGAAAACAGTCCCCCCTAGCACACTGTCAGCTAAAAACGCACGTAAGGGGTCGGTCTGTTTCAGTGGCTGACAACGCGCTGGGCGGTAGCTGCACGGCCGCGTCTGCTGGCGTGCAAGGCACGTGCACGGACACCAACGCCGTGTGTTCTGCAGCTTCGGGTGGCACGTGCTCTTGCAAACCGGGTTACTACGGAACTTCCAGCTGCTCTGCAAGTGAGTGTATTGGCGTTAGTAGCGTCAAAAGTAGGAGCGCATAGTTTTCTGTAAAGTGTAATTGTAAGAACAATTGTAATGACAAAGCTTTAAGGCAACTGTGATATCCCTTTCACCGAAAGTTGAGTTTAATTTCAAATTGGTCTAAGGAAGACAATCCATAATATACAAACGAAGAAATGGCTTCTTTGGGAACATAATAAAATATTCACTTTACACAGACTGAACAAACAAACATGGTTTCATGAAATGATATTTTAATGGATGAATAGGATGATATGTCAAGTTGGGGGGAGATTTTTGTTTTGTCTTAAATGAACTGAGATAGCGGCTAGGACTGGGACATTTAAAAAGTGGGAGCATCACTTTTGAGCGTCGACCGTCCCTAGTAAGCCGTCCGGTTTCTGTGGACGTTAAGCACCATGTTTACTTACTTACTTACTTACTTTTGAGCGTCAGCTGGGAGGTACTTGCGGTGCACAAAGCTAGTGGGATGAACAGAAAATTTCGCCAGTGGGTGAGTGAGCCCAGATTCTTGAGGTGCCTGTCGTAATGATCGAGACGCGACGCTCGCCGTGCAACTGTCTTGTTTGTGCCCAGCTGGCAACCTGTCTTGCTTAGAGCACAGCCAGAATTAGGACCAAGGCGTGCTTCTTCTTCTTCTTCTCTCTCTCTCTCTCTCTCTCTCTCTCTCTCTCTCTCTCTCTCTCTCTCTCTCTCTCTCTCTCTCTTTCCAGCATATATATAACCTTTGTATTGACAAGAACACCTTCCCCCAGGTATTTAAGGAAGCAAAAGTTATCCCCCTCTTCAAATCTGGTGACAAATCGAATCCTTCAAACTTTAGACCCATTTCTATATAACCTATTTTGTCAAAACCGTTAGAAAAACATATCAACGAACATGTTATGAAGCATTTTCTTGTTAATGACTTGTTTTATGAAAAGCAATCAGGATTCAGACCAAACCACTCCTGCCACACAGTCTTAACAGAACTGATCGACACCTGGATATCCGAAATCAACATAAACAAATTGTGTGGGGCCTTGTTCATTGACTTTGCTAAAGCCTTTGACGTAATCGATCATGACCTACTTCTAAGAAAACTAACCCTCTACGGCCTATCAGCGAGCACCCTTAGTTTGATTTACTCCTTCCTCAACAGCCGCCTCCAAAAGGTTTCCTTCAAAGACAATCAGTCGGAATTTAAGACAGTTTTATTTGGAGTCCCTCAAGGATCTGTCCTAGGACCTCTCCTGTTCTCCATCTATATAAACGACCTACCTTTACATATCCCTTCTGCACAATGTGACATGTTAGCAGATGACACGACAATTCACACCTCTGGACAGGATGTAGCTGCACTGAATAACATCTGTTCTCCAGTCATGTGTCTCTGATGTTGTTGAATGGACACATCTTAATCATATGTTTCTTAACCCGTCAAAAACGAAGTACATGATACTAACGACGCGTCAGAAGCGACAACTACTGCACTCACCATCTGCGCACCTTTCCGTTGATAACCAACAAATAACTGAGGTCAGTGATCACAAAGTATTAGGTGTTACAATAGACAATAATCTGACCTGGGGCCCCACATTCGTGACCTGTGCAAAACTACGGCAAAAAAAGTCTACCAATCAGCAAAAATAAAGCATTTTCTTAACTTTCATGCCCGAAAAACGTTTTTCAAGCACACATTCAGTCAGGTATAGATTATGCTTCAACTCTTTGGGACTCAGCAAGTGACTCTTTGCAAAAACCCTTGAAGTCACTACACAGGCGAGCAATCAAAATTGTTCTTCTAAAACGAACTAGCCTTACCGATAAAGACTACAAAGCGGCTCAAATTCTCCCGCTATCTTCTAGGTTAATGAGTAACAAAGCGCGTTTTGTGCACAAAATTGTATCGGGTAGGGCACCGATTTATCTATCAACAAAATTATTGATTAATCAAAGTTCGAGGAATTCATCAAGGAAGCTAAATGTGCCAATACCAAGGATAGATTTATTCAAGTCCAGCCTGGTTTATTCTGGTCCTGCTCTCTGGAACTCATTGCCCAGCGAATTGAGGCTTCCAGTCAGTCCTTCAGTGTTTAAAAAGCGTCTTACGCTTCATATGTTATCTCTCTTAGGTGTTACGTGAAACCATAATCATATATATATATATCTCCATGTGCTGCTCCAACCTGTGTTGTGCTGCTTCAGGCAGCCCATACATTTTGTGTGTCTGTGCTCTATGTGCATGTAGTTTTCGATGACAAACATGTTCTTAATCTTATGTGCGTGCGCGCGTGTATGTGTTTACCCCAGATCAAGCTAATTTTATATGTATATATATTTTATTTTATTTTTAATGATCATTATTGACTTGTTTCTCGGTTTACTGATGTCCATTTTAATATGGTTTGTATTAATGTACATGTACTCAACATACTGTAGCTCATTGTATCCTTAGTTAATAGTAGTTTCCCTCATGGGCGAGGGCTGGATGTAAAAAGACTTCGAGTCTTCTCCACTACCTTCGTAAAATAAAGTTTATTCATTCATTCATTCTCTCTCTCTCTCTCTCTCTCTCTCTCTCTCTCTCTCTCTCTCTCTCTCTCTCTCTCTCTCCATCTCTCTCTTGTGGGCGGGGAGGGGGGTGGGGAGACTTGGTGAACTAGCCGAGTCCTCGACCCCCTCCTCGAGCACGTGCTCCAGACTGCAGCCATAACGTGTCACCTTTTTGCAGTCACTGCCAACATGTTTGGCGGCAGCTGCACTACGGGGACGGCGAACACCAAGGGCACCTGTATCGACACCAACGGCGTGTGTCCCTCGACGACGGGAGGCTATTGTCAATGCGCGTCCGGCTTCACAGGAATTCCCAATGGAGGATGTGGTGAGTCGGGAGCTTTGTTGTACGAACGAACTATTTCTGTGATGTGTTATTGGTCGCGCGCGCGACACCACACCACACACCACGCACACCACACACATATATATAATAAAACCGCACGACACACATATTCACACAATGAATGGACGACATATGTACAGACACAACATTCGAATTATGGCGCGCGCGCGCCACACACACACACACACACACACAACACACAACACAACAACACACACACACACACACACACACACAAACACACACAACAACAGACACACACACACACACACACGCACACACACACACACACACATCTCCTCTCTCTCTCTACTCCTCCAACACACACACACACACACACACACACAACACACACACACACACACACAACACGACGCACCATTCTCTCTCTCTCTCTCTCTCTCTCTCTCTCTCTCTCTCTCTCTCTCTCTCACACACACACACACACACACACACACACACACACACACACACACACATACACACACACACATGCGCGCGCGCGCGCGGCGCGCACCATCGCCTGAGCTCTCTCTTCCGCCCAGTCCAATATTAGTGTGAGGAACAAGGTTGTTGCTGCTGTTGTCGCTGCTGCTACTGATGATGATGATTCTAGTTTAACGTCAGTTTAATATGCGTGGTGCCAACTAATTCGTTAAGGCCACCACTTTTTTCTTTTCTTTTCCACAGCTCATCCTTGATACTCTTATCTAAGTTTCGATTATGATACAAATACGATTACAAGAACTCTATAGGATACAGTATTTTACTTTATAGTGTGTGTGTGTGTGTGTGTGTGTGTGTGTGTGTGTGTGTGTGTGTGTTGTGTGCATGTGTGTGGTGTGTGTGTGTGTGTGTGTATGTGTGTGCTTGCATTGTGCAGCCGCTGCTAACGCAGTAGGAGGATCCTGCACGGCGGCGACAGCGGGCACGACTGGCACGTGCACGGGTGCCAACTCCGTGTGCTCGGCACAGGTCGGGGGGACGTGCGAGTGTAAATCCTCATACACTCTCAGCGGGAGTGAATGCAAGAGTGAGTAACACCTTTTTTCTTCTTCTACCTGTTGTTTTTCTTCTTCCTCCATTAGGTGTAGCCTAGCTGCCACAATCATCATGTTTTAGTATTGGGCTGGTACTGTGCGTAAGTATCTGCGTGTTTCCATGCCACAGGCCGTCACTGGGGTTTTCTCTTATGGAAAAGTGGACACTGGATCTTGTCGTGCTCGTTCGTCTTAATGCGTGCTGTGCACACGAAGGCGAGGCAGGCACTAACGGATCGGTACAGATGTTTACGCGGAAGAACCGAGGAACTGTTGTTCGGTGTTGTCATTTGTTGTTCTTTTTATTGCCGATATTGCTGCTGCTGCTGCGGCTGCTGTTGTAGCCTACTATTGTTGCTGATCTTGTGCAGTTTTTAGACCGACATGAAAATTACAGTTAGTCAGTGTCATTATTGATGTTCATGAGAGGTTATATAGGCTGCACGACACCTTTTGTTGAAAAACAACAAAGTTGAATTTTGACGTTGGCTATTTCTTGGATATTACAAACGCGGAATCTGTCAGTCTTTGCATTACCATAAACCTCCATCGAACTTTGCACGTCCATGCAAGCTTCGGCCTGTATTTCCTTTTTAACAACGTCTTTCTATGATTTTACGTATTCTTCATTCAGTATGTGGATAGTCATACGACGCAGCAGTTTATATACGCATAATTACTACTACGGTAGTGTGCTTGGGCTGATCGCCCAGCCGTCACACCACCCAGACCGCCAGCTCACTGACAGCTTGATTAAATATAACATAGCCTGAGACTCATTGCACCACTCTGGGGTCCTTGCCACAATGCACTGAAATGAAATGTAATCTCGAATTATTATTGAAATATTGCGCAAAAGACTTTTTCGAACCAAAGGTTTTATTTCAGAAGCGTTTACCTTTCGTCATTATAGCAAAGCTGCCACTGCTGGCAACGGCTTCCACAGTTCTTGCAGATATTGAGGCTGATTACAAATGATGTAACTTCGGTCTGTCGTCTGTTTTACAGGCGGAGCGGCTGGCGTTATGATCTCGGCCGTGTCCATTGCTCTGGCGGCCACCTTGTGTCTGCTCTTCGCCCATTTGTACTAGACTCGCCTGGTCGACTTCACGTGACGTTACCGAGACCCACGCATCGCCCACTGACTTTGAGATGAAACCTTCTTCTGCTGCTTCTTCTTTTACCACGGCTTTTGACGCACGCATAGTCCCAGGACTTCGAGATGGAATCGCTGATTTGCTCACAAATACTCGTATATACGTTGCTGATTCTTCTTCTCTCTTTCCCCTTCCTTGATATGCACAATTCATTACGAATGCATTTGAGCTGGTTTATATATAAACCATAACTGTTTCTTGTCGTTTTGTATCTTCCAAAGAACACTGTTTCAACTTACCTGGTTGCCACACGGTTTATCGCTTTCCAGAGTAATTTAAACTATTGCAAACATTTTCCTCTTGGAGGAGGGGGAGGGGTGGGGGCGTATATTTCCACAATAGCACTGTTCGTTACAAATGGAAACTTTTAATCGTGTGAAAAGAGGCTTCTGTTGCGAATTATGTCTAAAAGACTCATACTCAACATTTGAATGACCATCTGTAATGGTCGGACAAAAAATGCAGAACATCAAATTTGAACATTTGCGGCAGAAAATAAAAAAAGAAAGAATAAGAGTACAAGTTAAACCTGTGGCACCAAAAAATATGGAAGTACAAAATCGATTCATTCAAATACACACGACTGTATTTTAATTACAGCTCATATCAGAATGGTTCTGTTCCTGTTCGGGTTACCATTTTATGTCGATGGTCCTAATCGCATTTTCCCTTCTTCTCCCACACCTTCTCCCTCTTG
The DNA here is from genome assembly GCA_018857735.1 of Alviniconcha marisindica. NCBI lineage: Eukaryota > Metazoa > Mollusca > Gastropoda > Provannidae > Alviniconcha > Alviniconcha marisindica. The sequence goes on along the minus strand of JABMCL010003662.1, from coordinate 627,851 downwards.
TGCTCTCCTCGATGTCTCTCGTTCTTTCACTCTCTCGCTGCTGTTTCTTACCTTCTACCTCTTTCCTATCCTGCCTGTCTCTCGTTCTTTCACTCTCTCGCTGCTCTTAATGTTTCTTACCTTCTCCCTCTTTCCTATCCTGCCTGTCTCTCGTTCTTTCGCTTTCTTTCCCTCTTTTACTCCCTCTCTCTTTCACTCCTTTCTCCCGCTGCCTCTTTTGCATCCCCCCCTCCTCCCACTTCACTCTTTCTCTCCCCTCACTACCCGTCCACGCTTCTCGCCCTCTCTTTCTCGCTCCAATCTTTCCTTGCCCTCATCGTTAGTTCCCCCTCTCTCTCTTTCTCCTCCTTTTGCGTCCTTTTTCACTCTCTAGCTCTCCCTCTCCGTCCACTTTCAGGCTTCCTTCTTCGCTCCCTCCGCCTTTGTCCCCCCCCCCCCCCCCCCTCCCCCCCCAAAAAACCTCCTTATTCTCTCCGTCTCATCCTCTCCCTTTTTCTCCTTCTCTTTGACCAATCGACGAGTGAACCACTGGGCGCCTGGTGGTGAAAATATAAAATGATCACCCCGAACACTAACCGACCTTGTCTGAGACTGGACCTTCTGTTGACACGGTCCTGCTTGTTCAGCTCAACAAGCAGACTGTGATTCACCATCAAGTTTTGGGTAGCACGTGACTTCCGGCTTTTGTGGAAAGTCGTGGTCACTATCATTCGTCGACACCGGAAGGACAGAATGTTCACTGTTTTCAAATCACTCAGGAATATGTCATTCTACGGAACTAGCCTTCTCGAAACATATTTTTCCAACACGAAGAAGATAATTATCAACATAGAAATTAAAAATATTACGACTGTTCTTTTGAAATACCCCGTTGAATTTAGATCGAATTTGAGAAATTAGTTTCGTGTGTGATTATTAGCTGGATTGTATGTGCAAAACACCATCAGGTATTAGAGACGGCAGAGGCCTACCGTAGCTTCATTGACATTTCTTCTTGTGTGGCATAGGCACGCACGTCTCATGCCTAACACCAAAAAGGCCGCGGCGGGCGAGTTAAGGCACTTGACAGTGTTTTGTGCACCCAGCACGGTCATTCCGTCGCTCAAAAGACCCGGTTTCTAAATTCAATCAGTGGGACATTTTAAGTGAAAATGCTTGATTTCTTCTACTTACTGGACAACACATGGTTAAATAATGCTAGTCCTTGTAAAGTGAAGTGAAGAAGGAGAATATAGTTTTATTTATTTATTTGTTTAATAAACATCACTGACAAATATTTAGATCGCTGGTCGAGAAATTCGTGATCCAAACACAAAAAGGTTCAAAAGAACGCTTGACAAAGGGGATTTCCCCGAAAATGTGCATATTGTGTATCCGTGTCATAATAAATAAGCGTTCTTTTGAAACTTTTTGCGTTTGGATCTCGTTTGATAACGCTAGCAGCCATTGTTTCAGATTATTATTTTTCCTCAAGAAATTCGTGTTTTATCGTTTCAACCAGAACAGATTATTATTGAGTCGACGTGTGATTTTGATCATGGCTTTGCTTTTGTAAGTTTGGTTGAGTCCGTGGTACATGCCACTAATAATGACAGTTTTCTTCTTCTTCTTCTTCTTCTTCTTCTTCTTCTTCTTCTTCTTCTTCTTCTTCTAGCTTTGGATATTGTTTTGATATTGTGAATATATAGCATGTGATATACTACATTTAACAGATTTAGTTGTGGACAGTTTGATTTATTGAGAGCAAAGTGAACTTAGATGTTTATTTTTCATTCTAAAACAGTGTATTTTACTTCACAAGGAAGAGAACAGTCCAGCAACAGTATATATCACATTAAATTTAAAAGTTCACTGCGCTTAAATAGAACTTTTTCATGCTACGAGATGGGATTGATTCTGTCTTATCTAACAGTAATACACGTATTTTAAATGATATCACACTTTTGTTGTTGTTTTGCGTTATTATTGTCATATGGTACCTATTTAAAAGATAGAACTGCTAAAAACATCTGACTTCAGACAGCATGAATTTTTATACGCAACTTTTGATACTATTTGTTTACTTGAACACGGGTATGTAATCGTGACATTAAACATTCCGACCTATCCGTCCCTGCATTACTGTCATACCTTTTATCTTTAATGTGAACTGTGATAAGAGATCAATAAAAATATACTTCGCTTTTAATTCTGACTTCCATTATTGGTATAACACTCTTTGACAGCTGCCCCCCTCTCTCTCTCTTTCTGTATATGTGTGCGTGCGTGCTTGTGTGTATGCTTTTTTCCTGCGTGACTATGAGAAAATGTATGGGGTTTTTTTCCAGCCCCAAACCCTGAGCTGTAAATATCCATATTCCTGTATCAAAGTTTTTATCTTATTATGCGCACTACAAATTACGATTAATTCATTCACACACGTGTATATCAGTGTATACAGGCGTACGCCACTGTGTACAGGTATTCATCAGTGTATACTGGTGTTCGTCATAGTGTACAGTGTACGTCAGAATGTGCAGGTATACGTCAGTGTGAACAGCTGTACTTGACTATGTACATATGTACCTCAGTAGAGGCATACGTCAGTATGCACCTGCATACGTTAGTAAGTAAAAGTGTATGTCACTGTTTACAGCTGCATATCCATGGTGATATGTGTACGTCAGTATGTACAGGTGTGTGTAAATGTGAACACGTGTACGTCAATATGTGCAAGTGTGTGTCAATAATTATATGCACGTGTACTTTAGTTTGTACAGGTGTGCATCGGTATGTAGGCCCACAGGTGTATGGGCCAGTATGTAAGTGTATGTCTGTGTGCACATGTGCACCTCATTGTGTACATGTGTATGTCATTGTGTGTTTGTGTATGTCAGAGTGTATATGCGTATGCTAATGTGCACATGTGTTTTTCAAAGTGCACCACTGTGTGTCAACATGTGCCAGTTGTATGATGTGCCACATGTGACTGTATGTGTGTCAGTCACCATGCGTTTGGGTAGACTAGTAGTGTAAAGGTGTATGTCAGTATGCATACTCTACGCCAGTATATAGTGTGTATATGTGTACGGCAGGGTGTACAGGTGTGCGTCAATGTGTGCATATAGATGTATGTCAGTTTATGCATACAGATTGACCACATAGGGCGCAAAATCCTGGTCTAAGGGAGACAACCCAATTAAAATTGTCTGGTAAATTGAAACCAGTTGTTGAGGAGAGTATTTCCCCTTAGACCATCAACCTTGGAGTGAATGTAGGCAGCTTGGTTGGTAGTGATTGAGGAACATATATACATATATATTCCCCCAACGCTCAACACAGCACTTCAAGGCATCAGGCGAGTCGGAATTAAGAGAGGATGGTCGAAGAAATGGAGTTCCAGTATATACAGTTTACAGTTGTATTTGTGTACTTTTGACGTAACTAAGCAGCACAAAAAGTATATAATTAGACATACAATGCGTATGTGACCATGACGTGCTGAAGTTAGTTTCAATGACAATTGTAAGCGCGGCCGATGGAGCCGAGCGTCAAATTACTAATTATCTCAAAATAATTGGCAGTTATGTTGAGAAAATTCAAGTAACTATGTCGACGGATATTTCCAGTTACGTGCTTTTGACGCTGCTAATTAATTTAAGCCGTTGCACACATCACGAAAGGCACATTAAACGATTATCCTTCAGTACGATAATCATAGCGTAGTAGCTTATCACTACAGACGCACTGACACGAACCGGCCAGTGAACGCGACGATCTGATTTGCATAGGTATATATACCGAAACCACAAGGCTGATAAGGGACGGGGAGATGGGGTGGAAGGGGGTATGGAGGTGGGGGAAGGAGATTATATACCTATCGCTACACTCTGTCATCACCAGAATGACTCCTGCTTTAAGATGGGCAGCGATAAGAGCCATTTTAACGTTCCATTAATTGTGAGGGACAAAGTCACAAACAAGACAGTGTCCACAGACCACAACTTTGGAATGAGAAAGGCAGAGCCGACAGAGACAGTGTAGCGGCGATAAGATAATCTCCCCCTTCCCCCACCTCCATACTCTCTCCCCCCCTCTTCTCCCCGTCCCTGACTAACCTTATGGTTTCTGTGGACGTTAAGCACCATGTTTACTTACTTACCAAAACTGAACAGAGCTCAGGAGATGATGATGAGGTGATGCTTTATGTCCTCAGATGTCAGTTGACATATTAGGGACAAGTTGTGACCAATGCCGAAGCACGGTGCAATAAATCTTTACGTCCACGGAAACCAGAAGGCTCGTTAGGACGGACAGTCCAGGACGTCCACCTCGACTCTCACACAGCTCCTGAACCAAAAATGGAGCTCAGGAGCTGTGTGAAAGTCGAGATGGACGTCCTGGGCTCCCGTCCCTAATAAACCTAAGCAACGCTTCAACCAACACCAAAAAGGAAGGACGACCAATAAATCATGTGGCCTCGCTGGGCGCTCATGGGGCCGCATAACACCATTGTTTTACATAATGCAGACCGGCACTGACCGCCCGGCCACCCGCCGCCGCGCATCACAATGGCCGGCCCGGGTCTATGCTGGTCAGAGTACTGCTGCTTGTCACGTCACAGCTGGCAAATTAATTTGACGCGGCTTGCAAGCCATTTGAACACAACCCCGAAAGACATGTTTACTCATGATGTTGAGGCACCAACTGACTCGGTTTGAAATAATTAAAATCAGTCCTGCATCAGTGTAGTCAGGCTTTTTCAGTACAGCGGCACTGCGAGGGACAGTCATCCTTCAGTACGATAATCATAGCGTCAGTAGTAGCATAGCGGGTGGTCAATGCCGGTCTGCATTATGTACTGACGCTGCCGCTAAGTTTAGTCACGCTTTTTCAGTCAAGACACTGAATAGATCTGCCATGCTTTCCGTTCCGCGTTTAAGCGGTTGTGTAAATCAAGTTTTTCCAGTCAGTCAATATCAGTACTTTGTGCTGGTGCCTGTGCGTGTGGTGTCAGTGTGCGTGAAGTGCGCTTAGGAACAGCGGTCTCGACGAACAAGATATTGCGCATATAAACACTATCATTGTTATTATTATTATTAAGAAAGCGCCGTAAGTGTGTTCACCTGGCTGAGTGGAGCCGGCTCTGGCATAAGCTGTGCACCAACCGACATGACAACGCACCCTAGCAACGCACTCGTTGGCTGGGGTTGCCTAGAACGAAAACTGGGTGCAGATGAACCCATGCAGTTCACGGGTTGAAAGCCTCGAAGCAGTGTGTGCCCGTCCTCAACAACACAAAACAGTCTGAACCATGTCTGCGAGTTGAGCCCACAGCTTTTTACTCGATTCGTGTGCTACACAGCCTAGTCTCAGGCTGAATGGAAAGCATTTGAACTAGTGATTACACAGTTCAGACCGCGGTGGTTTCGGCTCCCAGCTCTCGCTTTGCGGTCTTTTACGGCGCACTCATCGCTGTTTTTCGGCAGTCGCTCAAACACACTGTCGGCGACCGACAAAAGAACACACACCAGATCTGCTAGACTAGGCTATAGACTTCGACCTGTAGAATCGAAGAAGCTTAGTCATTCCCTCGCCATCACCAGTATGTGTGAGTGCGTGTGTGCTTTGTGAATGTGTTAGCTTTTTGTGTCGGCGTGTGATTATTTGATTTGGCAACAGCGCGTAGGAATTGACAGACTGACAAAGGAGCGTGCTGCAAGCCGGGAAAGCAGAAAAGAAAGACTGACAGCGCGAACTAAGGTCGGACTTTGCGTCAGTGGCGGGTGTAGGCATCTGCTTAGGCCGGCCGACAGTTCATTGAACCTGTAGTTCAGCTGCCCTCTCAGCTGACTTCATGCCCCCAATAATCGACCGAGCAGACTGACCAAGAAACATTGGGAATTTAAAGGTCAGTCAGTATACATGTGTCTGTGTGTGATCAGTCTGTGCATTCGTGTGTGTGATGCTTGCATTTAAATAGCATTAACAGTGTGTAGCCTAGCTACGTACATCATTTCCATGTGTGTGTCCTAGGTCGAGTACAGTAAATTCTGAAGGTGTGCATCAGTGTAGTTTGGGTGAGTGGATCACTGTGACTATATTATATAGTATTCTCTCAGTCCCTGTTGTGTGTGCATGCTGTGATGCCCACTGATGGTGTGTGTGTGTTAATATTACTTCTTAGAGATGGGAAAGGGGTTTACAAAATATTTGAGGTGTAAGTGACCTGTTGGGGAAAGGGTATGAGTGTGGTGTTCTGCATGCCTGGCTGTTGCATCACTAGTGTTCCACAGACCTGCATGTATAAACTGTAATGTGCTCAAGAAGTTGACTCGAGTATATATATATATATATATATATATATATATATATATATATATATATATTGTGTGTGTGTGTGTGTGCACATTACAGAATTGGCACATTTGCTTTCAGGTGCTTTGAGAATTCTCACCCTCCCTGCCTTTCAAAACTACACCTACCAGTTCTCTGAAATTCTTCAGACAATTCCATGCTTCCATTTTTAAGCAGCTCAGATCTGGAACTATCTAATATCTATCCACTTTCAGGAAAAAATTAAAATAGTAAGGTAACATCTCTTTAAATTTGTTTTCCTCTTGGTTTATATTATAATGCACCTTTGCACAGTGTGACTGTGTGGCTTTGTGTGTGCATGTGCATGTGCATAGTGCAGCATATATACATATATAATATATATATATATATATATATATATATATATATATATATATATATATATATATATTATTATATATATATATATATAATATATATATATGTGTGTGTGTGTGTGTGTTGGGGAGGTGATGTGTGCTTTGGGGAGGGAAGTGTGTGTGTGTTGGGTTGGGGTGGGGAGGGGTTAATATGATTATTATTTTTGTTATTAATAGTAATACACCATGTACACATATTTCTTCGGTTTGAATGTTGTTGTTTTCTGCCCTGTGGCCTGTAGAGTGCAGTATTGTGCATACATTTAGGTGTAAAGTGCTTTTTGAGCTAAGTGATGGATCCAGAAAAGCTATTAAAAGTATTATATATTATTATTAAATGCTAATTGCTATGCTATACTCTCTCTCTCTCTAGGTACTAGTAATGAGTAGTTTCCATCATGGGCAAGGGCTGGATGTAAAAAGACCTCGAGTCTTCTCTCGTAAAGTTTATTCATTCATTCTGTGTGTGTGTGTGTGTGTGTGTGTGTGTGTGTGTGTGTGTGTGTGTGTGTGTGTGTTTCTGAAACAAATTAGAGAAAGCTCTCTGAATTTGTGGACAGAGGATGAAACAGGAAATTTATCTTTTACAAATTGAAAATGGAGAACAGAGTAACATAAAAGGCTAAGACTCAAGAGTAAGACTCACTGATTCTGTAAATTATGTAATTAAACGTGTGTATCAATATTACATGTTACCACCACACAAAATGTATGTTGCCTTCCTTCATTTCTTTGGTGCCAGTTTAAACCAACAACTAAAAGAAGGCAGTTTTATTTAAAAAAAACTTTTATAAATATATCTTTTCTTTTTTCGGGACATCTGAAGAGTCACAACATCGGATTAGTTTTATGTCTAAGGCTAAGCCTTCAGAATGATAGTTGACACAATTACAATCTGTAAAAGATTCTACTTCATCCCCAGTTTCATTGCAGTTGCAGTACTTCTGATGTTTACTTTTCAGAACCAGAAGACCAAAACACACTACAAAATAGGATAATATATATATATATATATATATATATATATATATATAAATAATATAATGCATTTATTGTGCTGGCATGGCATGATTGTTAACTTGGTTTGAGAGATGTCTTCAGTGCATTTATACCTCACTGATTATATGATAATATATGAACTAATGTGTATAGTCCTCAGTTTCTCTTGAGGTTTGGGAAAACATGTATTTGTCAGTCACTCTTAATGACATTGACAGTCAGACTCAGAGTAAGTGGCTGGTTTTGAGACAGAAGAAGTGATACAAAAATTGCAGGACTGAGTTTGCACACCCCTATTGTAAATGTCAGTCCACTCCCTCAGAGAATGACAAACTTCTTCATAGGCTCCTATTGTTAGTGTTACTTTCGTCAGTCAGCAGCAGCAGGTCTGGACTTAAAAAAACACATCAAGTAACCCTTGCATCTGTTACTACTTTGTGCATCCCCAGGGGTCCTCCGGATGTAAGTTTAGTGCATCATTTTCAGTTCTACTTCTACTTCTAGTGCATAAGGGATGCACATTTGTGTCTTGATGGGAGCCCTGCTGTGTGTGTGTGTGTGTGTGTGTGTGTGTGTGTGTGTGTGTGTGTGTGAGAGAGAGAGAGAGAGCGTATGTGTGTGTGTGCATGTATACATGTGTGTGTGTGGGTGTGAGAGAGAGAGAGAGAGAGCGTATGTGTGTGTGTGCATGTATACATGTGTGTGTGGGTATGCACCCGTGTGTGTGTGTGTATGTGTGTGCGGACATGCACGTGTGTGTATGCACATGCATGTGTGTGTGTGTGTGTGCATGCATGTGACTGTGTGTGTGTGTGTGTGTGTGTGTGTGTGTGTGTGTGTGTGTGTGTGTGTGCATGCATGTGACTCTGTGTGTGTGTATGTATGTGTGTGTGTGTGTGTGCGCATGTCAGTTGTTGTTGGGTTTTTTGTGTGTGTGTGTTTGTGTGTGTGTGTGCATCATCATGATCATGATCAGTGTCGCTTGGGTGGGGTGCACAAGTTTGTAGTATTATTGTCTGATTTCATTCTTCACTGGTTGTGTGTATAGTGGCAGTATGTGTGTGTGTGGTAGGGAAGGGAGGGGAGGGGATGCATGTAATATGTGATGACTTATGCATGCATGTATCCTAGTAGGGAAGGGGTAAGAACATATGTGTACGACATGCTTGACTATTGGTATTGAATCAGTGGGTGTGCTGTGTATGTAATTCCATACATGTGCTTGAGCACATGTGTATAATGTGTGTGTGTGTGTGTGTGTGTGTGTGAAGGTGGGGGGTTTGCATGTTTTCTCATGTGATATTTGATTTTGTGTAGGTAGTATTATGGAATTATGTTCAATAGCTCTGGTTATGATGTTATTTTATATATATAATATAATATATTTAAAACGCTTTTGATATTCTTCTTACAAGTTTATAAATTAATGAGCCTTTAGTAGTTAGTTGAATTGTCCTGTGAAGGATAATTTAAATATTTTGAATTGACCTGAATTACAAATGTGTGTGTGTGGTGTGTGTGCATGCTCGTATGTGTGTGTGTGTGTGTGCATGCGTGCATGTGCATGCGTGTGTGTGTGTGTGCGCACATGTGTGTGTGTGTAACAAAAAAAATGAGCATCTCTCTCTCTAACTGGGGTCTACCTCAGTCTCATGCTTTCATGACATTACCCAGATGATGCAGTGACTGATATTTGTATTTTCAATGATGTAGTCACTACAGTGAAGCCCTTTTCCCGCTATTTGAAGGAACTTCCGAGCTGCAAGCCACTTCTGGTGGTTGTTTCTTGGTCTTTTCACTTCACTCTGGCATGTCCAAGACAAGCATGGATGTTGAACATTGACACATAATATATAATATGCCAGAATGCATGGGCTCCCCCCATTCCCCTTTTCACTGTCTGTTACAGGGTCATTGAATCTTTGAGGATGGTGGCATGTCACCATGTGTTGTTTGACAGTCATCTCACCAGGCGAATCCTGTAGATAGCATGATGTTATGTGTGACAGTTCAGAGACCTAAATACAGTCATAATAACATGATGTTATGTGTGACAGTTCAGAGATCTAAATACAATCATAACAGCATGATGTTATGTGTGACAGTTCAGAGGCCTAAATACAATCATAACAGCATGATGTTCTGTGTGACAGTTCAGAGGCCGAAATACAATCATTATAATAGCATGATGTTCTGTGTGACAGTTCAGAGACCTAAATACAATCATAATATTTTTAATAATAGCATGATGTTCTGTGTGACAGTTCAGAGACCTAAATACAATCATAACAGCATGATGTTCTGTGTGACAGTTCAGAGACCTAAATACAATCATTATAATAGCATGATGTTCTGTGTGACAGTTCAGAGATCTAAATACAGTTATCATAATCGGGGATCGCGTTAAAGCATGAACTATTGCGCGTAAAATCCACATAGGCCTAGCTAGAACAAATTGTGTCGTCATTGTTGAAGAATGACTCGCAATGCGTACGCAAAACAACAGGCTAGTTTCCTGACTAGCCACAGACACGAATAAATCTAAAGATGGCTACAGTGACAGCGGTGCCCGCTTGTACTTCAACTGTCCTCCTTCCTTGCCCTAGTTGCGTCTTTAAGAGAAAAAAATAGCAATCTGTTAGTGACGCGTTAACATTGAAACAGCAACACTGTTTTACTGATTTAACTTTAGCAACAGCGTAGGATGTAAAAGCAGTACTAGTATTTTATTCTTTTCAAAAGTGGCAACAGGAAGAAACAAGTCGTCGCTGTTATGACAGACACTGACCCCCCCCCCCCCCCACCACCCCCGCCCTCTCTCTATTTCTTTCTTCCACACACACACACCGCTCGAGAGAGAGTGTGTAACTTTGCAGTTTGATACAAATGTGCTCATGCTCATCATCATTACATGTAAGTGTGGGTAGTGGTGGGGGTACATATTTGTGGATTGTGTAAAACAAAGACAAATTAATTTTCTGTTGTATTTTTGTTGTTGTTTTCGCGGATTGCTTTTCGTCGATAACTGGTGAGCGTTATGCGGTACCTCGACGTTGTAATTACTCTCCCTCCCCCTCTCTCTCTCTGCTCGTAGTGGCTTATATAAAGGTCTTGCGGGCCTCTGTTGCGATCCCTGTCATTAAGGATGGGGTTGAGGTTGAATAATTTATTGCATCATTCATTCCGAAGCGTGCCTGGCTGTCGACTGAAGGCTATACCAAGAACAAGACTAATGTGTTGGGGTCATTCACTGAAAACACGCACGCACGCACGCACTCCCCCCCCCCCCCCCCCCCCCACACACACACACACAAGGAATAAAAACGAAGATGTTTGACAGGTAACTAGTGTTTGTTGAGAAACTCGATCTCAGGCAGCGATAAAGACACAGTCGTATGTGGTAGGTGAACTGCACATACTTATATTGTTGCCCACTTTCCTTTCCTTTACTTTAAATTAAAAATAAATAAAATCATCTTCTTCCAAACCTGTCCAGGTGGTGGTTATAGATTGAAGTAGTCTTACATCATCCGAAACGAAAGAGAAGAGTGCAGGTATGATTTGTATGTAACTCGAGAGAGAGGGGGGGGGGGGGGGGTGAACATATTACTGTCATACGAAAGCGTTAACGGATCGATTAGGCCGTGTGTAGAGTTTCAGTTTCGGTAACAACAGAAACAACAACAAAAGCAGCAAACAGGGATGTAAACAGATGGACACGCCAGTTTCAAGGAACAGTTCAGCCAGTCACTGGTCGTTTGCGTTAGTTAGATAGAGTACGTAGTACGTATGCTCTGGTTAGATTTTGGGAACAATTAAGAGTTGCAGTAACCGTGTAGGTGAAAAAGTGTGAAACTAGAACGACTCGGCGAGCGGTCGATACTTTTGTTACCTAGCAGGAGCCACTTGATGGATCGCAGCAGCCTTGGATGATCAGGGCTGGAGTGGAGTGTAGTAAATTGGAAGAGATGCGAAATGTGTACCTTGTGGCGAGTGTACCCTGTGGCGAACTAGCCCACGGTGTTGTTGCGCACTCAATTTTTGGGTCGATTCCTCAGTCTGCGTTGGCCCCCCCCCCCCCCCCCCCCCCCCCCCCCCCCCCCCCCCCCCCCCCCCTCTCTCTCTCTCTCTCTCTCTCTCTCTCTCTCTCTCTCTCTCCCTCTCTCTCTCTCTCTCTCTCTGTTACATGGGATGGATTGTAAGAGATGACTGCTAAGGGATGGAGGGGAGGGGGGGGGGGGGGTCGAGTGATTGGCATTGCCGTTGCAGTGATTGGACGTTTGAGACCTAGTTCGTACACCCATTCAGTTCCGCCTAGTCCTCCTGTCTTTCCGACAAGTGTGTGTGTGTGTGTGTGTGTGTGTGTGTGTGTGTGTGTGTGTGTTGTGTGTGTGTGTGCGCGCGCGCGCGCTCGCGCGCGCGTGCGTACGTGCTATTTTACTGCCTCATCTGCTGGTTGTGTGCTTAGGAATACATGCATAACTGAGTGATATATGCATTGTATGCGTGTGCGTATCTGGCGCTGTGAACACGCAAGTATTATGTGGAAGTTTGTATGCTTCATGTATAAAAACAAAACAAAAACACTCCTTTGTGTGATGTATGCACTGTGTGCGCGTGTGCATCTGACGTTGTGAACACGCACGTTTTGTGTGTAGGTTTTTATGCGTCATGTATTAAAAGACAAACAAACAAAACTCATTCGTTCATTCTTCATAGATATGTTATATTTTCTATTATTATTGTTTTTTATTACTTTTGTATTCTTTTGTTTTTTGTATCCGTTAGTAGCTTAGCTAGGACTAGTCGTTAGGTTTTGACTGAATCTAAACTGCGATCTTTGTAAAATAAAGTTTTCGAGTCTCTCTCTCTCTCTCTCTCTCTCTCTCTCCCTCCTCCTCTATCTTCTCTCTCCGTCCTCTCTCTCTGTTTCGTTTCTGGGATGGATTGTAAGAGAAGACTGCTAAGGGATGGGGAGTGTGTGGTGTGGGGGGGGGGGGGGGGGGGGGTTCGAGTGATTGGCATTGCCGTTGCAGTGATTGGACGTTTGAGACCTAGTTCGTACACCCATTCAGTTCCGCCTAGTCCGAATGCGTGCGTGCGTGGCGTGCGTGGCGTGCGTGTGCGTGCGTGCGTGCGTGCGTGCTATTTTACTGCCTCATCTGCTGGTTGTGTGCTTATGAATACATGCATAACTGAGTGATATATGCATTGTATGCGTGTGCGTATCTGGCGCTGTGAACACGCAAGTTTTATGTGGAAGTTTGTATGCTTCATATACATGAAAACAAAAACATGAAAACAAAAACAAAAAACACTCATTTGTGTGATGTATGCACTGTGTGCGCGTGTGCATCTGACGTTGTGAACACGCACGTTTTGTGTGTAGGTTTTTATGCGTCATGTATTAAAAAACAAACAAACAAACAAAACTCATTCGTTCATTCTTCATAGATATATTTTCTATTATTATTGTTTTTTATTACTTTTGTTTTCTTTTGTTTTTTGTATCCGTTAGTAGCTTAACAAGGACTAGTCGTTAGGTTTTGACTGAATCTAAACTACGATCTTTGTAAAATAAAGTTTTCGAGTCTCTCTCTCTCTCTTCTCTCTCTCTCTCTCTCTCTCTCTCTCTCTCTCTCTCTCTCTCTCCACCCCCCGTCCCTCCCTCCCACCCCACTTCGTTTAAATTCTTGGTGATTTGCCTGATTTCAGAGCTCTGCCAATATTTTAACGAGAACGGTCCTGGATACCACTGAGCTGTTGTTCGTCGGAATCCGGTAGCTTCTGGCCACATGCCTTTTTTATGATCGTTATTGTGATTATGGTACGGTTCGTTCTACGCTGAGCTCAGCCCCGCCATCTGTTTAGCTTCTGCATTGCAAGGACCGCCATGTTTCACTGCAATCCGGACTTGTGAAATGGGCGGTACATTATGTCTGATTCCGGACACAAACTTTGTTTTTGTTGGACAGATCCTGGTCAAACATGAAAAAAGTAGATGGAGATCTACATTAGGATTTGCCTAGATTTTGAGGACGATGTATACTACGAACCTACATAGTAAATATTTTAACTAATCAGTAAACCACTATTGTTAATATTTACATTACTTATGATACTGGTCATCTTATGGGTTTCATTTGCGGAAATAAGTAAACACTGGATGATATGAATAATTTGCCACTCGCATGATTTTCATTTGCGCATTGGGTTTGCGGACTTTCCGTTTCTTTTTGCGCCATACAGAGATGTCGTCGCTAAAATGCACTTCTGACTTCTTCAGCTTCAGCGATTACGCCATTTTGATCACTGTCGATTACAATTTGCTTTGCGTTTACTTTGAACGGAAGATAACTAAAACGAAGATTTCAGTCCTTTGAAAGTGTTCATACATAAGCTGAAACCGGTTTTGCGGAGTCAGGAATATGTGTGACTGTCTCTGGTGGGGAAAACAGCGTGTGTGTGTGTGTGTGTGTGTGTGTGTGTGTGTGTGTGTGTGTGTGTGTGTGTGTGTTGATATATATATATATAAAATATATATTATATATATATATATATAGGTGCAGATTATGTGTGTGTGTTCGTTTCGTGAGTATTAAAAAAAAAAAATGCATTATACATATAATGGTCAGATCTAGCGGGATCCTTTCGCCAAATTAATGACTTTGGCAGAAAAGTCAGAAACAGCAATATTATTTGGACATTTAACACGTCCAGGGTAAGAAAACTTGAATATCGCCTTCGTGGAACGACCCCCTGTGGTGTGCAAGCGAGTTTTGGCAGTAGCTTGACTAACCCAGCAAGTGTGCTGACACTTTTCTATCATAATTTCATGTACAGTGAGGCTTCGAATCAGTCAGTTTCAGCGATCCCAGAATCAGACAGGGTGTTCTTCTTCCTAATACTGTCTTGAAAGAGCGTTATTGGCAAACCGGAACAAACAGTTGGGCTGCTTGGGACACATGCAAGACAGACGCAAGTCTTTTATTCAAAATCAGGTTCCTTCTTCTTCTGCTTCTTCTTCTTCTTCTTCTTCTTTTCTTAATGCTTGCACACAAGAAAGCAATTAGTTTGTTTTTGCATTGTTAGACTTGACTAAGATTTAGTTTGTTTCGCATTGTTAGACTTGACTAAGAACATCTTTCAGTTTCAGGCGGCAAACGTTTATGGTGTACGTCATTCAGCTACATAGTCTAACAATGTATCCTAGAGTAAAGTGTTAAAAGCGAGGTAACCCAAAGGTCATACCTACAGACACAGTCACAAGTATTTCTTCAAGCCAGTTGACTTGCTGTAGGTTAGTTTCGACAGTGTATACCACATTTTGTTTGTTGAATGTGGCAGATCTTTTCGGAGATGCTTGGGGTCATCTGCTGTTGATTTGCATTGTTGAGAATTACTGTGACCTGTCGGACTGTATCCAAAGGTGCAGTTGGCAGTGCAGCGGAGGCAGTGCAATAATGTTATATCAGAGGATCTCGCTCTCCCTCTTCCTCCCTCTCTGCACTACTCTGTGTGTGCATTAGACGAATTATTCATGGCAGTTATTCGCCGATAGGTTATAATTATTTAGTTTCATAAGCTCAAAAAATTGATCTAAGGTTATAATTATTTAGTTTAATAACAAAAAAATTGACCTAGATCTATAGTATCTACGAAGGGAGTTGGATAAATTGATCGCTAAGCATTCGAAGATCGTTGATTCGTTTTTTTGTGCCCCCCCCCTCCCGCGATTTCCATACCCATCCGTTCCTTACAACAATGGAATTTCTTAATGAGGAATATTCCTATGTTTTGTATGCTAACAACAGTACTGAGACTTGCATGACGTAATTATGTCTCCGGCCTGATAGGTTCTGACTGCTTTAGTTTCCCTCCTACAGATCCCTGTATTATGAAAATTTACTCCCATTTACCCGCGATTTTCTCCTTTTTAGATTGCTAGACTAAACAACATGGCAGCAAATGGCAAGAACTCGGTCTCTCCGGGAAAGACGATGTCCCCCCTGCCCCCTTGGGCCAGGTTCTACTTCTACGGTATGCACGGTCTGTTGGATGAGGTGGTCTTCACCGCCCTCTTCGACCTGTTCCTGGAGCCGGGGGGCAACCGGCAACTGAGAGGCTGCACCACCATCACCTCCTTCTTCATCTACGGCAGCTGCACCTTTCTCGTGGAGCAGATCTTCCTCTACTGTACTCGGTAAGATGGGGGATGAGATGGGTTGGGGGTGGGTGGGGTTCTTGTGTGTGAGTGAGAGAGAGAGAGAAAGGGAGAGAGAGAGAGAGAGTGTGTGTGTGTGTGTGTGTGTGTGTGTGTGGTGTGTGTGTGTGCGTGCGTGCGTGCGTACGTGCACGCGCGCTCTACTGTATACGCGGTCAGGTGATGTTGACTAATAATGGAGTGGGGTCGGGATGTAACTTCGTGTCTGTCTGTGTTTGCGTGTCTGTCTGTCTGTGGACTAATGCTTCAGTCACTTTGGCACGCCAGCTTCTTGTCACAAATAGTCCTTGTTTTGAGAAGGTGACCGGTGCATCTTGGAGGCGGCAGAAAAACAGAAACGTAAGTTTGGGTAACTGAACAGAGGTTTGTCGATGTGTCTGGACATCCGAACGTCAGCCTTCCTTAACTTTGCCGACCTGGGCTTCATCATTTTTAATAATCCTTCATCAGTTCCCAGTAATTGTCATTTTGGACGATCGTCGTATTTCACGTGCTGTATTTGTGTTTGGACTTCGCTAATTGATCTGGCTTGTGTGGCTCGATCCATCGAAGGGTTTTCAGTTTCAGTTGACATAAGATGGTGTTTGTTCGTACTGAGAAGACCCTGTGCGGTTGACGGGACGTTAAAACCCGATGCCTACTAACTTACTTGTTAATCTGTATTATTTTGTTCTGGTCCAGACGAGGCTACTCCCTGGCTTGCCGTCTGCCGATCTACATCGTGGTGGTCTACACGTGGGAGCTAATGTCGGGTCTAGTTCTTAGGCAGATAGACGCGTGCTCGTGGGACTACAGCCACTACCCCCTCAACCTGCTGGGTCTCATCACGCTGGTCTACGCTCCGGGCTGGGCCGTACTGTGCCTGCTGCAGGACATCATCTACCACTACCTCTTCAGTCTGCACGTCGTCGACATGGACCACAAGGTCAAAGCGGCCTGAGGTTGGGCTAGGGGCCGGGCACAAAGCTGGAGTGGGCCAGACTTCGTGTGCACGAGGTCCCACTAATGAGATGATTGGAAACGGGACTACACAATTAATGACAGAGGCCAAATGACGCAGCTGTTGAAAATGGAGCGCAGTTATTACCGCTTGGTATTATTGTTGAAAATGGGACACTTGAGACCAAAATCGTAAATGTGCCGTTGGTTGAAATGGAGGTAAAAGTTTCTCTTGCGTGGGTACATGTTTGAAATGAAACGCAGTGTCCAGATTGTATGAGTGTCGGTAATGATACACATGATTTATATGGTATGATTGTTGGACACGGAACACTCCAGTGGGTGTGATTGTTGAAAACGGGACAGGACCCACAGTTATTTTGGTACTGGGAGGTGAGCGCAGAGGAACAATTGAGGGGTTGTTTGGAATGATACACAGAGAGCAAATGGTGTGATATTGAAAACTGAGCACAAATAGTTTAAGTTTTGGGAATAAAACACTGAGACCAAATGGTATGATTATTGGGAACTAAAAACATAGTTCAAATGCTGTAGTTGCTGGATTATATCGAGCATAGTCAAGCTTGCATGACTGTTGGAACTGGATCATAAAGGACAGCTTTTGTGATATTGGACATGGGACACGAAAATCAAGTAATGCAAAGTCTACGCTTTTTGATAATTGGACATGGGACAGATAGTCCAGAAAGCAGCATTGCTGGACATGGATTTCGGAGTCCGAATGGTATGATTATTGGACATCACTCCGTCACATGTAATACATGAGTCAGTGTAACGTCAGCGTTTGATATTATGCACGGGGTCAATCAGACTGTGACTGCTGATTTGATACTAAACGCACCAAGTAGAGAGATTGTTTTTGTAACACATGAGTAAATGTAACCTCAGTGTTTGATGTTGCGCACAGGGTCAATCAGACTATGACTGCTGATTTGATGCCAAAAGCGCTACGCCGAGCGAAACTGTTTAACATGAACTGTAGCGTCAATACAGCATGGCTGTCTCAGCAC
Source organism: Alviniconcha marisindica (assembly GCA_018857735.1). Classification (NCBI taxonomy): domain Eukaryota; kingdom Metazoa; phylum Mollusca; class Gastropoda; family Provannidae; genus Alviniconcha; species Alviniconcha marisindica. The sequence continues at coordinate 609,942 of JABMCL010003662.1, read as the reverse complement.
ATGGCATCGATCTCCAGTGATATGACTGGACCTGAACGTGGTCTTGTGGGGTGTGAGGTGAATGTGAATTCCCTATTAGCTTCACTACAACCTCGGAAAGGAAAAGGTGGCAAATAAGGAACGCAGTCCTCTGCAGAAGGGTCTACAACTTCCAAACAAAGTTAGAATGAAACTGAAAGCATGGTAGAACAAGAACTGACGAAACTATAACTATATAGCTTTTTAATACACGTAAAGCAGAACTTAACAACAACAAGGAGGGGTATGCTTACAGCTTCATGCAGCTTTCCGTCATTTTTGCAAGGGACAGTTCGCCAAACTAACAACACGTTTCCCCCACACTGTGACACTGGAAAGAATTTCATCGCAAGAGCCCTGTTGGGAATTACCCTTCTCTTCCTTTATTGCCACCCATTTCCATGACTGTGATTGAGCATATGTGATAGAGTAACTAGTCTATATAATGCGGATATATGCTGATGAAACTGCCTGACCTGGAGAATATCTTGAAAGGTCTGAAAGGAGTTTTTAACTTAAAGTGGCTGTGGAACACAAATGCGGCGTTGAGGTTTTACTTTTAAGTCACACGCTAGTGTGTGATCTCATGACATTGAACGCAATTAATCAACTAAAAATATGTGCTTGAAAATAACCCTGAAAAGATGTTTAGTCAATCCGATGTAAATGTCGATGGCGTGACAAAAAGAAGCTGCACTGTGGTGTCCAGGTGAAATCGAGTAAACAAATCGTGTGGTGTTCACTCCTTTTTATCTGGAACATGCAAGTCAGCTGTGGTCACATCCTGAAATCGAGTGAACAAGTCGTGTGGTGTTCACTCCTTTTTATCTGGAACGTGCAAGTCAACTCTGTGATCTAATTTATTGTGTGCATATATTCGGCTGTTGAAAGCATCATATGGTTGATTATAGATATATAGATATATAATTATGTGCCATTGTCTTGCTTTACTCAGATCTCCGCCCATGTACCTCTATGATATGAATAACTCAGAAGCTAAGGTGTAAACCGGAAAGAAACACCATCTAGCAATGCAAGTGTAACGGGGCCCGTCACTCCCGCGTGGGCCTTTTCAGCCACAGCAGGCGCTGCAGTACTCCCGGAAAGGTCCGGAGCGTGAATTTCATAGTCTTCCGAGCGCGAAGGATGCTTACCTCTGGTCTAAAGTTTTAATTGTTCTCAGAGTTGAGATGGAGGCCAGTACCTATTTGAATGAGTTTTCTCGGACGGTCGCAACTAAAAGTCTCAGCTTCAAAATATTCCACGTTAGAAAATTATTTATTGAAGTCTGTAACCCCCCAAGTGCCCAAATCAAACAGCCACAGAATAGTTCACGAAGCTTTGAAGGTGAAAGCTGTACGTTTGTGTTTGCAGGAAAGTAGCAGTAATAACGCGCTTCCGGTGACAAGGGGCGCGGTCCGGCCTCCTCACCATCACCTGTCTTCCTTTGTTTTGACATCTGCTATAGTCTTTTTCATGTCATCCGCGATTCAGATCCACCCTCGGATAATGCGGTCTTGCCACTGCATCCAGCAGTCCGCGTGGTAAAAGGAGTCGTCAGATCTCCGCCTGTTCGTGAGTGCGTGTTCGAGCTGCATTCCAGTTAGCCGTCGTACTCGTCCCATTCAGTAGAATCTCACGATCAGCCCCATCATCACCAGCATCACTGTTTCCTCCGCAAACCAGAGTGACAGAATTTTGAGGAAAATGGTGCTGAGCAGGGCTGGAGTATTTTAAAGCTAATTGTGACATATTCACTGATGGGACAGGGACGGCAGTGTCAAAATGTTAATCATTTCAAAGCTGGCCGCAAGGGGGGACAGTGAAGGGAGAATACCGAAACAGTGGTCTTCGCTGCTGAGGTACAGAATGCAGACATCGTTGTCGCCCAACCCACAGAAACAAGAACAAGTGTTGTATTGTACAAAGTTCAGGGAAATCTGCCACGCACGGATCAGCGCTGAGGAACGAAAAAGAGGACGAATAAGTTAGTTCACAATGTTACCACAGCATTACGAATCCTTGCTGACTTGAGAAGTTGTGTCCGGAAGGAATGTCCGACCACAGACAGACAGAATAATTTTTAGGTTAGTGTCGGACACTCAGTTAGCTAGTCCTCAAAGAAAACGAGTTGACAGTATAAACTCTGCGTACAATCCACATATATATGTCAAGTTTTAATGGACTTTCTGAACAGGAATGCAACAGCCGGGGCCTTTAAGTCCAGCACATATTTAACTCCAGCTGGATGCACACACGGGGAGAGCTGTAGGAACTGTGGTGGAAAACGGCGCTCAACTAAACAACTAGATTGTATAGCATTTCCAGCGTGGCTTGATAAAAAAAGAAGGGGGGGGGGGGGGGGACGTTAAATAACTGCCTCAGGCATTGAAGGTTAAAGGGGAACCGAACGGAAGAAATATTGCGGGCCTTATCGATTGGATAGAATTGGTTTTTAACGCCCAGTGAACCAGGACGGTTATATCAGGGCGAACCCAACTGATAGGAGATTTTTTTTTTTTTTTTTTTTAAATAGACACATGCCAGACTTTAACCGATTTCGCGTCGTGTTTGTTATACATCGACGTTTGAAAATCTCGAAAACGCGATCTTCGTACCAGTGACGTGATACAGTAACACAAGGCCGGCTTGTGTCGCAAATGTATCGAGTACGATCACGATCACCAACTTTTCTGTGCTTTATTGATAATAATTTGTATGGCTGTGCCCTGAGTTCAGATTCATGCTTCTTTTGCATACATATTGATAGATCAACCAAATGAAGCATGCAGATGAAAATATTTGCACAATTTCTCCATTTAAGGCCAGCTTGGGTCTTCGGGTCGGCTCCACTCTCTAATACCACTTTGCCCGCGTCTACAAAAGCCAAGAAATGTCAGTTCTGTCAAAGAATTAAGAACCAGTTCTGGATGATAATCGGTCCTTGACACATATCACACAGTGACACCGCATGCGGGTGGTAGATAATTGCATAGAGTTTGTTATTGTGTTTCTCTTGTCTCTCCACACGTAGCCTACTTTCTGCTGAGGATTCCTCGCCTACGTGGATTCGTATTGTTTGCTTTTGCTCTCTCTCTCTCTCTCTCTCTCTCTCTCTCTCTCTCTCTCTCTCTCTCTCTCTCTCTCTCCCTCTCTTTCTCTTTTTTTTCTCTCAGCTCTCTCTCTCTCTCTCTGCTGTCTCTCTCTCTCTCTCTGTCTCTGCTGTCTCTCTCGCTCGCTCTGTCTCTGCTGTCTCTCTCGCTCGCTCTCTCTCTGCTGTCTCTCTCGCTCGCTCTCTCTCGCTCTGCTGTCCCCGTATTTCTCCTTTTCATGGGTATTAGTAGTTTCTGATGTGTTCCTCTGTTCTATCAAGGGGGGGGGGGGGGGGGGGGGGGGGAATAAGTAATTTGGTGTTTTACGCCCAGTCAGCCATTACGGTTATCTCAGGGTCGGGGTGGGGGTGGGGGGATTTCTTCTTTAACATTTTTTCAAACGTCGTCTTTATTCTGGCAGCGCAGCGGCTGATGTTACTGTCGTTGACGTGCAGCGAATGAACATAGGCGCAACGGCTGATGCTCATAAGCTGTTCTTACAACACTGATTAGGTGTATTGGTTTTTCTTTCTTTTTTTCCTTCTCGTCAGTGTTATGTGAAGGTATGGAACGCAGTCAGTTCTGTCTTTGTGAAAATAGGTATAAAGTACCTTCAGGCAATAACTAGCATGCATTTAGTCAGGTTTACTGACAGCTCTGTACACAGCTACCTTGAAGGGAGGTAAGCGAATGTGCAGAAAGAGGGCTCTTGTATACTTGATTTAACACATGAGTAGGCCGATTTGCGCCAGATTGCTGTATGAAATCTGATTTGATTCAGAACGTTCGTGAACGAAGAGCGTTGTCAACGCTTGGTTAACTCTAGACGCTTATAATTTTATCATTCGTCGTATCATTGTGTTACCTCTGTATTTAGCACTATTGACGTCGTTCGTTTGCTGATTCTGTTACCAAGCTGACTGTATCAGATTACTAAACTCTGAAGCTCAAACCCAACAGCCCGAGTCAGTGGGTGCAACCAACAGCCCGACTCAATGGGTTCAGGCTTTTGTTTGGTTGTTTCATTGTAGTCTTATCTAACAGTTTTACATGAACTACAGACTGGATATTTCAGGGGAGATAAATCACTGTCCGACTGTCGAAATGTGGTACTTTTGAATAGAGTTTTGAAGTTACTTTTTTGTGTTCATGGTTTCTATACATGTGTTAGTTGTTAGATGATCATTTGAATTATCGATTTATTGATTGTTAGACTGATTGATTGATGAATTTAAGTTTTTAGTTCGTTTTTGTTTTTGTTTTTTACTCACAAGTCTGTTTTACTTTCGAATAAAGAAATCTTTTTTTCTTCTTTTTTTTCTTATGAACCGTTCTTTCTCCGATTACTGTGTTTGCTTATGAACCGTTCTTTCTCCGATTAAACAAACAAACAAATTGTCATGTACAAGTCCAGTGTAGTTTTGATGTGTGATTGGCATAATTTGCTTAATCTGCTTGCTGTCTAACCTGGCTCCACCGTCTTTGTGTGAAAACTGTTCTCTTATAAAATAACTTCGGCAAACACTTCACTGTTTATGCCGTTGGGTCCTCAAAAGACTTCTCAGAACTGCTTCTTTTGCCGCCCATGTCGGCAAGCCATGCCGGCAATTTGCATTCTTCAAAGATCCGTGGTTATAAGTGATTGTTTAAAAAAAAAATAAAAAAAAATCCCCCCACGTCTATAAAAAGATAAAAAGAAAGATTATTATGTCTGTGTGTGATTTTGACCCAAAGACCAGAAGAACAATTTAAATTTTTACTTACAAAAATGTGGTTTCTTTGGCATTTTATTTTGTACTCAGAAATTCTTCAGACGCCATTTTGATGGCACATACCCTTTTAGCTCAGATCAGTACACTAATGATTTATGACTTTTGGATGCATCTCTTGATCTTGAATAGATATATTCAGCTGTAAACATACTGCCTTTCTCCACGTCAGGGGAAGAAAGAAAGAAAAGAAGAAAAAAAAGTCGATGTGTAATCTACAGTTTCCACGCTTCGGTGGTCAGGATGTGACACGCTTCGGTGGTCAGGATGTGATAAAATGAAGGCTATTCACATCTGGGATCAAGGGACGCAATCAAAAGTTTAATAAATGTGTTTATTGGAGCTGAATAGGGCAAGTGGTATCAAGAATTGCGCCAAAAAAGGCGTTGGAGGAATTAATGAGTTCAGGCCACTAAAGAAACAATGATGATGTGGGGCTTCATGTCCTCGGATGTCGGGTTGACATATTAGGGACAAACTGTAAGTAAAGAAACAATTATCCCTATCAGTCTTATAAATGGTCGCTTTTTCCGTGTACAAGGTACGCTCTGTAGACGGTGAGGCACGCCTTTTACGTGACTGTGTAATTGGTGACGTACTAAACGAGCATTATCATGTAAAAACACACACACAAAAAACGACCTCCTTTCAGACATAATTATATGAAGCAAAACAAATCTGAAGAAAATGTTCAGTACATGTCTTGGATACATGCGTTTTATCAACCACACTGAATGACACTTCACTAAAAATTCAGTCTAGAATTTGAAGTTCCCGAATTTCGTTTTCGTCTGTCTCTGTCTCTCTGTGTTCTGTCTGTCTGTCTGTCTCTCCCTCCCTCAAACACACACACACACACATTTGTTGTTGTTGTGAAGATTTTGCAGTTAAAGACAACGGGGGGTAGGACAAAAAAAACTAAAATAAAACAGAAAACTCGGGACCACAAATTATGCATCCTAGATACCTTTCAATGCTTTGTTTCTTCTTCTTTTTCTTTCTTTTTTTAAATCTGTTTTCTTCTTTTTTAATGATTTCAAATCATTATGAACATGCGACTCATTGCGTTTCTGGGCCACACACCACTCGGTTATCAATGCTTATATATTCAATTGCTGGGTGGTTAAGCAGAGCCAGGTCATTTGGATTCACATCTGGTGTTGACCATGGAGATGTCAATGTCACCAGCGACCTCCAGAGTGTCGACTCTGCAGGGATGGTAGGCTGCTTGGACGGTCCCTGTGAACTCCACGTTTCCGTCGGTAACAAGATACTGTAAGTCAGGTGCAATGTTAAAATCAGACATGTACTTTGAACTTTGTATCTACATGCAGAGTGTACTATAATTTGTTTCAAAGCAATTCCATCTTTCCAACGGAAGGACAAAGTACTGGATATTAACCCCTTTACTGCCCCTGGCTGTAAAATTTCCGGGCTAAAATGTGCACTAATACATGCCTGAAAACAGTATATTTGATGGTCATGTAAGAAATTTACTTTCAGTAGTATGCATTTTGATAGAAATTATTTCACGTGCTCATGCGAAAGGAGGAGAAAGCCTTAGTGGTTTCAAATCTGGCACTTTTGTTAGTCGTTTTCCGAGTGACGGCGCGGCAAGCATGGCAGTGAAAGGGTTAATGTCCTGCGTTTGATTGTCCTGATGTAACCCTGTGCAGTTGACAAACTGCACAGGGTTACATCAGGACAATCAAACGCTGTCTTAAGTCACCACACATTTAAAACGCTTCCCGTATATGTATAAAACTGTACCCCGGTCAGACCTGTAAACGATTCAAACACAAATATAATAATTATGTGAAACCTCACAAGCCTGAAAAGGCTGCACTATCTAATAAACAGTTGGAAAGCTATTAAATAAATCTACAGCCTAAGCCAACCGATCCGTCTGCCACCATTCCGTGACCTGTCGCTGGGAGAAAGAAACAAAATAATAGCACAGACATAACAGATAAACAAAGAGCCTGGATTTTAACTAACCACTAATTTAAAACAAAATTTTAAAAAAGAGGAGTCGAAATAAAGGGAGAGAGACGGTAACGTAAAAGACACATGGTTCAGGAGCTGTGTGAGAGTCGAGGTGGACGTCCTGGACTGTCAGTCCTAACGAGCCTTCTGGTTTCCGTGGACGTAAAGATTTATTGCACCGTGCTTCGGCATTGGTCACAACTTGTCCCTAATATGTCAACTGACATCTGAGGACATAAAGCATCACTTCATCATCATCATCAACGTAAAAGAGAGAGATTTCTGACATTTAAGCGCCCGGTCTGTTAACCGCCAATGCCATATCTACAGGGTATAAGAAGGGACACGTTTTGGTCCAAATAATTATAAGTTTCATTCAACGTTCGTAACCACGTATTCCGCCACTTTTGTCTTTAGGAAGATCAGCTGGAAAGAATGAAGTAGAATGAACCAGAAAAGCAGAGACGAGCAAGGGATCAGCGGGCGAAGCATATCATGTAAAGCTGTATTCTGTTATCTTAATGTTTGTACTTCCAACCCGCTCCTGGCTCTTTCTGAATAGGGCAACCTTTGACAATTGCGAATTTTTAGCAGTGGGAAGACATTTGGTACCCGGTGGGGGGAGGGGAGGTGCAGAAGAAAGAGGGTTCAAATTACTATAGGGGCGTGACTCGCAAAGACATTGAAGTCGGCGTGTATACGATAGCTGTCCAAATGGCTGATGACACAGAATTTAAGGAAAACCATTGCAACTTGTTTCGTCAAAAACGTGTACCGGGATAGTAGAGGTGTATAAAAAGAAACAGCGTATAGTTATATCATACACACCTCTTGATCCTTTTCAGACACCGCCAACACTTTCAGCTGGAGCGGCAGGTTGAAGTCCAGGAAACAGCTCTGATCTGCGTTCAGGAATATGTGGTACAGTTCAGTGTCGTCGAAGACAGAGCTGATGACTGTGTCGTTGGTGCTGTAGTCGATGACAAAGCGCAGCGGGATGTCTTGGCCCGCCAGCAAGGACACGACGATCCTGACACAGACACAGTGGCTTCAAAACCAACACTTTTTCCTAGGACACGACAAAAATAATGGACTTCAGACGTGTTCGCATTTTCGACAAACTTGCCTTTTTCGAAGCAACGGACAAACCGACAATTTTCCCGCATGAAAACGATGACCAAAAAAGAGTTAAAAAAAAAAAAAGGGGGGGGGGGGGGGGGGGGGGGAGAACGCGCGGTGTATAATATATGTATATATGTGTGTGTGTGTGTGTGTGTGTGTGTGTGTGTGTGTGTGTGTGTGTGTGTGTGTGTGTGTGTGTGTGAAAATCGTTTGAAACTGGCATTCCAAGTGCGGTTCCAATGAACGCAAATAAACTGACAGGCATGGCAATAAAACTATTAAAATAGGACGCCGATTGACGACTATCATAATAACAAGACGCAAACAAACAAAAAATAGGCGGTAACTATTTCAAAACAAAACAAAATGCATCCACTGAACAAAAACAGCAACAAAAACTCCACAGTAAATTATGACATTTATTTATTAGTCATTTGAGGGCAAATGAGAGAGACAGACAGACAGGCAGACAGACAGACAGAGACGCAGAGAGACACACACAGAGAGACAGCCAGACAGATCGCAACAACGACAACGACGACAGTGATGCCACTGACAATAAACGTATACGTAATGACATTAACCTTGAGGCTTCTGCAGCAGAAGGCCTGCCATGTAAGCAAATCCCAACAAAGTTGTCCGTTGTGTTTTGAACTGGGAAGGTCCTTGCATTGTCGTCAGTCTTATTAACAAAATATTACAAAAGGTACATACATCATGACATTTGTGCCTATTCATAATAATTATACTTCACCTCTGTAAACAATACCAAAACAAGTGATTTTCCTTCTGCCCCACCCCCCTCTCTCATCCCTCATCTGTGCGCCCGTGTATGTGTGTGTGTGTGTGTGTGTGTGTGTGTGTGTGTGTGTGTGTGTGTGTGTGTGTGTGTGTGTGTGTGTGTGGTGATTGAAGAATACGATGTTATGCTTATGTATTATTTTTGAAGTTTTATGTATGGAATTTTGTTGATCTTGTAAAGGGCGGTGTGCCGCGCTATAGAAATGATACCGCGCTATAAAAAGGACCGCTCTGATTATTATTATTACATGCGAAATACTGTGATCATTGCTTAACCAATAACTAACAATATTACATTTTATAGTAATATTAAGAAATGAATGACAAACATTTGTGTTCGTTACATTCAGATTCCGCCTAGATAATTTGTAATGTTGGCTTCATGAAATGGAAAACCAAAAACAAAAACGTGTGTGTGTGGTGGGGGGGGGGGGGGGGGGACTGATTCAGTAGGCCTTTGACACAGTTAAGGTGTCAAGTGTTGGCTGCTGTTGCCTCTGATGATGTGAATGGTTCTGGGGAGGAATGAAAACTGCCTGTATTGTGTACATCATTCAGGACTACATTTAGCAAAGTAATATACAAACATAGATAAAGAAGAATGAGAGGAACTGAAATGAGCGGGAAAACAAAAGAAGAAAAAGAAAATCAGAAATTCAAAAGCGAAAGACAGAAACAAACGGACCAAACCATTGGCAAAAGATAAGAGAAAGAAAGAACAGGGAAAGAGCTTTATGCAATCAATAACAAGTCTCACGTCATTCCTGTGAACACACTGGCCCCTAGGCGTGCCCCACGTCATCGTTGTGATGTCATAGTCCACAGACTGAGGACCAGGACCCACCCATACGTAACCAGCTTCACACACAAAAGTTGTTCGGGTACAAATCGACGTTGCACCATTCATAGTGGGCAACTCTGAAAAGAAACAAAACATTTCATTCTAGAGGAGTGTGTATAGCGAATAAAGCACATCATGCGTGTAAATATTACGAAGTTGCACAAGAGAAAGACCTGATCCCAACATGGTAAGTCATTTATATAAATAATTACGACTCAGCGCAACATGATTACACATGATGTTCATACACGCACAGCACACACACACACACACACACACACACACACACACACACCACACACACACACACACACACACACACACAACACACGTACACATTCCGGTACAAAAAAGTGCTGTAAACCCACCATTGGGATTTGGCATTGTAGATGTCGTGGGAGGGTGTGTTGCTCCGTTTGGACTTGTTGCACCAGCTGGCGTTGTGTTGGCGGCACGTAGCGTCCTCGGCGTTCTGTAATGGACCGGGAATTATTGGTGTGTTGGATGTGTTGGATGTGTTATTGGTGTGTTGGATACTACTTGTCCAAAAACGCCAAACTGTCAATGTTTATGTGCTAACGTCCATTACTAAAAGTGTGTTTAAAACTTTGCTGCAAGACTCGTTCTCTTGGCACACCTGTCACCACCACTCTACATCTCTCCTGGACAATCTTCACTGGCTTCCCATTTCAGAATTTATTAAGTATAAAGTTGCTTGTATAATAATAATAATAATGTACATTTATCATGCGCTCATCAACGCCCTCAGCGCTCACATGATACATATTAACCTAAATATGATATTCTATACACATGTAGAGCATAGTCCTACCAAAACAATTTACATAAAGCACACACACACACACACACACACACACACACACACAACACACACACACACACACACACACACACACACACACACACACACACACACACACACACACACACACACACAGTGACTGTAGCAGAAACTGGGTACTGATATTAGTTAGGATGGAAATACTGCGAGAAGAGGAAGGTTTTCAGTTTGGCTTTAAAAGATGACAGGGTTGAGCAGTGTCTAAGAGACACTTAAACAGTTCTAGTCCTGTTTACCTCTCTGAACTGCTATATGTCTACACTCCGTCTCGTACATACGCTCTTCTTCTGACTGACCCGCAAGATAAACTCCAAATATACAAACGCAAGACTCGTGGTATTCACATTTTCTTTTACTTTGGACCTCACATTTGGAATTCACTCCCGCAAGACCTTAGACACAGCTCAGCCCATCATCTTTTAAAATAAAACTGAAAGCTTTACTCGTCTCACAGCAATTCCTCTCTAACTACTATCTGTACCCAGTTTTCGAAAGACTCACTTACCCACCGACACGTGCAATGCTGACTGAAGACCCACACACTCAGCGACACGGTTAATAGAAGACCCATCCACCCACCGACACAGGTAATGGAAGATGCACGCACCCACCGACACGTGAGGTACTGACAAGACCCACACACTCAGCGACACGGGTAATAGAAGAGCCACGCACTCACCGACATTGGGTCACTTCCTCGAAGTTGCAGACCCCCAGAGCAACATCGTATTGCAGACCTGAACCACAGGAGACGACGGCGCTGCCGGCGGACGCACACTTAAAAAACTGACCGCATTCATCGCACACTGGGTACTGTCCAGTAGGTCTTTCCAGGCACTCGTCCGTCGAGTTCAGACACTCGCTGAATACTGAAACAACAGCAGCAACAGCAACAGCGTCCATGTATGTGTATGGCGGCTTACTAAGCGTCACTGAACAGACATGTGCACATTGCTAATAGTCTGACTCGTGGTATTCGCATTTTCTTTTACTTTGGACCCCACATTTGAAATTTACTCCCGCAAGACCTTAGACACAGTGTCACAGTGACTACTATGAACCGGTGGACTGGAGGAATAATGAAAACAAAAACACCATTCGGGGCCAACAATTATTTGAGTCAGTGTACTCGGGAGATTGGGCACACACAAACACGCCATCTGTAACCAAATCTGTCAGTTTCGGTCGTGAATATAACCTAATTATCTGCACATAATTGCTAATTATATCTCACACATAATGTTATTATGTACTTTTGACGCAAGTAAGCCGTTGCAAGCAGCGCGGAAGGCTCATTGTTAGTAATTATGAGGCAGAGGAAGATGTTGCATCGGGGGTAATAACTCATGCAGAATCTGCCGAAGAATAGTATCATTGCCTCTCTTACCCATTTCATTCGCTAGCGTTGTCGATCCAGGTACCAGTTCAAACTGTAAAGGAATATGTCTGTGTGATAGTGGAGTATTCGTAGCTTGTTGAGTCATCTGTTTCTTACTCGCACTCTTTAGCACTGTTCAGTTCAGTTCAGTTAGTTCAAGATGGAAAAAGCCCATAATTATGCGCTCCACCCCGTCTCCCAGCAGTTTCCCCAACGTCGCCTTTGAAACGGTTCCAGTGTTCCTCTGACGATGGCCCTCTCTCGTCCCTTCAAGGAAGATCGTCTAGCGCTTCCTCTTTCCACGCCTCTCTCCTCCAGGCGATCAATGGTGTTATGTTCTTGGCTTTGTGCCCGCACGTAGCCGTCTCAAGCTTCTCAACACTTCAGATCTTCCGAGAAGCAAGCCACTTTGTGAGGGTTGCTTTTCCCGCCAGTCTATCTGCTCGGTCGTTTCCCTTCCCCCCGGCATGCAAGGGCAGTACACCCACAAGAGTTTTGGAAGGTGAATGTCGACCATCGACACATTCCAGTCTTTTCACTTTTTTGTAGCAAGCTCATTGAATCTGTGAAGATGATGGCATGTGTGATCTGACTGTTACCTCTTGAGTCAATCCAGCGGAGGCGATAGGCGACTAAACACTCTTTAGCACTGAACTAACCTAATCTTCTCGATCTAATCTGAAACAAAACGAGGCCCAGAGCGATCGGCCGAACTGACAAACAAAAGCGGGTAGGCTAATCCTAGCGCTCGAGAGCCGTCACAAGAAAACAACAACCAAGACCTGAATCACCCACGGTAACTCTCACCTGGCATGCGAGCAGAGGTAGCCTAAATAAACTCCATCAAAGTCCCGTCATAAAGTGATGCAGAGGATGTATCTTTGTTTAGTTTATGTACTTTACTCGAATGTTAGGTGAGAGCTAGGCGATTCAGGTCTTGGCGTTCGTGTGATGGGTCGAGCGCCAGTTTTCTCCCTTTGTTGCTTACTCGCTCAGTCTGTCCAAGAAAGAGCTGTCGAACACACGGGAGTTTGATGGTGAACCCCGCACTTTTTGTCGCCGTCTCCTCCATCTTACCTATAAAATGATATGCCGCACTGAACATCCTTAGGCCTATATATTCACAGGGTTCTCTCATATCGCCACCTAATACTCCGTCTGGGAGTCTGCAGACCTGTGATGACTTGCATGCTAGTCACTCCGGTTCGCTAAATGAGTCTTAACTTAAAATTTGCAATTTGAGATATCTGCATGTCTCAAATCTGCATGTTCTGCTCGTTATTCTGATACTAAAATCACCTTTCTACTCCAAAACATGTGGATGTGACGTGTTTTTGAAGGTTGCGTGTGTGGCGGAGGCCATTTTGAGAGAAAATCAGCTTTAAAGTTTTCACTGTGCACTGAGTAGTTTTTCTTTTATTCCTTAGCAAAAGGAGGCTTAAGTGTGCCAAATTTCACCACTTTTGGCACAGGAACATATCAAACATTGGGGCACCTGAAGAGGCTTGAAATTTCAACATTAGTTAACTTTTAATATATTTTGTTAACGTTTTTAATCCCATGCTCTCAGTTTAAAATGAGCAAAACTGATGCCGGGTAGGGTGAATAAAATGTGTTTTAAACATATTTATTCAACTTTTCAGAGCATATCAGTGCAAACACACCAAAGTTTAATGCTTAAAGACTTTAATTTCGCAAAAATCTGAAAACACCCAGATAGACCCCCACTGATTGCTTTTGCCTGTAGCACAGTAAGCCAGCAGCGAGTTAAGACTCATTTGGTGAGAACGGGTCACTAATAGCCAAGAAATGATCGAAAACGGTCTAATTACTGTACTGTGCTTTCAAGGTGCGGTGAGTCCAGCATTCGACGGCAACAAACAAAGAAGGAAAGAACCGGAGAGACAGACAGACAGACAGACAGGCAGGCAGGCAGGCAGGCAGGCAGAGACCGAGGAGGAGACAGAGAGACAGACACAGACAGACAGGCAGAGAGACCAACAGAGAGACAAACAGACAGAGTCAAAGAGAGAACACAAGCGGTCTAACAAAAGTAAGTGAAGTAGGAAAAAACGTATGTCATATAAACAAGCTCAAGCAAATAAGAAAGAACATTTAAAAACAACAACAAATAAATAACTATAACTGTTGGAATGAGAATGTTTTTGGCAAAGATACGAAATGCATGCAGTGCATCATTTCTACAAAACTAAATGAACAATATTTTCAAGCCTTCTAGCAGTGTCATCTTCAATGTTCACGTACTTTCGGCAGGGCATTTAACTGTCATACAGATAAAAATAAATAAAAAAACACACACATAAACTCACAGTCCAACGGTCTAACATAGCCGACAGAACACATCACAATGGCCACAGCCAGCGTGAAAGAAAGATGATCCGTGGTGAAATGCCCGTTCATTTTGTACTACAACTCCCTTTTCTCTTGTTACCATTAATTTTGATGTCTTCCAGTTTAAGAAGTATGTACGCATATGCGAGCGGTCAAGCTCACATCTTTCGCCTCTATGTTGGATCAAAATCTGGAAATATCTAGACGGATCATAGGCTACTATAAAGATGTTATCAGATTCGGTCGTATATTCATTGCCCGTGGCTATCGGCTGAATATTGATTGATTTTATTTCACTCTCATAAGATCTCTTGAATATGTTAATACTTTTACTGAAATCTTGATCAATGCCATATTTTGACGCGCTCATACCATTGTATCTGAACTATTGATCTCTGGCATAAACCTGTTCCTTATTAATCGCTTCAACAGCCGAAACAGCCTTTCGCTTTGCTATGCAGTGTATGGCTGTGGACTGTGCAATGTATGGCTTCAGGTGTAGAATTAAAACTGACTGCAATATACATAGATGAACTGGTTAGAGTATCCTAGGGGAAAACACTCTGAATTTTCGAAAGAGAACCTTGCCTGCTGTACCAGTACGGACAATACAGTATAAAACTAACATGAAATCGAAAAAGGAAACTATTTAGCGCGCGCACGCGCGCACACACGCACGCACCCACGCCGCACGCACGCACGCACGCACACACACACACACACACACACACACACATACACACTCGAGTGCGCCAGCCGGTCAAGCGACGTAGGCCTACGAGTCCACTGGCTCGACTCAGGAGCTGATCACAACACACGCCATCTATAGCAAGTTCTGTCAGTGACTGCTACGAATAATCGGTGCCTTGACGGCCATCATGATAGCAAACGCGCCATCTATAACAAATTATGTCACACTGGGTAAGCGTGAATCAGTGTATTCGAGTGATGTGAAACACAAACACCACGCACAGAGATTGAGAGAGGCAGAAAGAAAGAATCAAAGAAAAGAAAAAATCATTAGTATCACTTTCTGGATGCAACTGTGCAATTACTAAACAATACAAGCTATATGTAGCGGTGGTGACTGGCAGCTGATAGCCTTCCGGTACGACCTGTATCCTCTGTGTGAACAAACCAGGCATCAAATATGAAATATGTTTGCACGAACTTTAATTGAAAACAGCATTACAAAGCACCGTATAATACAAAAATAGCAAAAATAGAAAAATGGCGACACCAAAAAGCACACCAAAATGTCGATAATTTCGTTTAATTTGCACATTAGTGAGTTCTCACGTTTATGTAAAACCATAGTGAGGCGAGAGGGGGGGGGGGGAGGAGGAGAGAGAGAGAGAGGGAGCGAGGATGGAGGGGGGAGAGAGAGAGAGAGAGAGAGAGAGAAGAGAAGAGAGAGAGAGAGAGAGAGAGAGAGCAGACACACACACACACACACACACACACACACACACACACACACACACACACACCACACACACACACAACACACACACAGAGGCTGAAACGGAGAGAGAGAGAGAGAGAGAGAGAGAGAGAGAGAGAGAGAGAGAGAGAGAAGAGAGAGACAGAGACAGAGACAGAGACAGAGACAGAGACAGAGACAGAGACAGAGACAGAGACAGAGACAGAGAGACACAGAGAGAGACAGAGACAGAGACAGAGAGCAAGCAGACAGACAGACAGACAGACAGACAGACAGAGACAGACAGAGACAGAGGCAGACAGACAGACAGAGGGGAAAAGGGGAAATACAAAAGCTTATTTTAAAGAAAGTTCTACTCCACACTGCCAGAGTAAAACAGCTGGAATGTGACTGGACGAAATGTTTACAATCCATACACTTACATCCGTGTACGATTGCGAACTTCCTCATTTCTATCTTTGGCAACAACGGAACATTGCACTGACCTTCAAAACAAGAGTCACAAAATACACACAATTATGCAAAAGTATCATTGTGACCATGCAGTTCAAATGTTCGTCGCCTTTCAGGATGAGTTTAATTCCACCCAGTTTGAACCCTTTTGCTGCAAATCGCGGGCAGATTATTATTTTTTTTAAATCGGCAATCTGATTTGAAACAGACAAAAAGATGCCCAGAATTTTTTTAGAAAATGACTGGATTCAAGTTTCAATCACAATAAGTAAAAGACATATTGCACACACGTAGATTATTCGACTCGGCAACAGCGGAAAGCAGTCTGACTTAATTTCCCGTGTAATTTTCAAACGGAGCAATACAATACCCACAGAATAACTGTACAAAACAAAAGCAGCCAGCAACAGTTTTATTCTTCGGGACTATAATAATTAAAAAAATATCAGAACTAAGAACAGCTAAATAAATTAGGTTTCCGAGAGACAAATATTCTTCTACTGTGATTTAATTGTTTTGCACTTCATATTTTGTGTAGTGAAATATTCTATTTTGGGAAAATAAACGTCACTTTTACCCATTGTATAGCGGACTCGTTCTGCTGATCATAATAACTCACTCTTTTAACAAATGTCTATATTATGACTGACAAATATTTGTCACTTTCAGAATGAATAGAAGGAATTATGAAACAAGTACACTTCCTCTTCGTTTTGTAATAAAGCATATTTTTCACACATAGTTTTAATGCACAATGGCTTTTATAACAAGTAACTTGCTTTAGAAATGACCTGATATTTATTTTGAACAACAGCTGGCTTGGCTCTTCATACCTTGAGGTGTGACTCATTTCAGAGTTTTTCTTATTTCTTTTTTAAGTAACAACGAAGTATTGTGACAGTAGTCTCACTATATAATCTCGAAAAAAGAAATGTACGAGGTATCCTGCTAACAATGGCCACCATTGCATGTTGACAACTGAAGAATTTCGTTGCCTAATACATGAAAGCGTAAGGACTATGCAACTTCTGATAAGAACAAATATATACATAAAAAGGGTCAACAAATCAAATACGTACTTAAAGCAGTTCAAAACATTAATACTTTACACATATAATATCAAACTGGTATCCCGATCATCGTAATAACGAAGTGTTAAAAGAAAAAGGCTGCGAACACATGAAAAGACACCGGCGAAAATATGATCATAAACAAAACAAGTCGAAAATATTCATGCTGCTTTCGTACTACCGAATTTCTCGTTATGTAGTAAACCTGGCATTGTCTTGAAAAAGACGGCTTGGTTCCTTTTCTTTCCCCAATGTAAATTACGTAGGAAATAATACAATCGTTTTAATCCAAACCTGCTGTAAAACGGCAGTAACAATGACCGGAAAACCTGTTAACGTGCCACCCATAGAGAGTTTTGGATCTTCCGTGATTATGTTTTGTAGCCTTTTCGGTGTTAAGACATAATTTTGTGGATCCTGACAATGAATACCATAGATCTACATATACGTATACGTAAATCCTTAGTGTATGCAATGTCGCTGCAACTCACAACGGCTTTGTTTCTTTGTTTTTAACCAGACTACAGCTATCAAACAAACAAATAATGGCTAGCATACATGTAACATTTTTGGCTTTCTTATTATCTCAGTAACCATTGTCTTCTTTTTCCTCTTTTTCTCTTTTTCATGCCCCCCACCCTCCCTTCTTTTTCCTCTCTTTTCTCTTGTTCATGCCCCCCACCCTCCCTCCCACCCCACCCTCCCTCCCTCACTCTTCCCCCATCATCATCACCACCAGCACCATCACCATCATCATCAACAACAACAATAGCACCTTTACCATCTTCCTTTTCTGAATATAGACTTAGACGTCCTTTAAAGCTTTGCTTCTGGCTTATTTTTCATTTTTTCAGTTCCATGAATAAACACCATGCACTATTACTTTAAAGCTACAGTAGTTATCGTTGATATAGTTGTCACAACCTGAACGCCTTTTCGTATATATTTTTATGTAACATATGAACAGTGTATAATACAATCATCATGGAAGCTATTCTCTTTTGCACCTGATCATTTGCAGTATAGAGACCTGTTAACGAAAACAAGTCGGTATGTGAAAAAAGATTTTTTTCAATCATCATTGAGCAAACATGTATTCAATAAATATGCAATGAGTGTCGAAAACGCCCAACAAATACACAACATTTTCTTCTTTATTTTTGTTCTTTCTTTCTTTATTTCTTCTTCTTCTTCTTCTTCTTCTTCTTCTTCTTCTTCTTCTTCTTCTTCTTCTTCTTCTTCTTTTAATTTGTAGAATCGAGCCCCACATATGTACGTTAAATAAATGTGGAAGGTAGAAGCAGTCAACACTTGGGAGGAAAAGGTATTGACGACGAGGAAGATGGAACTCTTTCGCTGCCCTTATAACGTCAATGGACATGTGTGTTCCCCTTAGCACACACGCCACCTACCTGAGCTTTCTGAAACTGAAATAACGGATAGCACTAACTGCAAACTGTGTATGGTCCGAGAACCTGCTCCTAGCAAGCTGTTTCTTGCAAATGCAACACAGGCCATCTCCACTGACAAACCTGGCAGAACAATAAATCAAACGAAACGTTTTCAGCTGTATTATCATAGCAGCCGGTTTCAGCTGGCAAGTATTTTCCCTTGCATGCTAGTCACCTTTCTTCTGGGAGGTCATAATTACGAAAAATTCAGGTGGAATGATGGATATTATTGATTAGGTTACTTTGTCCATCTAAAATGATGACCTTCTTTCTTGTTAAAAAACAACATTTTTTTTTATACATACGCCATACAGCTTTGCAAGACAGTTGATGATTACTTTAAAAATGCTTCAGTCTGATTGTCCTTTGAAAATGCTTAAAAATGTTATCTCACTGGCCTTCAGAGCAAAGCAAATTATGGCTGATATCACGCAAATAGTGTCCCCGATCTCCTACATCGACAATTAATTTTCTGAAACAAATCTCTCCTTTTTCTTTTCTTTTTTCTCTTCTCTTTTTTGCACACAACTCAGAGCCACAGAAACAAGGCCCCTTAATCACTGAATATAACCATTTTGATTGACACGTACACAATATGCAATCCATGATGGATGTGGAATGAAGAAACACGTACATACATCAACAAAACACCAGTTAGTTGAAAACACGAAAGACACGCACTGACAACCATCACGTCAAGAGGCGAGATCAAGATAAAGAATACAATCGTGTCTCGTAAACTAGCCACCATAATTAATGCATGTAAAAGGGCGGTTTCAAAGTACGCGATATATATATGTATATATATCGAGGGGGGGGGGGGAGAGAGAGTTAAAAAAAGCTCTTACATACCGTATAAAATGGAAAATCCACCCTTTTTGTTTCCGATTACCCGAACAAAAAAGGCTGCAAAGTTCATAATGAAATCACCTATTTGCCCCAATGAAACTACCGACCTTCTATTGATTGACCATGTCCAGCAGCCCGAAATGCATCAGCCGATAGTGTGCTGTCGCTGTAAGGAGTTGTTATTTTCGAAAGTAAATAATATTATTATAAATTATGTCTGTTTGTTGAAATAATTCTTCCTGCTTGATTAGGAGCATGGCGAATTTGTGATATATGACGAATCAGGAATGGATTTGTTAGTTAGCCCATAAAACATGGGACGACGGCGTAAGATTTCTGTTCCAGATGATCTTTCACGCGCACAAAGAATACCAATGTACCTCCCCTAAAAGGTTGGGCAGTAATTCATCGAAGTGCTAAATTACGTCCAATGTGTTTGCGTTGTTGTAGCTGC
>JABMCL010003662.1:580000-585000 GCA_018857735.1 Alviniconcha marisindica | reverse complement strand
GGACGGCCACCTCGACTTTCACATAGCTCCCGGGCTCTGTGAAGTAGACTGGTTTGGGGAACATATATACATGGGGTTAAAGCTTCCCGAGAAAAGTTCAGGTGGGTTCTTTCCTCTTTTATCAGACTTTCTTCTTCTTCTTCTTCTAGCAATCTTTTTGGCCGGGCAAGTGCTCGTGCGTCCGAAAGGGCGGGATGCCTTTGTCCTTCGTGGGCTTGGATATATTACGTTCAGAGGATTACAGTGACGAGGGGAGAAAAGGGAAAGAAAGAAAATACCCTAAATTATCCGCTAGTTCCTGGACAAGCGACAAACTGACCTCAGGGCCTCCCCATAGCTGCCAGCAGGGAAGCCAAAGGCGTAGTTGATCATTCCCAGCCCGTGACCGTACGTGATGAGATCACAGTGGCGTGACGCCAGATGACGTGCCTTGTACGTCGGCATCAGCAGGGCGAACTTTCCGTGGGACTCGCGCATACGCTGCAGGCCCTCGTCCAGCGTGCCGACCCAGTTGTGACGGTTGCTGACGTATTCGAACAGTTGTTTCTCCAGGTTGATGTCACTGGAGCTCAGCTCCAAGTCTGCATCACCGTTGCGTATCTGGCCAAGACATGGGAAAAGGACGTCTTTATTTGGTATGGTATCGATAAAATCATACCACTCAAGTTAATATGTCGATGTCTTAGAGTTGTGTCAAGAAGCTGAAACTCAGTGTGACGACGGTAAATCTGACGGAATGGTTGATGATACCAGCATGTCCCAGTTTATATGATTTTTAACAAATGCAATATTGAAACGACTAACTCAAAACAAAACAAACAAACAATAAAAAAATATTTTTAAATATATAAAAAATCAGTGTTTGATGCTTGTGTGTATCTGCCTTGATTTATATTTGTGTATGCATTAATTTTGTCAATTTGATTTGTAAAGAACTCATACATGAAAAGAATAGTGAAATGTGTATTTGATTATGACATAGTTTTATCATCTTGAGGTGACCCTGTGTGGCTGTCAGGACATTAAAATCCAGAT
Organism: Alviniconcha marisindica; assembly: GCA_018857735.1. NCBI lineage: Eukaryota > Metazoa > Mollusca > Gastropoda > Provannidae > Alviniconcha > Alviniconcha marisindica. The sequence goes on along the minus strand of JABMCL010003662.1, from coordinate 583,965 downwards.
GTTTAACTAACTAGCTAACCATGCCAACGTCGATCCTGCGGTCCCTCAGAATGTCCTCGTAGTTCCGGAAGCTGAGTGCCGGCTTCAGATGGGGTCGGGACGTCACCAGGGCCGTCAGGTTGGACGTGTAGCCGATGAGTATCATGGCGACGAAGAACCACCACGACACCGCCAGCACCCGACCCGACAACGACTTTGGAGCTTCGCGATATCCTGGCAATTGTAAGACATGAAAATGCATCACTGTCATCCGCATCATGATAGTCGTTACGACTTGTGATAATCTCAAAGTGCAGAGTCAGCACCAGGGTCAGAATGCACAACGGTCGTCATAGGTTGAGATTTATAGTCAGAGTCATCGTTTTTCGTCTTAAGAAGTGTTTGCATTATTATCGTGAATGTAAACGACTCGTCTGAAGGCCTAATGCATCTCTGAGTAAATGAGTAAGAGTATACAGCAGTGACGCACACGCACGCACGCACGCACACACACACACACACACACACACACACACACACACACACACACACACACACACACACACACACACACCTTGCCAGGTAAGAGTGCTGATGGTGAACAGGAAACTGTTCCTCAGCCCAAAGCTGTGACGAGCTCTACGCACGTCATCCTCTGGAGGCACGCGTATCCATTCACGTGGTGAAAATCGACCAATCAGAAACAAGCCCAAACTGAAAGCACAGAGAAACAGTTGCAAGATATTTTCTGTCTTTAATAATGATACATATTGTGAATAAACGACAGCAACAACAAAAACCAGTCGGAGAAGATCCCACTATGTCACAGTTTTCAACTGGTACAATAGCGTTAAAACACAAAGTGCAACAAAAAGTTCACACATAAACGTGTGGACGATAAGCTACAGTACGAGTACACGGCCCATAATACGATGGCGGCGAGTCAAATTCTAATCTCAGTCTCTCACTGATGTTGTAAACAAGCAAGCAAGCACGCATACACATATTCATACACACACACGCACACGCACACACACACACACACACACACTCGCACGCAGACACGCACGCACGCACGCACGCACGCACGCACGCACGCACGCACGCTCGCACGCACACACACACACACACACACACACACACACACACACACACACACACACACACACACACACACACACACACACACACACACACAAGCATGTACGCGTTCACACAGAAAACAGATGGATAGACAGGTGAATAAAGAGAAGGGTAGCGACAGACAGGCAGACCGAGATCGAGATCGATCGAGAGAGAGAGAGAGAGAGAGAGAGAGAGAGAGAGAGAGAGAGAGAGAGAGAGAGAGAGAGAGAGAGAGAGAGAAGAGAGAGAGAGAGAGAGAGACACACACACACACACACAGAGACACAGAGACACAGAGACAGAGACAGATGACGAAGAGAGAACCGACACCTAGAGACCCGACTAGACGAAGCTGACGAAGATGAGGGCGAGACTAGAGAGAAACACACACGGAGATAAACACAGAAAAGAACAAGGGAGAATACTGACCCAGAGACCCGACTAGACGAACCCGACGAGGATGAGGGCGAGAGAAGAGAGAGAGAGGGACAGAGAGGGACAGAGAGAGACAGAGACAGAGGCAGAGACAGAGAGAGACAGAGACAGAGAGACAGAGAGAGAGACAGACAGACAGATAAACACAGAAAAGAACAAGGGAGAATTATGACACAGAGACCCGACTAGACAAACCCGACGAGGACGAGTCCGAGACTAGAGAGAGACACAGAGCGAGATAAACACAGAAAAGAACAAGGGAGAATTGAGATCCAGAGACCCGACTAGACGAACCTGACGAGGATGAGGGCGAGACAGAGGAGGATCCAGGAGGAGGCGGTGAATGGCGCGAACAGCAGCCCCGCGCCAGGTCCGGCCTCAGGAGTGGGACGAGGCAGCAGCAGCTGGATGCTGGACGAGTGGAACGTCTCGGTGAACTTGAGCACGCTGACTCGACCTGGTGTCACCGCTATCGCCCCCACCGCCATGTCTGCTGGCTGTGGCATGCATGCAGTCAATGGTTGCATAAATGTAGAGTCGCAGGGCTATAATAACTCACAAGCGGTCACACCGGTACCACGCTAGTGACCCTTCGCGCAAAACAGGTTTAATGTAAGCAACTCACAAACCTTACTGCATAGTTGGTTGCCTAAGTGATTGTATCATTGACTGATTGGGTGAGCTGTTGACTGACTGGCTGGTTCGTTGATCTGTTTGTTGATCGCAGGCCAGACTGATTACATAATTGATTGGAGTGAAATACTGACTGGTATTTTCACGTATTTCTTACTTGACTGATTGTATTTTTGAGTAAGTGCATGATTGCATAATTGATTGATAGAGGGTTCCGGACGAAAAACCCGAAGAGAGGCCTCCATGTTTCGTGCCACAAGCTAAAGCATATATATATACAGCAATGGAGTGAATGACTATTTCCGAACAAAACCTTCAAAATAGGTAATGGCGCACATTCCTTGAAGACGCATTGAGAGATATCGGCTGCAATGAAATGAGGCAAATTACAACCATTCACATGTTAAATTCAATCATGTACATTTCACAAGTTAACACAGTACCGCATGGTGGTCAGATGAGAAGCTTGTAACCTGTATGAGTAAATCTCTCAAAGTAATACGACTATGACTAATGAATGAATTCAGCACTACAGTCGAATACCTCAAGACAATCAACATCTGCATCTGATTTGCTACATTTCCGCAAAATACCGCGACGAATATAAAACAACAAGAACCAATCATATTTTGTACACGTACTATTTTTAGATACAAAGCAAGCGAAAAAACAAGAATAAATACTGTGGATCGTTTAAGCCTTGACGGTAAAGGCACGCACACACCGTGCATAACTGTATTGATTTGCTGGCAATATACCTGGGTTCAAATCTCGCTTACATGTCACATTCCCAATCAAAACCTGTGGTTTATGGACACTTCATCTACCTTTCAATAGGAACTGTGTCAGTCACTTGTATAACTGCTTACGCCAGTCAATGATCACTCTGGATGTGACAATCAATAGCATTGTTAAGGACTATAGCTCTCTTATATTGACCGGCGACCAGGAGTTCACATTACGGTCAGTGTCTATCTGGAAATCACGCAGCGTCACAGGAAACCACATTCGCAAAACCATGTTCTGTTAAACGGGTACGGTAGATCAATGTAAAAATCTGAACTGAAGAAATCTGTTAGTTTTGCTTTTATAGCAACTTTAGGAAACGACACTTTTTCTTTCTTTCTGTGCAGTCAGTAGTAACAAGACTCGCGTGATGCTTGTATCCTCTGCTCTAGACAAGAATAATGATAAGCCTGTCAGAAAATTCGCAGTATGCATCGGGTGAGATCTGGCTCTTAATGTTGCTATGTACACCGGATCCTGCCAATCGTCACACACGAAATCCGTTTTCTAAATTCGACATAATATTAGCGGGGACATTTTAAAGCAAAAATAAAATAATAATAAAATATATATATATAAAAACTTCAGTTTCAATTTTATTTTTATTTTTTGATCTCATCTGCCTGTTAGACCATTAATGTACGTCTTAGAAAACCAAGATTTTGAAACATTTTTGATCTGTAACCAATCATAAGGGCAATTAAACCAGTAATTGTGTTTATAATTCATTTTGTTTGCAACTTACAATGGTGACAACGCGACCGATGAGACCTGACCACGTGCTGTCCGGTTCCTGATGACCGTACGTGCCGTTGATGACCTTCAGCTTGTAGTTGAAGCTGGCCTTCTCGGCCATTTTGTCCAGCAGATCCACCACGAACCCCTCGTAACCCCCGCTGCCGTCGCTCTTCGCCATCACGTAGGGCGGATCCTGGGTAACAGCAGGATGAGGAAGTGTGTGTGTGTGTGTGTGTGTGTGTGTGTGTGTGTGTGTGTGTGTGTGTGTG
>JABMCL010003662.1:545000-572500 GCA_018857735.1 Alviniconcha marisindica | reverse complement strand
TATTTTCTGTTTTATATAACTTTTTCAGTCTTTGGCTTCTTGTTTTTGTTTTGCTGTTATTTTTATTTTTTATGTGTGTGTGTGTGTGTGTGTGTGTGTGTGTGTGTGTGTGTGTGTGTGTGTGTGTGTGTGTGTGTGTGTGTGTGTGTGTGTGTGTGTGTGTGTGTGTGTGTGTGTGTTACTTTTGTGCTTATCTTTAGTAGTATTTTTTTTCGGCATTATGCATATCTCGTCGATTTCCCAGAGAACATCAAGCCGCAGCAGTCACGCTATCCAGCTAGGTACGCTAGTTAATCTTATAAAATCAGAAACCATGTAATTAATTAACTTTGATTGAACATGAGCACCATTAATTGACATTTAACTAACATGATATAAGACAAACGGCAGCTGAAACACACATTCAGTAACTGATATCGACGAAACACGTGTTACTGTTCTTTTTTTCTTCTTCTTTTTTTTTCTTTTCTTTTTTAATAGGGTCTAATGTCACGTATTGAGCGGGATAGCTCAGTGGTTAGAGCGCCGGACTCGTGATTGAAAGGTCGCGGGTTCGAATCCCTGCAGGAGCGGCGGGAGAATTTTCTTCTCCAGGGTCAATTTTCTGTGCTGACTCTTACTTCGGTATCCGTTCCACCCCCGTGTTACCGCAGTAGCACGTAAAAGATCCCGGTCATTCTGCCAAAAGTGCAGGTGGCAGGTTACAGCTAAACACGCATACACCCTACCTATGTGGCTTTGAATGAAGTGACACTGTAACCTGGTGCATGGTTGAATGGTGTACACAGACCTTGCTCCGAAATGGCAGCATTTCACGTGGCACCAGCCATGCAACAACCACAGAGCGCTACCAGTACACCACTTTCGTGGATATTAATAATACGCGCTATAAAAAGGATACAGTCACTCATTCAGAATCACATGCTAATGTGCGCATTGAGTCTGCTCGAGAGCAGAGAATAGCGCTATATAAAAGCTATGAATAATAATCATAATAATAATAGTACTGAGCGAATCAGAATGTATTTACTTGTCTGTAAACCTTTGGGTGAAGCGGAGAGTGTCTTTCTTTCTCTTTCTGACAATCTTTGCATGATCGTAACAGCACCACACACACACACACACACACACACACACACACACACACACACACACACACACACACAGTTATGCCCGTACCCTACTGGTGCAGAATCGACGGTATCAACTCTCTCTCTCTCTGTCTCACTTTGTCTCTCTCTGTCTTTCTGTCTCTGTCTCTGTCTGTCTGTCTCTCTCCGTGTGTGTGTGTGTGTGTGTGTGTGTGTGTGTGTGTGTGTGTGTGTGTGTGTGTGTGTGTGTGTGTGTGTGGTGTGTGTGGTGCTGTTCACATGTATGTGTGTGTGTGTGTGTGTGTGTGTGTGTGTGTGTGTGTGTGTGTGTGTGTGTGTGTGTGTGTGTGTGTGTGTGTGTTTAAACTGAGTTTTAGACTTTCGCTCGAGTTGTTTTTCACTGCTGTTTTTTTTTTTCATTTCCTTTGCAATCGCTGTCTGGTTTTATATGTGTTGTTATTATTTTTTTAATTTTTACTGATGCTGTATTTGTCGACGACAAGTGTAATACTTCACTGTGAATGTCTTGGTTATTGGTACTACTGTAGCAACGGCAGATATGTGAGTCGGCCATTGTGCAATCAGTCAATCAATCTCTCTCCCTCTCTCTCTCTTTGGTCTGTGTGTGTCAACAGCCTCAAATGCCTCTCAGTCGGGACTGGATGAACTGAGAACTGCAATTCTGACGTCTTGGCTCAGTAGTGATGAACATAATGATGCAGATAAGTGAACGTCACCGCGTTGGTCATTGAATGAAAAGCTGTGTGCTGAACTCGGCCATCCCTGATGCTGAGCCCTGAACCCCAGAAAATGTTAAATCGATTTTCTTCGAGCCGATAAAAGTCCTCGCTGCCTGCACCGCGCTCAGAATAGCCTGGCGCGCAGACCTCGCGGGACTGAGAAGCATTCTATGCAAAACAAAACAGAAGCGCGTGCGTCAGTTTGGACAGTGTGGCAAATAATATTTGAACTTTAAGTGCCTCGCACATATCAGTCCACAGGCCTCGGACAAGTACATATGCGGTTGCGTTGTGTGTGTGTGTGTGTGTGTGTGTGTGTGTGTGTGTGTGTGTGTGTGTGTGTGTGTGTGTGTGTGTGCTGTTGTTGTTATTATTGATCGCTTTTATATAGCACTATTCTCCGCTCTCGAGCACTCACTGCGCTCGCATGTGATTCTACATGAGTGACTAGCTTTTTATAGCGCGTTTTTTAATATCCACCGAAGTGGTGTACATACAGCGCTGATATGGCTGGTGCCACATGAAACTGCTGCCGTCTCGGCGCGTTACCATGCACCTTGTCACTTCATGCAAAGACACATGCGTAAGGTGCATACGTGTTTAGGTTGTGTGTGTGTGTGTGTGTGCGGGCGCGCGTGCCAAATCGTGTGCAGGTGTGTGCGGCCCGGATCCTGATGACCGTACGTGCTGTTGATGACCTTCAGCTTGTAGTTGAAGCTGGCCTTCTCAGTCGGCCATTTTGTCCAGCAGATCCACCACGAACCCCCGCTGCCGTCGCTCTTCGCCATCACATAGGGCGGATCCTGGGTAACAGCAGGATGAGGAAGTGTGTGTGAGTGTGTGTGACTGAGTGTGTCTGTGTGTGTGTGTGTGTGTGTGTGCGTGTCTGTGTACGGTGTGTGTGACTGTGTGTTGTTTTGATGTGTGCGTGTGTGTGCGTGTCTGTGTACGGTGTGTGTGTGTGTTGTTTTGATTGTGTGTGCGCGTGTATGTGTGTGTGTGTGAGAGCGAGAGAGAGAGAGAGAGAGAGAGAGAGAGAGAGAGAGAGAGAGAGAGAGAGAGAGAGAGAGAGAGTTGTGTGTGTGTGTGTGTGTGTGTGTGTGTGTGTGTGTGTGTGTGCGCGCGCGCGCGCACGGTCCTCGAGTGCGCGCTTTTGTAGTGAGACAGAACAGGGTGGCGGATGGAGGGTTGGAGGGTGGGGGGAAGGAGGCAGTGTCAAGTTTCGCGTTCGTGGCTGTAACCTTTCCGACACTTCTGACGCGACATAACAGTGTGACTGACTTTGAAATCATATGAAGGTCACCGAAACCAGCGTGAATGGGGTCAGTAAAAACATATAAAAATTATTGTCGTCGGGTGACACTCAAGTATTCAAAAAACAGTGTCGAGGGTTATTTTTAGTCTTTATGTTCCCCGAATACACGCAACACAAGCCGACTACATTTCCTTTTGGAAGTCTTTCGGCGTCTTCTGCACAGGCCTTTTTGTAGGAATGGTTGGTACGGAGAATTATAATTACGCTTCAGGGATTATGGTAAAAAACATTTTAAAAAATTAAAGAACGATGCAGTCAAATACTGAGAGATATTACTTGAGAAAATAAATGGTAAAAGTGACAGTCTCATTTACTTGCAAAGTTCAGGGATATTTTGGCATGTAAGCCAGTCAAAATCATATTTATCTGTCAATTTAACCCAGAATATCTTTGTTATAGACTCGTTTCCATGACACAGTGTCACGTTTCATGTAAACTAATCTACTAACATGGGTGTTTGATATGTACTACGAAAGTAGAAACTTGCACACACCTGAGCTCTTGTGTACAAAGTGTAGTATTTTAAGCCAGCGTGTCAACAACGAAAAACAAACAAAAAAAGTTTCGCTTCTATGCATACAAGTATATTATTATTTGATTTGGATTCGTGGCAACTGGCCGTCTCCTTTTGAAGTCGCCTTACAACTCCCATGTCTGTCTGATCCCAGCATGTCTATTACACAATCGAGCATGCAGGCATGACATGATGCACCTAGAAATGTCGCCTCTTGCCAAAGTCATAGAAAGTGCATCGTTCTCTTGTAAATGTATATAATTATAACAAACACACTCCTTTTAAAACTAGATCGGACAAAAACTTACCCGTGAGAAACAAAAGAAAAGTGCTCCCGAAGGTCAAGGTAATAAAAACCAGGAATAAATGGGTAGAGCTATTGTAGGGTTAAAAATCTGCAACGTTTAAGTCAAACCAGAGATGCTGCAGCATAGTGTTTCTGGCCAAACAGTGCCTGGGAAAAGCACTAACTTGTTGAGTCAGAAAACAGTATAATTTGATTATAATCTCCCAGAAATAGCTGCCAAAGCAAAACACAACATTGTAAGTATGCGTGCTCGTCTAGTCCCTGTTTTAAACTGAACAATCGTGTAGATTCACTAATTTTTGATTACCTCAGAACCGGATACAGAAAACTTCAAGGTTCAACTAACTGGAGCCACTGTTAACTACTGATAAAGTCAGCCATTGAATCTGTATGGATAAATAAACCTAGCACGTGTTGTGATTAAGAAAAGTTTGACACCAATGGAATCCTTGGCCCAAAATACTTGCGACTTAACAGTTTGAGCCTGCTGGCCAGCCAAGCAGGCCATCAGGTGAGATGCACAGCTTGACACGTTTAATCAGTGCATCAGCTCACATATTCTTCATGTGTTAAACTGAAAAGCCATAAAAATACCTGACAAGAAAACAAAAACAAAACAACACACACACACACACACACACACACACACACACACACACACACACACACACCAACAACATACTAACACAAACATCAGTAACATACACGAATCTTTACCAGCACCAGTCTTTATTCACACAAGGCTTTGGGAAATTAAAATAGAAATCGGTGTAATACACATACAGGCTACACTAGATTAACTTGCACAACAACCATTCACATGGCACAAACATTGGATTAAATCACATAAAAATAATTTGCGAATGCCAAAATGTTAAATAATTATCTGTAAACTTTACACTTTCAGGCACAGGCAAAAGTATATTCTTTTTCAGCAGCAAGTTCAAATACATTATAATTCATTCTTAATGAAACAAGCCCTTTAAGGACATAAGACGTCAAGATACATGTCTTTCAAGTCCCATTTAAAATGAAAAACTGAATCACCAGTTATTCTAAAGAATTTTTTCCCTTTCTCTTAACTCTTGACGGGACTCCCAAGACTTCATGTAAACATTTGAGAACAAAGTGTGACAGATGCACAGGACAGCTAGGGCTCAGCAGGTTTGTAAACTGGAAAACATAATTATATGTCAGGGTAGAAATCAAAATTTGGATTTCAGATTCTACCAGTAGAAATTAAAATTGGGATTTCTCCTGGGAAAAATGTAAACTGCTATCTCTCCAGGTAGGATTTTTTAAACCTCAGAATGTGTAAACTGCAGTTTCCATCTGGACATGTCACTGCATGAAAACAAGAATGTCAGCAGGCCTTGGGGTAAAAATGAATACATATAGCTTACAATTGAAAATTTATTAGAAACTAACTGCCAACCCAGACGACATGTGTACATAGGTCCCATATTGGAACTATGTGGGCTGGAATATATTTTCCACATATGGGATCCACATAGGGAATGGAAATGGGTTTAGAATGGGTCCCATATGGGATTTATCTGGGATTCAATATGGGACCCCCCATGTCTTTCTCAGATACGTTACACATGTTTCCCATGTGGATCCCATATACTTCCCATATGGATACCACATAAATGCCAGATGTTTCCCAGATGGCTTTGATGTAAATCCTGGTTTAATCCTAGATTTCTTGGATGTATTCTACTGATGTTCAGTGTATTTCTGTGATGCATTCCTGATGTTCTGGTGTGGGTACATCTTTTTAAAGATCAACAGTACTGTATCACTTTCTAGAGACTGTGCAAGTCTGCATAAATTCATGTCAGTTTCACTCATGGCATTCATTTGAGACCCCATTTTACTTCTTTTATTTACGGGTACAAATTAATAAAAGGGTATTTATTTATCTAATTTGGACCATTAGATTTTAGCATGTTCACAGTATTGTTTTAATGATAAGCCAACACTAAAACACTGGACTGCTGAACACACGCTAAAGTAAAATTGCTGAACTGCTCTAGATCGAGAACATTGATCTTGTATAATAGTTAATATTAAAATCTGACACTAAATTGCCAAAGAGGCAAGACCGGGGCTCAAAAGAAAGAAAGACAAGGCTAATTACCAAGATAGGTCGGAAGAAAAAACAGAAAAAGAATATTCAGTAGCAACCATTTATTTTATTTTATTGAAACAACAACAAAATCACACTACAAATGCTCTATTACTACTACACATCTAGTCATTTTCTAGAGACAGGATACATAAAAAAGAAATTAAAATTAAAAAGAAACTTTTCCCCAATCCTTTTGATTAATTTTAGACATTTTCATCCTTTCACCCCCCCCCCCCCATTTTGTATTAAAACAAAGAAAAAAATCACACAAAATGCTCCATCATTACTATCTTCACATTTACAGTCATTTAGTACATGATACATATAAAAAAAAAAGGTCAAAAAAACAAAGTCTTAGACTATCTTCTGCCTGTCTATTGCCCTTTTTGCTTCTTCCGTCTCCCGTTGTCCCTGCTGCCCGTGAGCCAGGTTGTTACCACCTCTCTCATTTCTGAGTCAGTGGCACCTGGATGCAGCCTCCTCACCACATCTGCATAGATACACACACAAACAACATTAAAAGTTGAAAATCCTGCAGTTCAAATACTGGAAAATCTGTAGGTATGGAGACAAAAGAACATGATGGCAAGCCATTTTAATGTACTCCCACTTTCAAAGATACATTCTAAGAGACACTGAAGTGTTGCTTCCCATGCGCAAATATATGGTGCACAACCAACCTTTTCTGTTTGTGTGTGACCGTTGAACAGCAGAGATGGCGAACAATGAAATCAAAGTGGCGGTCACAAAGCCGTGGGATCGAGGCAAATCCAGGCTTTCGAAAAAGGCGGCCGAAAGCACGAGAAGTCACAACCACAGGCACAGAGAACCGATAGGTAACGGTGGATTTCTCTCTCTCATGTGCTCTTTTTCACTTCATTCCGGAGAGTGAGAGAGAGAAAGGTCCCCGTGCCTGTGGAATCATAATGCTGGTCAGTGGAAAGTTCGCGCGCGCTGTGTGTAGCAGTGCCGGACGTTGCATCGTCACTGGCTCAGGCTCCCTCTTCATGGGCTGTCTGATGTAGAAATCACATAGGGAAGATATAGGCCGCCGTGGGCATTTACCGCGCCAGCTCATGTAGGAAAACTATATAGAATCCGGAAGGATCCCATATGGGTATCTGGGGCCCGCGAGAAAATGGCAATCCTATGTGGGCCCCACATGATTTCGGAATCCTTTGCTGACTGGGAAAGTGCTTCAACTGAATTTTGAAATTCTTTATAAAGAGAGATAATGAAAACATGCCTATAAAATGAAAGAACTAGATCTAGCTGCACCAGAATGCATTTTTTTGAAGAACAAGATTTAGTATGTTGTGTGCTTTTAAGCGATACCATTTAAAAGCTGTTCACACTAGAAAAGAAGAAGAAAGAAGGCAAAAACTATTCTCATTGAGAACCTACTTGGGAGCCAGGCTCTTTCTGGGTCCATTTCAAAAAAATTATACTAGGTGCAATCAGTCCCATGAAAACAGGAGCATACGTCACCACAGGAGTGACTACTAAATAGGGGTTCCCAAGGGACCGACCACACCCAGCATATTGTTGGTTGTTTTGTTGCACAAATGCATAGTACTTGTTCGGTGTACTGATTCTTATGATTGGTTTGTTATAAAGTTTGTTTTGTGATATAGTACAGCATCATACTGGTATCCTCAACCATTATGTCTGATTTATTGATACCTGCTTAAACAAAACACACACAAAAACTGATGGACAGAAACAATATTAAAAATATAAATACATAATAGCAAATGCAAATGCAAGCTGCACATACCATCTACCAACTATCATTTCCTAGCTGCTCAATAAGGGTTTATGTCTTAAAAAAGCCTACCTCTTAACAAAAATACACAATTGTATGGAAAAATGTCAGGAGAATAGCCCATTAGCAGATAAATAAAAAGGCAGAAAGAGCAACAGGACTGGGTGGAAGAACAAGAGAGTATATATGAAAGGGGGAATCAAACGAAAGCCCCGAGATTCCAGACAGGAAATCCCTTGCTTCCCTTCTGGGGATCATCAGTAAGAAGACCAGCAGGTTGTGGTCTTGTGTGTGTGTGTAAAGGGTGGGGTCGGGGTGGGAGTATAATGAGGTATCCTATGGGAATGGATTCCACCCTGTGGACAGAGACAAGGGGGAAAAAACACTGTCAGTTTTAGCACACACATAAAGCGTGAAAGAGAGAGGGAGAGAAAGAACAGAAAAAAGACAGAAAGTGAGAAACACAAAATGAAAAAAAGAAAAGAGAAAGAAACAGGTGTGGTAACTGGTTTCAGAAGTGGTGAACTGTTTATGCACCCTGCGTATAATGCTGCAAAAACCAAGAAAACAACAACCCCCCCCACCAAAAAAAAAAAAAAACCCAAAACCAGCAATAAAAAACAACAAAGAACTGTTTATACAAGTAAGTAATTGGGCTTTAAAATCATCTCAGCTGCACAGGGTCATCTCAGGGCTATTAAACTGTTATGAAAACAACAGTAAGCAAACGAACTGTTTAAATAAGGATGTATTTGGATTTTGACTACCTGTCAAACACACAGGGTCACCTCAGCTAAATCAAACTCTTGACATCATACTTGTTTAACTCTTGACATCAAACCTGTTTATATAAATCTACACTCTGCTTATCATACTGCTAAATGATGTGTAGGTTAAAGTACATAAAGCAGTTTGATACATGAAGCCTGGCAAACTTCAGTATCACCAGTCAAATCTGTACAAGTCTGTTTACACAGACAGACACACACAGACACACACACACACACACACACACACACACACACACACACACACACACACACACACACACATGCATGCATGCACACACATTTGTCTACAATATCTTAATTTTACCAATCAGGAAGTTGCCATGGGAGAGAAAAAAATATCAACCATAAACTTTAGTTTGAACACCTTATCACTGCCATGTCCTTGGGAAGGTGAAGATTACCAAAGGTTTCAAATACATTGCTTGCATAGTGTCAGAAATAGGCTAAAGCCTACACATTAGAGTTGTTGTGGCACCAAGCAGCAACCACAACAATGATGTTCCCTGGACGCATGCCACAGCCATGAATAGTATTATCTTGAAGATTTCATGCACATGTCATGTGTAATGAACGCTGAAAACTGGATATCAATCACACATGAATTTCTGGAAAAAATGTACCTGTGGTATACTATCACATTTTCAATGACCATGTGATCTTAAGTAAGGTTAGATAGTAACTGGATTTTAATGTCCTGTCAACTGAACTGGATCTTCTCAGGACGATCAAACTCTGTCATAAGTAAATGCACATTTTAAAACCATTTCTCTCATAGGTCAAATCTACAAAATCAATCCAATCACAACCATAAAATAAAACACACATAGACAAACATCAAATTCTCATTTTCAATGAGCTACAGTCTCTTCAATACAGCACATAAGTGTAGGACATGCTGGTATCCTTGTCCATTGAAATAAGGTAACTGTTGAGGATTTGAAAAACTAAACTGAGGCTAGTATCAAAGAAATCAAGGTCTCACAGAGCTAGGAAAGGTGTTATCTCCTTTGAGTGAATACATTCCAAAGTCACAATAATTGTATTGATAATTATGTGTATGACCTTGCAATGAGTTTGAAATCTGCTGGACAAAATCTGACCAAGAAATGCAATTTTCAGTCACTAGATCATGCATTTCTGGCACAGCTGTCACCCTCACATAGGGACAAAGTCACCTAAACTAGCACTGCCAAACAGAAATAATAATAATGCCAAGAACAATAGCAAGGATAAAAACAAAGCTCAGAGCATTGTGGTTAAAATCAACAGCTATCCAAAGTTTCAAATATCACAGTTAAACATTGTATAAGACAGAGCCAATATTAATTAAGGCTTTGTTTGGCTACATCAGGAATCTTCTTTGAAAATACATACTCAGCCAGCAATAATATTTTGTGCATACCAGCAGGTAACTGGTTTTTAACAGCCATGTGCTTAACAATCATGACTAGAACCTGACTGGAGAAGAACTCGCTGGGTTTCAGACACACATGCCAGTCTGATGGCCTCAAGCTGGAAATAAATTCATGCATACATGTAAACAGAGTAGCTCATATGAATGATTTAGCAGAACAGTTCCAGGCATATGTAGAATCTCATCAAACAGGTGAGCTGCTGACCAACAAAGTCACATCAGCACAGAAAAAATGCACATTCAAAAACTCTTAGTATATGTTTTGCTCAAATATTACCTTGACAGTAAACATTATGTATATATCTTGACTGCAAAAAGTTATATGCATAAAAAGTCAGAAAGCTTGCTTCATTTTACATAATTCTGAAGTGGAATGTTGTTCTCATCAAAGCAGTATGGAGGTAGCTTATGTGTGTCTTAATTTATTGGTGAGTAGGAATTGGTAGTCCCCATGCAGAAAGGCCCACAAGAACAGCTCAGACTTCTAATGGAGAACAAGCAAAACAAAATAAAACATGCGTGCACACACTCACACAAAGGAGGCAATTCACCATCAACTTCATCATAAAATCACAAGTATTCAACAAACAGAATTGCATAGAAAATCATCAATGCTGAAAGTGTGACCATGAATGCACGAAGTAACCTTTACTAAAAGCAAATAAGTAAACCTAATAAAAAGAATATAGCAAGGTTATGTTCCTGCAAAGACTAGCCACTATATTTCACAAACATAACTGTGACTATAGCCATTGTATTTTACAAACATAACTTGTGCTTCCTCTCTTGCTTTACCAACAGCACAGTTTCATAAAATCAAAACAAGCATTTGAAACCCTTTGCCACAGCAAAGCAAATGCTTTTAAACAAGAAGAAAATCAAAAATCAAATGAAACAAAGTGTGCGGAAATGAAACGAACAAAACAAAACAAAAAAACTAAACCCCCCAAAACTTTAAAAAATCCATTATTTTCTTCTTATAGCATTTTTTTTTTTTTAAAGTCAGCATTTTCAAACTGAAGAGATACACTGATCTCGAATACATGGACAGCGGCCATGATGTTCACACTGATGATGAGTAGGCTTGATGTTGCATGTCTCAACTACAGATCTAAATAAGTACACACACACATGCCCAGTGTTTATAAGAGTTTAGCTCAGGATCTAAAAGAATTCAGTTATGACCAGCATTATACCAATTAGTGTTAAACCATGAAATAATGACCACAAAACATTCCCTGTCCTAGCGAAATCCCTTTTGCCACCCTGCATGGCAACCTTGGCGACTGCAACCCCAAGCCACATGACATGACAATATTACTCCAAATAAAACCCTGCTCTGTCCTTTAAAACCCTGCTCTTTCCTTCTTTCCAAGTAGTCTGCAAGAGAGCAACTAAACTCTTCAACATGGTGGACTGCTTGCCTTACTCTGATCAACACTTGACTGGTGAGCCGCTGTCCATGTATTTCTAGATCAATGGAACAGATGCAATAAAAATAATTATACCTTCTAGGATAGAGAGAAAACGAGTGCACATAATAAGTAAAAGGGTGTTTTAGCCTGTTCAAAAATATTTTTTTTAAAGGCGACAAAAAGCAGAAAAAAGCTGATGGCCACCTACAGTTCATCTTTGGGCTTTCTCTTGGTGACAAGCCAGTTAACAAAGGTTTTGTAGAGTGCTGGTGTCTTGGTCTCAGTCACTGGAAATCCTAGTTCCCGGGCCCTCTGCAGTGCCCAGTCCAGGTCCTTGTCATACTGCACTGCTGCTGCCAGCACTGCCACAAAAGCTGCAAGTAGACCAGCAAAATTAAATTGACCACAAATCAGTAATATGTTGACTCAAAATATTTTACAAAATGATAGGATGAAAACAATAATAAATCTGTTTGTAAAGTGCTGAATCCCTCTGTATGTGTAAGGGTCAAAGCACTATACATGAAACATTACTAAAGTACAAAACCAAATTTGCATCACCTAGCTCTCTTTTTAACTTTTGGAAGCACACATGCACACTGGCACACACACACACACACACACACACACACACACACACACACACACACACACACACATACACACACACACACACACAATTTCTTTACCCCTCACTTCCCTCTCTCTCTCCCAATCCTCCCACCCCCTCCCTCAAGGAATCACCAGTGAAGATGTTAGCTGCCTACAATTGTTTTCAAATATGCTTTCAGCTTCCAATGCCTGTGTGAGGGTTAGAGTAGTTCAGAGTAGGCAGAAGTAAAGAGAAAGGTCTTAAAAGGAGTTCTGAACTGAGGCTGAGAGAGAACTGCAGTGTTGGATGGGAGGAGGAAGGTTGTTCCAGACAAGGGGAGCCTGAACAGAGAACGACCAGTAGCCAAAGCCTGCAAGTTATATATCTTGCACAAGAAATAACTTTTTTTTATATCTGAACTGGAATGAAGAGTATGAGATGGAGCATACACAGAGAGGATGAGAGGTATTGTGGCAGGTGATATGACAATATGGCGATGGTGATGCTGATGATGCTGGTGATGGTTAACTTGAATATCTAATTAAAATTTCATGCCCAACCATATGAAGGTCATATCATGGAGAAGAAAAAAAAAGTTAACAAATCACATGTAGGATCCAAATCATAACACAGCATTTTGTGTTTCAAAAAAGATAAAACTGATGTAAAAATTAAAAAGCTATATTCTTACCTACTCCACTCTTTAAAGAGAATGTTTGATAGATCTGGATTTTTAGCTATGAGAACCTGAATAGTACATAGTCTTGCAGGGGTGTCAGTACTGGTGGCAATGATGATTATGAAAACCATGACCATGTGATGGAGGTGACGATGAGGGAATATGACGTAGATGATGCTAATGGAGACAGCTGAAGTGGTCCTAAAAGGGCAGTGCTGCTGAAATGAGACCAAACAACAGGAAAACATGTTTGTCACTATATAAATGCCAGCAATGGTAAAGTTCAAGTCTGGAAGACCTTAAACAGAGTAAATCCAAGTGGAAAAAAAAGGATAAAAGTCATACTCCCTTAAAAAAAATATTTAAAAAAGAGTTCAGGATGCTCCCAAATCATCACAAAAACTGTATAAAACAAACTTATTTCCCTTGTATTGCAACTACCACTACCAGTTTGTGGGGAACAAACTTAGATTGATTTAATCATTTTCACAAACTTAAAATGCAAGTACTCACAGCAAGCTTACTTAGGGTTTCCATTAAGACTCCTAATTAGCAGACTTAAATTAGTCAAGTTTATTCAGGACGGATTAATGAAAAGCTGTCACTATCATTCACAATACCTGTGTCTGTAGTGGAAACAAGAAACAAGGTATTGCTATGGACATAATCATATCTCATACACACACACACACACACACACACACACACACACACACACATTCACTATGTTATTGGGAATCCAGAGTTCACTGTTGCTCAGTACTATTCCTTTTTAGTGTTTATTGATAGGAATCTTGGAACATGCATAGCACTGTATACAAAGCCAATAATGTGTTTACAGTGTAAGGCCATCCACACATATGCAATGTTCACAGAAGCAAACCCATAGTAAAGACTATCCATTACTTCACTGCAACTGACCTGCTCGTTTGCCCATGGCACAGTGCACCATGACTGGCCCCTGCTCACCAATCTCCAACAGTTTACCCATCTCCTTGGCCAGGAATGGACCATACGCATCATCTTTGCTCTCTGAAAGTGAAACACGCACAAAACAGTTGCATGATTGTAGGAATACACCATACAGGCTTATGCTGTCTGAAACACACAGAGAAAACTTGCTTGGCTGAAGTCTGTAGGAACACACAATACAGGCTGTCTAGAGCTTATGTTATAAAACAACTGGATGACAGCAGGAACATAACATGCAGGCTCGCATAAAACAGCTGGATTACAGTAGTAATATATATACCATGCAGGTATTAATTATCTGGAACAAGCAGAAAAACTTGCCTTGTTCAACAACGTGCAGTGGGCATTTTAATTTAAAAAGAAGTTTTCTTCTTGTTTTGTTCTGACATAATTATAATAGTAGAAGCTTGCCTCACCAAGGGCAATTGTAACATGTCACTCATGTCAGAAAAAAAGAATCAAAATGACTACGCAGCCTATATCTTCACGTTAAAGTGAGGATGATCTTTTTGTAATCACTGAATCACTTATTTGACTTAATAAGCTTATGTGCAATTAGTACTGTTGTGGGAAGTTACAGTCTAGTCTCGAAACGGTCCCGATTCTAAAGGAGTAGAGCAGGCCCTGTGGCTGTAACTATGAATTAGGCCTAAAACCATAAGCTAGCCTAAATCTCTGGGCTATGGACTATGGCCCCACAATGGTATTCATGGACCAGGACTTCACCAAAATCTGAGCCAAACCTTGGGCATAAACACATTTGATGACAAGACACAGAGGCAGGGAGTCAACTTGTGCTCAGGCACTGTGGTGGTGAGAGAGTTGATTATTAGTACATGTGGCGTCAGCATAGCTGTCAACCCTTTTAGGGAGTAAAACAAAGTCCAGAGTTTGTGAACCTGTATTTCCCTTATGCAGGCCGGGGTCTTTTGTTTTTTCACTGGTGGCAGCAGCATTTTGAATTCCAACCAGTAGTGCAAGGAAGCAGCAATGTTGTGCAAAATACACATGCACGACTTCAAATCTCACTTCCGACAAGATTTCTTAGCCTATTGCACTAGGCCAGTCAGTGTGCATTTCGCGATGGCGTGTGTCAGCTGCTCATAAGACAGTTTTTCAATCTTTTTGCTAGTTTAAAACAACAACAAAATCTCATGAAAATTATGTTTCCCTGTATCCATTTTCTAGTATGGCCATATCCCCCCAAAATAAGGATTTAAATTTTTTTTATACCTGTAAACTGTATGGGTTGACAGGTATGCACCAGGGAGCACCAGGCTACATTTTAGTGCAATGATCCACCAAACCAACAACAGGTTCACCTGCATGAGTCTGTGTCTGTCACTTGCTCTGGCAAGGATAGCCAGCATGTTCTGCCCTTTCTTTTCTTATCTGCCTTCCTTCTACCAACTTGCTCCCCTCTCTGTTTACCTACCCATGTACCTCTGCACAAAAACATACTCACCAACAGGTAGGTGATGGTACTTCAAAGGAGACTTCTTGAACACCAGCTGCTCTGTAACTTCCTGGTATCCCACCTCATCACCAAACTCCTCCGGGTTGCGACTCTCGTAGTTCACTTCAGAGTCTGGGCTGATGAAATGATTGGGCCGATTGGGGTCAATTCTTGTTTCTTCCAGTCTGGACTTCCATTGCCGAGGCTCTTTGTCCCCTTTGGCATAGGTCCCTGTTCCTTGTTTGATGTTTATAAGGTTGACCTGGAAACAAAATTTTAATACACTGAACTGTGGAAACCAGAACATTAAGTGTGACTAATAGTGATCATGCTATACATTTTTTCAAGCCAGAATTACATAGATCTATATATAGTGGCAAAAGTTATTCACTTAAACCTGTCTGATAATCAGCACAACTGGTCAGATACACAGCCACCCATGCGACTACTAAAGCTGTACTAGCAAACACCCAGCTCCCTTCCCTGTCTCGAAAATACATGGACACCCATATGAATGTATACACACACGCACCACACCAGCCCCCCCCCCCCCCCCACACCACACACACACACAAACAAACACATATATTCACGCACATATACACAAATGCCACACACTCTCGCTCACTGTGCTGCATTTTCTCTTTACTGATCTTTCTGAAATTAGTTTTTATTGAGAACTAGCTAAAAAACAAACAAACATAACAGCCAGTTTGTTTGACTGAATGCTGACTTTTTCCCTAATCTTGAACCATACAATGCTGGAAATTATTGATTAATGTGAACCCTGATAGATGGAGGGTGACACTCAATGGAACTTTTGGCACTAATGGACAGATTTCAAATTTAAAATGTTACCTGAAAGGGAATAACACAAGTATAACCCATCCTCAAACAAAATGGATGCTACTTCAAAAAGTATACCCGTACGTACCTCTTCCTGGTTAGGTTTTCCATCCAGCATAATTCCTGATCGCAAGTTGACCACAGATTTAAAGCCCACTTCATCCATGACTGGTAAGTGAGATTTGGTGATTTGTCCTCCAACGTACCAGTTTTTGTAGACAGGATGGGCCACCCAGTAATCCATCCATTCTTCTGGCGCAGTGTTGGGCCTGAAAAATACCTTTTATGATCCAGGCACGAGAAGTTCCCATCCTGTTCTATGATGTAGGCTTTTTCTTTCAACAATAAACAAGTTTTATTGGTTCAACATTATTTTGGGGTGCTGGGTCCAAATCAATTGGTAACCACACAACACCTCTGGAGCATTTTTCTAAAACAGAAAAATTCTAAATGGCAACCAGAGACAAGAGAAAAATAATATTATCTGATAGGTGTATACATAATATATTTCATAAACTATTCCATATTTTCCCCTTAAATTTGGTAAAGGATTAGGCATCATACTAGAATTACTCTCAAAACTTTTACCATAAAAGTCAAGGTCACACAATGCCCATGAATGTCACCATACAGATCAGTGGATTAACTTCTTCAAGCACTTTTCTAACACCAGCATTTTTCTCATGATTTACAGTTAATGTCACTAGAATAATTGTTGAAAGTGACACTTAAGCTTTTGAATACTGGTCAATTTCACACCAAGGTCAAGTGCCAGTAACTGAAGCATGGATATAAAGATGTGTCCAAACTCTGACTGATCATATACCCTATTCCCAAGAATTTGTAAATTGTAACTGTTCAAGCTGTGAAATAATGATCGAATACCTCATTCACAAGAACATGTAACTGTTCAAGCTGTGAAACAATGATCATATACCTCATTCCCAAGAATGTGTAAGTGTTCAAGCTGTGAAACAATGATCATATACCTCATTCCCAAAGTCAAGGTCACACGTTTTCTTTCCATGTTCCTGGTGTTCAATGAAATAAAAGTAAAATTACTTTAGCTGGTTGCACCACAAACTTCATGCAGAACTGACTGATGCTGTAATCTCGAAAAGAAAAAGAAAAAAAGAGCTAAAACACTGCCCAATGTGCTGATGTTTTTTATAACCACATGGGTCATTGATGGATTGATGGATTTAAATAAACCAACTCCTTCAAAACTGTCCACACTATGCTAAAAAGTACTATGCCACCTTGTAGGATTTTTGGGAATAGGTTCTCCTGTAATCTCAGACACCACTTCCTGTGGGATTCTGGAAGTGAAGTTTAGGCCCATAGCAGCAGTGATGTCGTAGAACTCCTTGCTGGTGATGCGAGGTGTAAAGTTGGGGTCATGTCGTGTCTGATTCGCCAGGTACATCAAGGTGACAAAGGTGATGGTGTACCCACGGTCACAATGAAGCAGCACTGGCTTGGGAAGAGAGGGCAGTACCTGCAACGTACAGCTGCAGAGTGCATATTATTATATTATAATCAAAGACCAGTTTTGTTCATATTGATATTTTTGCAGAAACATCCAAACATATTTTCAATGGGTCTTTATCTTCTTTTTTCCTCTTTTTTTTGGTTTCTTTCTCACTTTCTCTTTCCAGCCAGGAATTTTATCTAGGGGAATTCCTGAGGGAAGTCAACAGCAATGGCTGTGCTAATTAATTCCTATAAAAGCAGATTTTCTAAAGATTTTTGTCAGGATGCTTTTCTTTTTTTCTTTTCTTTTTGTCAATCTCAAAGCATACAAAATCTGTCACTAATGACTGATACTATTTTAATAATATTGACATTGGATAGTGGACATGTATATATATATATATATATATATATATATATATATATATATATATATATATATGCATAAAAATACGTTATTCACATACTTTGTACTAGATTAGTTCTCCAAACCACAAATACATACTGTATACCCAGGAAGATGGGATAATATATATATATATATATATATATATATATATATATATATATATATATATATATATATATATGTATATGTATTTATATATATATATATCTGAACATTTCAAGTAGGTAAAGTGGTGAATTGCTCCTATTTTCTTATATTTTGTATCCAGTCCCAAAATCTTATGTTTTCCATGATGGATTAAAGTCTTGTGATGGCTTGATGTATGAGTTTTTTTCTCTCTGTTTTTTGTTCTCTTTTAAAATCTCTCATACGACACTCTTGTATTAATTCCCATAAGCTGGGACAAAGGTCTTACACAGCATGTGATTGTGAGCCTTTTCAGCTTAATCTTCATCTGGCCTAGTTTGTTTCAGGGGCATATATTGTGACTGTCAAAAGATGGACTTGTAAACTCTTCATGTACATGTTCAGCATATGACTATTTCACAACCAATCTTTGCATTAGAATCCCTGCACACTTCTGAATCAGTAAATGACTGAAAATTTACTGAAGGGTGTGTCCCATCACCTGACATAGCGTTACACATGGTGACATGCAGGCTGTGTTCATCAACTGTGAATAATAATATTAATAATAATGAATACTTAGAGTGCCTAACCCACACATGCCCTAAGTCCTGAACTAATAAAAGTACACTGAACAACATTCTATGTTCTCGATCATCTGCATAAAGCAGATACAGTTTGGTAATATTTTGACTTCTCTGAAATCTCATAATTTGTCTTGTCTTCAGGTGGATTAATCTGAAACAAAACTTCTTCTTTTCTTTGTGGTCTAGACTGACCTGTCACACTTTACTTCTTCTTTATAATAACAAAATTTAAAAGACAGTGTGCACTGTGAATCTGTCTCAGTATTACTAGTGTTACTGTAGTATTAGCTTGCATAAGAAATATTTACTAATACAGTAATAGTGTGCAATACTAATAGTCTAATTCTATCATTAATTAAATTAATAGGTTTCAGCTCAAGTCTTCGTTGTACTGTAATTGTTGTTTAAAACTTTCAAAGGTTTTCCTGCTGCCATCCCTTTCTTGTTTCTAATTAGTTGAATTACCCATTTCTGATGAATAAACAGTGACAAAGTGGTCCGTGTTCTCTGCTTCAACCAGTTTACATAGGCCGATAGGTGCCTGCACCTGTATGCAGTCCAAGTAAAGAATTGATATTTTTGGCTATAAGCAGCTCCTGTCAAACAGGTCCTTTGACAAAACACTTGTGTCATTTTCTTCATTGTGTGTATACCTCCAAAACCAGTTAATGTACTGACAATGATGTATTAGCATTTAACTGAAACAGAAAATTTTGTAATTTACTACTAATTAAACATGTTAATGTCAACTTTTTCATAATATTTTTTTATTGGCAAACACTAAGAATAGTAAGATAGACCAGTCTGCCTTGGGGCTCTTCAGCTGTCTTCTAGGCTATTCTTCAGTCACCCGCAGCACAGGCGCTTTGCCTACCCCCCCCCCCCCCCAAAAAAAAAAAGAAGAAGAAGAAGGTAAGCGCTAATAGTAATATGGTTCTTGATCTTGATGTGCACTACAACTAGTGTAAGTGCAATACGCTGACACTAGTGACAGGACCCAATCTTGGGTATAGCATCAGGGAACAAGGGGGAGCACCCATTGTTTTAGGGGCAGCAAGAGACTTGTCTGAAAACTTTCTAATGTCTTACTACTATTTCCTGTTCTAAGTTGTTCCAGTCGATGGCAGTCCTGGGAAAGAAAGAATACCTATAGACAGCAGTTTTTGAATAATACCTATAGACAGCAGTTTTTGAATAATCTACTAGTATAACTCTGTGAGTTGTTTCTTGCTTGGTCTATCACTATATTTGTTGTCTTAAAGTCTGTTGGGTTCTGGGTTTGATCTGGTTATAGCAGAAATGACATAGAATTGAAAGCATATTAGTATTACAGTATTAACAAAGCATTCACCAGTTCTTGTACCTGCAGCCAGAGTAACAGCATTTCTATATAATGTATAAAGCATTTAAATAAAAAATTAAAAAATCTGTTAAGCACTACTCTACAGTGTAAGTATAACACGTATGCTCAGTTACCTTGGTCAGTTTCTCCACAGCTTCGACACTGGCCCACTCATCCATTGGGTCTAGCAGGTTTATGAATTTCATGTCAGCAATATCTTCAACAATTTTCTTAGACTCTGTTGTGCTTGGCAGACTGTCACCACCAAATGTCTGCTTAGGTTCACTGTCTGGGTAGGTGAACAGTGACAAAATGGTTTTAAAGCCAGCATCAGCAGCATACTTGATCTGCCGTTCTGTCAGTCGTCCAGATACATGCAAATCTGGCGTGATTTCTTTGGCCCACCAGCATTTTCTTGGAGCTTTAAGACCTGGTGCATTTGTTCTGTCAGGAAACACTGACGATGCTGGCTTGTCTTCTGTCAAGACAACAGTCACCAAAGCCAGATTCAGACAGATAAATATAATCTTGTTCTGCATTTTGACTTATCTCCCAAATAATGCTTGTCAGTACAAAACATCCACAAGCACAACTCTTCGCCCTCGCGGAAATGCACTACTGAAGCTCGAGACGGTTTGCCTGGCAATTTATTGATAGAAGCGTTGCGGCGCGCGCATACGTTAAACGCAAGTAATGTGATACCGCTTGCTATCAATATCAAGACAAAGTCACCGCACAATCTGAAGGTCCTGTCAAGGTAAAGTCACAATACGCTTTGAAGGACAACTGCTGGGAGATCTTAAAGGAAGTGCGTGCAAGTTTCACTGAATGGACATGGTACACGTATTCGTCCAAATGGCTGACGTGTTCGCACGGAATGAATGGGACGATTCCTTCTTTCTCCCAGTCCCACCACTCTTTGCAAACGTGGGAAAGTAAGCCAAACACGCAGGTTGCTCCGTCAGTATATTACACACAGACGTTGCGATTGTCTTATCATGTCAGGCCCAGCCCTACTTTCAGAATCGTTTTGTTCGGCCACACAACTCGACAGAAATGCACACAGACCGATTTCAGCTATTTTAAGTAAAATTTGCATGTGAAAAGTCAACAAGCCTGAAAAGGACTGCGATGAATAAAATGACTGAGCGATCTACATCGCGTGACAAGAAACATATGTGTTCTGTTGACGTTCCTTGTCGCCGACCCAACGTACTGTTCAGCTTGGGACACGTACTTGACCTAATCAACCTTGAACTTCCGTTTCGGATTTCGCAGCTTTATTCCCCCCCCCCCCCCCCCACCCCCCTCCACCACCGGCGCCAACCTTCTGTTCAGCATTTTCATTCTTTCTTTGGATTGCACGCTGTTTCCGACAAAGAGACTGTGGTCATGTTACATCCAAATCCAGAAGAGAATTTTAAACAGTCTGGCTTTACTTGAGACAGCAGACGACATCAGTTTGAGTAATTAAAAATTCCGATCGGCAATCTATTGAAAGACGCTACAAAAGAACAGTAAAATAATACCAAATAACTATGAGCTACAGGATTATCTTTTTCGAAGTCTTCAGTTATGACTATCTGTGGCAAAAAACGAATAATCAGTCTCGTTTTACAACATTTCCCATGTGACGTTTTTTTCAATCAAGGCGAGTTAACTCAGAGAAAATATTTTGCATGCACCGCTTTTGCCTCCCTTAGACTGTGTGGCGAAAGAAAGCAGGCGTGCTAAAAAACCAAAACAAATTCATAAAAAAACCACTAACACAACAATCAGCTGCGAAACCACAGGTATTTTGTGATTCAGACTTAATATATGATCCTTTACTGCACAGACAGTTCCAGTCTTTTGTTTGCTATCGAAATTGCGATTTGTTTGTTTCAAAATGGATCACTGAGTCGGGGTTAGCACGTGAATTACTAGTCGGTGTAAATAAATCGGCTGCCAGCACTTTGTAGAGCCAGACGGACGCCGACAGCAGCCTGGCACTCAGCCGGCAGACATTGAAATGGGTTAGATTACTCAGTTATGAGCCACCATAACTGATTACCTTACTATGCCACACACACACACACTGTGACACTGAACACACACATACACTGATACACACACACACACACACATGAAACAAACAAGAACAGCTGAAAGCAGAAAGTGAATAATCCTGCTGTGTTCTTCCCTTATTTCAGTGACTGTTATCTGCTATTGTCAGCGCTTGAAATGCCGGACAAGGGTTTGGGTATGTCACCCTGAACTCAGTTAATCCTGTCAAGTTCGTGAAAACTGAAGCATTAGAACTGTCGTCGTCGAGCGTGATCAGCAAACAGTGTTGCCTCAGCTTTGCCGAATCCGGGTATACCGGGACTCTGGTTCACACTTTGTTCAGGGCCCCAAAGTACGATATATTAGATCTGGATCTACACTTATTCCCGGCAACACTTATCTCACGGACTAGTCAGTGTCAAGCCAGCGCTTTCGGCCTTGGCCCTATTGTCCCTTACGCTGTTGACACCAATGCCAGTCACCCGGAGATGATCACTGATACGAAAAGTGAATAACTTGGTGTTTTACGCCCAGTCAGCCAGGACGGTTGCGAAAAGTGAACCTCAGACCACAGACATGTTTAGCCCTTCAGTTTGGCCTTTCAGTGTGGGAGCCAGTAGGTACTCAGTAGAGACAATATGCCGGCTCAGTTAATGTAAGATTAATTTAGATCTATGACTAAGGACATACATTTTAATTTAGATCTATGACTACCGGCTAAACTAGACGTATTAATTCTAGGCTTTAACGAAATGTGTTGAGACGACGTAATTTATGCGGCCAGAAACGTTTCACGTTCCTGTCCTTTGCCTATACTAGGACAGATGGCCCGTTTACGAATAGTAGGCCTATTGTGACTGACTCGAAACGTTTTCTCTCTCTCTCTCTTCTCTCTCTCTCTCTCTCTCTCTCTCTCTCTCTCTCTCTCTCTAAATCGCCAACAGCAGCAGCAGCAACATCAACACCTGCAATAAAACTGAACTAGCACTGAAAAACAATCTGACACTAAAATTAACAATTCTACTTAAATATGCCAAAACTGAGTCTCTGCATGCATGTTTGTATTTCTACAGTGTAAGACTGCAAGCAAAACTTCTTTCTTTTCAGAAGTGATAAAAAAGAAACTTAAAAAGAAATGACAGAATAAAGGATTTTGTTATGAAATGTCTAGCTGACGTTATGTCGATGTTGTTAGGTTGTTTGTGTGCAGGTATAAAAGAACTAGTTTTCTAAAGTCAATACAAAATCACTGAATGGGAGAATGTCTATGTTTCTTCATTCCTAGTATAGTATCCCCCCACCTCCCCCAGCTTAAGTTCTCAGCCGCCCGCTGTTCCCTAAGCCGTATGTTTTCTCAACCCTGTTCCTTCAGCCCCGATGTTCTCAGTCTTAGTCTGATGTTCTCTCATCCCGAGTTTTCGGTGTCGTCTTTCGCGACGTGATGCTGAGCTGCGAAATGTGGTCGGTCAAACGGCTTTAAACTAGTAATGCGACCGGAAACTGACGTAGGCAGTGAACTACCTCTGACCTCGTTCGATGTCGCTGACCTTGTCCTGGTAGCTGTCAGATGGTATGTTCTGACAATCGATTTCACACCCCGACGTCAGAGAGAGAGAGAGAGAGAGAGGAGAGAGAGAGATTAATTAAAGCCTTTAATTAAAGCACATTGTGTCACACAGATCTGGACTTTCTTCTTACGGTAAATGAGCTTATTTTGCGTTAAAAACGCGTGTTTGTTTTGTTTTTGTTTTTGCGAGAGAAAAATAAATAAATTGTGACGTCTTCATATCCAGATTAAGCAAATCATTTCAAAGTTTGAAATGAAGTAAGTAAAGTAACTGTGAAGTAGGGAGGGTCAACTTGGGCCTGATACATGACACGTATACAAAACAGTAATAAAAGAGAATATATTAATTTCATCAACTTGCATGGCTTCTGGGTTGGACCAAGTAATTTAATAGCCGAGTTTGCAAAGCGCGCGCGCGGTGTGTGCTGTGCCTGTGTGTGTGTGTGTGTGTGTGTGTGTGTGTGTGTGTGTGTGTGTGTGTGTGTGTGTGTGTGTGTGTGTGTGTGTGTGTGGTCGTGTGTATGCTGAGAGAATTGAGTGAACACAGGCTGGCCGGTGAGGGGAAATCGGGGTGAGCGCGAACATCGAGGTGAGCCGAAGGTTGAGGGAACATCGGATTGAGAGAACGTAGGGCTGAGGGGACATCGGGCTGGGGGAACACAGGGCCAAAGAAACAGTATAGGTTGGGCCTAAAGCGACGGGGAATGTTTAAAGGTATGTCCTTGACAAGTTCAGCTTTTTAAACCTTCGTGTCTCTCCTACCTTTTCTCAAATTGTTCAGGAAGCGAGTTCCTTGTACTCGATCCCAATGATGTGCGATAGTTTACAAACGTTGGCTACACAATTAATGATAAGATCTCTGCTGGTGGAGAGAGAGAGAGAGAGAGAGAGAGAGAGAGAGAGAGAGAGAGAGAGAGAGAGAGAGAGAGAGAGAGAGAGAGAGATAATTAAAACACTTTCTGTCACACAGATCTGGACTTTCTTCGTTCGGTAAACGTCTATTTTCCTAATACTGCAGCCAATACAGTTCTTTTATGTTTTATCTCATTGCCTACATGAAAAGACGTACTGTGCGTTCAGTTGCGGACAAACGTAGGCAAATGAACTGATAAGTGGTAATCAAACAGTGGTACAGATTCTGCTCTCTCAAAATAGTGTGCTGTCTTGGATTACTGTCAACGACTTTCGTCCTTGCAGGACCACAGCGACAATCAGTGCAGGATCATTTCAACGGCAGTGACCGAATCGACGGATAACCAAAGAACGATATTGCCAGTTGTTCTAACGGAGAATACAAGACAACGCTCATCAGTTCCTGTCGCTTTACTGGGAAGCCCGGCCTGTGCATCGTGTGGTAGTCTATTTGAGGACGACCGAGAATCAATACTTTCAGTCGTGCCATGGACACATCTGGTAAACAGCATTCTATTCTATATGCAAATTTGTCAGCTAAGCTAATTGTGTCAGAATGCTTCATTAAGTTTGTACAGGTGGTTACAAATATCTCGCCTGTTTCTGCTCACCTCCGAAAAGCAGAACCGGTTGGGTTCCTGAAAAAACGTTATGGACAGATTTTTGAAGCTGTACTCTCAGCATGAGTCACATACTTTCCTGAAAATGGTAAACATGCCTAAGAGCTGAGCGGATAGCTCGAAGTTCCCCAGTGTACTGTCATCAGGAGGACAAGTGTACTGTTTTCGAAAATACTTCGTTTTTACAGCCGCCGCAGCAACTCCGTCATCTGACATTGAGCCGCCAGTGAAATGTTTTTTTTCTGATGAAGGGTAATACCGTATTCAAAAACAAGTTTTAAGTATAACTGTATTGTTTTAGGTATAACTGTATTGTCTAATTCTTGAAATGAGCTGAATCGAAAAGGACTAGGTGCGGAGAGTCCAAGGAGCGATGTCCAAGGAAGAAACATCATAATTCCACTCATTTTTGTGTCTGTATTCCTGCATGGAGGAAGGCTCTTGGACACTTCTCGGTTAGATCAACCAGCCTTTAAAATTATTATCACAGGAAGAGAATGGCGCTAACAGTACAAATTCATTTGCCGGAAATAGGTCAGCTGAATGTGCACAATCAAGAATTACAGTATTCCAACGAGTAAACTACTTTGTATTGAAATAGTCAATACACTCTCAGGAGACGATTGCTTTATATCGAAACAAGTTTAGATCAACCAGCCTTTAAAATTAGGTATAGCCGATAAATGCTCATCTTGGCAGCTTTAGGGAACTGTACAATATAGCCTTCCCAAAGTGTGTTTTCTCCAAATGGTAAAAGGGAATCGCACTTGAAACACATCAAGACTTTTGCTTTTGAATGTGGTATTGATTTATATCGAAATTTAAAAACTATCAGTTATTTTTCATACCGCGACTTATGTGACATATACTCACCAAGCTCGAGGCCAAATGTCACAGTGACTGCGGTACGCGACGGAGGAGCTTTGTCACTTGATAACATCCTAATAGTGATAATAACAATGGAATATTTATAAAGCGCGAAACTTTAACGTAATAGAGCTCAGCGCACTATGCAAAATTCAAATATAAGCTGCATATACATTGAGACATCTCAAGCGAAAAACGACAATAACAATGACTACAAGCATTTCAATACACAATAAGCTAAACAGGCAATACCAACATTACACATGCATACACACGCACACGCGCACACACGAATGGACCCCCCCCCCCCACACACACACACACACGCATTGTTAGTCAACTGAAATATGAAATAAATAATTTAAGAACAAGTTGGAAGGGGGTGCAGAGAATTTGCTAGCAGCAGTAGATTTTAATCACTGTGATCTCTCTCTCTCTCTCTCTCTCTCTCTCTCTCTCTCTCTCTCTCTCTCTCTCTCTCTCTCTCTCTATTTCATGCCTATATGTATATAAATGATGCCTGTAATTTTATTTTTACTCGTCAGTAACTTAGCAAGGACTAGTTGTTAGACAGGTTTCTGACTGAACCTAAACTACAATCCTTGTAAAATAAAGTTTTCGATTCGAGTTCGAGTTCTCTCTCTCTCTCTCTCTCTCTTCTCTCTCTCTCTCTCTCTCTCTCTCTCTCTCTCTCTCTCTCTCTCTCTCTCTCTCTCTCTCTCTCTCACACACACCACACACACACACACACACACACACACACAACACCACACACACACACACACAACACCACACACCACACACTGACACACACACACACACCACACACACACACACACACACACACACACACACACACACACACACACGACCTGTGGCAGAAGTAAAAAGAAGATAAAATAGCGGTTGCTACGGTTTTACATGGTAGCGGAGAGATCACTGTTTATAATTATAGTTATTTACGATAGGGTTCATCTTTTGGCGCAATACCCTATATGCAGTAGCTACACTATACATAAAGAGAGAGCGAGAGAGAGGGGGTGGGGGATGGGTGTGGGCAGTTACCTATGAATAATTATATGCCGATAAACATAAATATATTTATGATATAAAAGATTTTACTTTAAACTGTCCTGTTGATATTATATTGAAATTTGGAAACGATCGTGTGTGTGTGTGTGTGTGTGTGTGTGTGTGTGTGGTGTGTGTGTGTGTGTGTGTGTGAGATGAGTGAGAGAGAGAGAGAGAGAGAGAGAGAGAGAGAGAGAGAGAGAGAGAGAGAGAGAGAGAGAGAGAGAGAGAGAGTGATTTGAAATACAATGTATCGCAATTACCCGAATCGGGTTTTGGTCAACAGGAAACCTCCGTACCGGGGTATGACCACGAAAAGCATCAAGCTGACACAGCTTTATAGTTCTCCTGCTGAATTGGCTTAGTGTGTCGATGTGGTAGGTGAGTAAATCGAAGTGCAGTTTCGCTTAGTATAGATCTACAGCTTGAAATAGCAGATAACGACCCAG